>JARQZK010000766.1:0-447500 GCA_030704885.1 Cynegetis impunctata
ATTTGGAATTTTACTGGTATTTGTTTTGTAAAACAATTGTAATTTTACAAACATTTTTAACAGTGTATTCTTCGATGGCTTCTTTTCAGTTTTGTGGTGACCGATTATAATAAAAGCTTATTTGATAGCCGCGAATTGAAAAATTCAGAATTTGGACGTGGCCCACAAAATTAATTTAAAATAATTCTACGTTTTGGAGAGTAGAGAAGGCGACAAAAACTGTTAAACTTGAAAAAGTCTTTCAGATATGAAACAGTATGTAAATAGTGACTGATTCTCAATTCTGTTGAAGTTTTCAGGATCTCTTGAAGTAGTTCTCGCTTCGACTTCTCGGTGTGGAGTGATCGCCGCCCAATCAATCAAAATACGTTTATTAATCTTTCTTGGGGGGGATATACAGGGTCCGCCAATAAGGGCGCGTGAACTTTAAAATTGAATAAAACAAGTTGTGTGTGAGGTAGAAACGAAATTTATTTTTCATTCGAAAGGGTATTCGACCCCATTAAGTATGGAAGATAACATCGTTCAAATGACCACCGCGGCTCCGTTTGGTAGCCCGGATCCGGGAGGTCCAATTTTCGATGACTCTGGAGCACATATCGGCCTCAATTCGAGCGATGGCGTTGCGTATGTTGACTTTGAGGTCATCGGTGTTTAGAGGCTTGTTGGCGTAGACCAGCGACTTGAGATAGCCCCAGAGAAAAAAGTCTAAAGGCGTTAAATCGCACGATCTCGGTGGCCAGTTGATATCGCCTCCGCGCGAGATGACCATGTCCGGAAATCGCTCGTGCAGAATGTCCATTGTGGCATGGGCTGTGTGGCACGTGGCGCCGTCCTGCTGGAACCACATGTCGTCCGTGTCCATATCATCCAGTTTAGGCCAAAAGAAGTTGGTTATCATCGACCTGTAGCGCTCCCCATTGACGGTTATGGCCGCCCCAGCTTCGTTCTCGAAAAAGTACGGACCGATGATGCCGCCGGCCCAAAATCCACACCAAACAGTGACTTTCTGGGGATGCATTGCCACTTGGTGGACCTCGTGTGGGTTGTTCTCACTCCAAATTCGGCAATTTTGCTTGTTCACATACCCGTTCATCCAGAAATGAGCCTCGTAGCTGAAGATGATTTTTCGGCCAAAATGGGGGTCTGCTTCCAACTGCTCCAGAGCCCAGTCAGCGAACGGCCGACGCTGTCTGTGGTCGTTTATCTTGAGCTCCTGGGTCAAGTGGATTTTTTACGGGTGCAGACCCAAATCCAGATGCAAAATTCTGCGAGTTGATGTCTCCGAAAGGCCAAGTTCCTGTGCACGACAAAAAATGGACTGCCTCGGGTTCTCGCGCACACTCTCACGGACAGCAGCGATATTTTCGTTCGATCGGGCGTTTCGTCGACGTGTCAGTGTTGGCTGGTTGTTTACTGAACCAGTCGACTCGAATTTGCCCACCAATCGACGGATAGTCGACTCTACAGGCCGATCATCGCGACCGTAAAATGGGCGAAGTGCGCGGAACGTTGCTCGAACTGATGACCCATTTTCGTAAAACAATTTAATAATTTGCACGTGCTGCTCGACACTCAAACTTGCCATGGTGATTTGGGGTTATATACTAAACAGATGACAGCAACTTTGACAGCTCTACCTCGAACAACATGGCCGCACCCTTCCGGCAAACTTCGCGCGTCCCTATTGGCGGACCCTTTACTTTTGTTTTCTAGCTAAATAATTTATTTTGGGAAGTTATATGGTTTTGCAACTTTCTTCAACCCTGGCTTCACTTTATAAATTTTTTAACATTTACAATTATGAAGACCTAATTTTCCTATATTTGGGGGGAATGCGGCTTCGGCCGACTTTTTTGCTTATTACGTGCCATTCGGTCCAAGGTCAATATATTTCAACTGACATTAGATGGTAAGAGAAACCACTGAAAACCTTTACCCATGCAATGAACTGAATAATCTCAACTTCATTATATATATTTTTATAAAAAATGGTTTGACAAGAGATACATTTGCTGATGTTTCGCGCACTAACCGAACCGCACTCGGTTTTTCGGAGACGGATTGATTTTTCGCGCACTGTCGGCTCTACGTGCACTTTCGACACTATTCGCTCTTTCGACCCTACCCGCACTATCGACATTACACGCACTTTCGGCACTACGCGCACTTTTTCGGTCAGCGGATTCAGAGTGGTATGTCCTCTAGGTTTATTTTTGACGTTAGGTTTTGAACCATTTTGTTAAGATTTAGGACTGTTTTCCTTATTTCTTCTATTTCTTGATTTTCATTGTTTTTCTCTTTGGGTTCTGCTACTTGATGCTTGAACCTAGGGTCTTGTGTCTCGTTTTTTCCATTCTGAAGTATTTTCTTGGATGTTAATTTTTGGGTAGGCGTTGCATCCTTTGTAGTTTGCTGGATGTGCGCCTTTACAGTTTGCGCATTTCGCTAGCTGGTCTCGTGGTTTCATGCATTCGTAAGTCCAGTGCGATTCACCGCATTTCAGACATCGAGTTTCGACAGTGCATCTTCCTTGCGCGTGTCCGTATTTTTGACAACGATAGCATTGTCCTATCGTCGCCTTTTTTCGTAGACTTTCTATCTGTACATCTATCTAGAATTTCTGTCTCATTATAGAACTTGTTCTCATTTCTGGGGAGTTGAACAAGTAGGAGGGGCATCAAGCTTCTTTCGTATCCTCTTCTCATTCGTGTCACTATGATTGGATGATAAACTTTTTCTTCTATATTCTTTTGTGCTTCTTCTTCGCTTGTTTTCACTTGGATTCCGCGTACAACCACTTTGAGAGTTTTTTCTTCTTCTAGTTGGAAAGTATGAAAAGCCGCTTCGTCCTGCGAAAGAATTTCTGTGTGGGCCATGTAATCTTTGTTTGTTGCCGTATCGGTACGTACTCCGTCGGCTGTATTTCTGGCTTTAGTGAAAATGATGTTCCTAATTTTCATCATGTGGTTCACCTTTGTGCATTTTTCTTTTTGTCTGTGTAATTGGCGGTATGTTTGCAGTATTCACGTTCCTTTGGGGTGGCGGAATATTTACTTGCTTATCGTTGTTTGAATATTTCTTGTTCCTATGTTTATGTGACTCATTTCATATTCAGATTCTGTCACTATTTCGTCGTCAATTGTTTTTGATTGTTCCGTCTCCATGTGGGTATTCTCCGCGTTTCCTTCCCTACTCTGTGTCTTGGGATTGTGAATGCTGAGTTTTCAACCGAACGCTTTGAGGTAGGATCATATCGGCTGCTTGGCGCTATAGTGTTCCTTGGTTGTTGCTTGGAATTTCACTTCGCTGTGCGATCCTTCCTTGCCTTATTTTCTAGCCAAGAATTCTGAATATTTGTTCTAGTTCCTCAAAAAGAACGTCTCCGAATAACTGCTGAATTCGCTTGTCTATTAAATAAATCATCTTATTGATAGCTGCTAATCGTAATTCTAGAACCGCTCTCTTCGCTAACGTATGTGCTTCGTTCGGAGTTTGGACTGGAAATGGATCGCCGCCCAATCAATCAATCAAAATACGTTTATTAAAACGTTTATTAAACTTAGATTAATACTGTCCGTTCGTCGAAGCGATTATAACATTGACCTTTTGGCGAATCGTGGTTTCCATTTGATTAATTGCTACAACTGGAACATCCCGAGAAATTTACGTTTAGCGGATCCAACTTATTACAAATTGTCAGATATTGATGCTTTAATCGGCGCGGAGATGTTTTACCAAATTCTTTGCGCAAAACAAATACCGATAACAAATGAAACGGCCGTGCTGCAAAAAACAAGATTTGGATGGGTTATAGCCGGTAAGATTATAAACGATGAGCCCGAGGACGAAACAATTTCGTGCAATTTGTCATTAAGCGTAATTCATAGCGACATATCGAGATTCTGGGAAATTGTGGAAATTCCAGACAAAAAATTTCTGTCTAAAGAAGAAGCTGAAGCTGAACAACACTTTTTAAATACCACCTATCGCGACGAGACTGGTAGATACGTTGTAAAATTACCGTTTAATGAAAATCTTGCCAAACTTGGTAATACGTGCAACATTTCGCGTCGACAATTTTTTGCACTGGAGAGACGTTTCGCAAAAAATCCGCAGATGAAAATTAAGTACATCGATTCAATGAAAGAGTATGTAGAGTTAGTACACATGATAGAAGTCAAAAATCCGGATATGCACGGAAATTATATGCCTCATCACGCGGTAGTTGAATTAGATAGTACGACTACGCAATATCGACCAGTTTTCAACGCGTCCGTAATACCGGACGAAAATCAATTTCCAAATCAGCTTAAAGACAAAACCATAAAGCGAGAAAAGGTCACGTTTAATCAAACTCTCTTGAAGGGACCCACGATAAAAAATGATATATCGACATACTAGTTCGCTTTCGCTCACATCGATTCGTTTTGATTGCCGACATAGAAAAAATGTACAGGCAAACTTTAGTACACCCGGAGGATCGAAAATTCCAACAAATCTTTTGGCGCGAACATCCGAAATGGACCTCTAATGGCCGATTGTACCGTTTCCTAAAACAGTGATTAAATATTTAAACAACGATTAATTTTAGAATTTTGTTGCTCCGTTCTTTAAACAAAGTTTAAGACTCAATAATCGGTGATTATACTAACCTGTCAATTTTGAATGTTTAACAGCCCGTTTTGTTTAATTGAAGATCTGCGCAGTCTCACAAATAGGAAATAAAAAACATAACCTCCATAAAATATCCATGACAACCTCTTTCAAACCTCGTGGATGTCGGTACTCGTGAATTCGTGAATAGTGAAATAAAATTACAAAACGATGGATTTTGAAGTAGAAGACGAAATGTTTATTGACGATGATTTAGATATTTTAGATATAATTGATTTTGGAGTACCTAAAAAAATTTATGAAAGGGAAAATATTATTTCAATGAACTAGACCAGTATACGTTTTTCAGGCGTTTTCATTTAACGAAAGATACTACACTTTTTTGCTAGAACAAATAAAAGACGAGCTGGAGTATGATAATAACCTGTAAGTACAAATAGTATTTCAATATTAATTTCTTTTGTTTAAAGTTGGGTAACTCAACAAACTTTTTATTTTTAGAAACAACAGTGTAGCCCCTATTAATCAATTTTTAACTGCCTTGAGATTCTATGCCAGTCCAGGACATCTAGCAAGTGTAGCAGATTTTATTGATATGGATATTTCCACAACTTCAAGAACTGTTGCTAAAGTGACTAGAGCCATTGCGCAATTGTATCCACAGCACTTTCATCAAATTGCTTCTTTTCCTCGAGTTGTTGGCTGTGTGGATAGTACTCATGTGAAGATACAATCTCCAGGTATATAACATTATTTTTTCATGTCTCATATTATTATTAAATGAGTTGATATATTATGAGTAAGCAATAGAAAGCATTAATCAATAGACCGATCAGGACAATTTTATTGTATGTAGTACTTTTGAAACACCATTATATCTTATTAAGTAATATAATTTTTAGGGGGAGAAGATCCAGAGGTTTTTAGAAACCGAAAAGGTTATTTCTCCATCAATGTTCAAGCCATTTGTGGCTCAAATTTGAAATTACTGGATGTTGTAGCACGGTGGCCAGGCTCAGCAAATGACTCCACAATATTCAATAATTCTAGGCTAAGAAGACGGTTTGAAAACAATGAATTTCGTAACTGCATTTTATTAGGTAAAATATCTCCCATAGGATTAAATCTCAATTAAATGTAAAAATTAGAACAAAAAAGTACCATTTTATGTTTTGTAAAATATCAAATGTTACCCTGTTAACCTTACTATTCAGTTTTATGGCACACATTAAGTATAATTCCATTTCAAATTGTGGGTTAGACAATTATTGTTGTCTAATGTTTACCAAGAGCAACATCGGCCAATTACAAAACTAATGTTATTAATAGAATAGATTTATAATGTTAATTTTGTGTGTAACAATATTGTTTTGTTTCAGGTGATAGTGGTTATATATTAAGAAATTATTTCTCAACACCTCTTGCTAACCCAATTTTAAGACATGAACATTTATTCAATGAGTCTCACATCAGAACCAGAAATGTGATCGAAAGATGTTTTGGTGTTTGGAAAAGGAGATTTCCTGTATTGTCATATGGAATGCCACTCAAACTTGATACATCATTACAAGTGATTATAGCAACAGCTGTTTTGTATAACCTAGCTAAAAACATGAACGAAGAGAAACCTCCATAACCCGAAGACATCAATGAAGAGGAACTAAATTATTTAATTGCCATTGGTGATGCTGGAGATGTACCAGACCTTAATGAAAATTTGAATTTTAGAACTCAGTTAATAAACCAATATTTTGCCGAGCTGCAACAGAGGACGCAAATTTAGAAATTGTTTTAGTTTTATTTTCTTAATACCTCTCAGATCCACTGTGATATAAACCTCAAAAGTACTTCTAAACTGCCCAAAACTTTTGTTACATTCCTAAATTCTTATTTTTCAATATCCTAGATGTTTCAAGGAATGTAATAGTAGCATCTCATTATTTGAAATGAGAGAAGCTTCTGTATGTGATCAAAATTGGGTTTTTAAATGTAGATGTTCTTAAAAAAATGAAAATGATATTAAATTAAATTAATTTATTATATACAAGCCTTAACGGAAACAGGAAACTTAAAAATATTTAAAAGTTACACAAATGATGAGGTGGTACTTTTAATGGAGTGAATGCTCTAATCTGAATTCTTCAGTTTTTCTTTTTCCACTGCAATCTGTAATTTTAGCAACTCAAGTTTTAGTTCTCTTTCAGCTGTAATCGTATTGATTTCCTCTTCAATTTTTTGTTGTTGCTGACTCACTAGTTCCAACCTTCTATTGAGTAGTGTGTCATATTTTTCTGCAAGCTCTGACCTTGTTAATGATTTGATAATTGTTGGACGACGCCTTGAAGCAGAAAGTGGTGTAGTTTTTTTTTTGATTTTGGAGAGTCAATGCCGTTGCCTAAAACCAACAGAAAAATATATTTTTAAAATCTGGTGTATTGGGTATATAAATACCTAAATTTTCATTCTTTCTCTTCAAAGTTAGTGTGCTTGTTGCTGCTTCTGAATTCTCTTCAATGGTATTATTCAATAAATTTGTGATGGGTTTCTTTGAATTAATTGAAATATTTTTCCATGAAGTTGCCTAAAATATGCATTACATTAACAACAAATTTAAATGTTTAAGGCAGTATGTTTTAAGAAGTTTTGAAATACAAAATATCTAATTACCTCTTCCGAATCAGAAAAATTGTTTGCTTCATACACTACTACAATTTCGTCATCTGGTATATTCTGACCTATTATGCAATCTGAAACATTTGGTTCATGAAAATATTATAATTGATTAATTATGGCACAATACTTATTAAATTACATATTACCTCTTCACTAGGATCTTGGGGCTCAGTATCACCATCAATTAGGATATTAAGCAGACCAAATACCGTTTTTGAATTCATGACAGACAAAATTACTTCATGACATGGATCTTTTTTTAACTTTGGTACTGGTCCACCACCGGTAGCAAAAACTTTTTTTTTTCTTGTAATTGTAGGAAAGAACTGCTGGTATAAATTTAGTATTACTGAAACGATCGGTAGCACATATCCAATCAAAAATCGAATTAAAATGGACAACTGCTTACCTGCACGCACTTCAGTTTGTAGTTTACGGAAAGATTTTCTCTAGCTTCAGTTCAGCATCTTCAGGTCACTATCTTCGGTGCAATTCAATGTCTATTAAATTAACCAAATACTTGGAGTGGAAAATAAAATGAAAATTCTTAAATAGAGTTCCCAAATTCACTGAGACGAAAAACGAAAAGAAGTACTTGATTGATTGAGGTAGCCGCAATGAATGTCAATATCTGTTTTCTCTGCGCACATCCACTTTATTGTTCGAGCAGTTGTCCCCAGATTTTGAATAGGTGCTCCGAGAACGCGTAACATTACAAAGAAAATGAAAATATCAAAGACATTTTTGATTTGGTCAGATTTCATTCGCTTAATCGAATGGGATTTCAAGTTTCCCAAACATTTCTTCTGCAGCTATTTTTCGAACTTCTCTCTTCCTGTTTTCATAGAACCTTTTTAACACTTCAGGTGTCCTAATTACTGTGTTCACTGCTGACGCATTCACCTCAGATGTCACTTTTGCCCATATTTTATTTTTGTGTTCGCTTGAAACATAATCGGTTTTCTTATTTTCTAAAATATTTTCATAGCGAGCGCAAATGCTTGCTATCAACATTTTTTCTTCCGGGAGAAAACTGGAATATCTGCTCCTCTTACTTTTATTTTCGATTTCCGTCGTCCAAACAAATCAGTCGAACAAGTCAATAGAATTATTCGGAAACTGGAATCATTTACAATAAGATTAATAACGGGACTATTTTCACATAACCTATAAAAACGGCACTATGAAGTTTGCTTCGAAAGAAAATTCGCCATGTTGCCAAGCGTATTCTCCGATTAACTAAACAGTAATTTTTTTCTGACCTTGCAAATGAAGCAAAATTAATCACTGATTGAAAATAAATCAAAGTTTTGTTAGTCACTGTTTATAAGAAAAATAGTGCAACTGGGCATAAAGGTCTACCAGCTTAATACGCTTACGTTCGGTACTGCGTGTGCTCCCTTTCTAGCAATACGGACAATTCAAAAACTTGCAGATGATGAAAAAAACAAATATCCATTAGCGGCTGAAGTCGTGAAACGTGATTTTTATGTCGACGACGTATTAACTAGATGTGATACTCTCGAAACGGCAGCAAAATTACGCAATGAACTAATTGATTTGTTAAATTCGGCAGGTTTTAACTTAAAATTTGCGTTAAATCACAGTCACTTGATCGAAACATTGCCGACAGACATAGCAAACGTCGACTTATTCAACGATTCATCCAAATGTGTCAAAACTTTAGGAATGAAATGGAATTCGCAGCTAGACGTTCTATCCTATTCTTTGAAATCTGAAATTAACTATGAAATCGCCTGGTCTCTTCTTATTGAACGCTACGATAACCGACGGGTTATTGTACAAAATCATTTAAAAGGCTTGCTCGAGCAGCAACGATTTCCACGTGAAAGTACAAAACAGTTTTTTCCTATGAACGATACCATCGAAAGTATTTTAATGTTTATACAGATACATTCTTTTGTAGAATTTGTAAATATTGTAAATATATGAATAGTTTGAAAATACTACCATTTTTTCAAACCTCGCCACTGTGTCCATTTCTATCAACTCACTAGCTGCACAATATTACTTGGCGTGCAGCACGAGGTTAAGTCAATAACGACGTGCACCTCAACATATGGGCCTTCGAGCCGGATTACAGTGCCTTCAACAAGTGTGTGGTGTTAACAAGTTCCGGAGAAACTCACGCCAAACGGCAAAATTCTAGTGCATTTTCTTACAAAAAGTTCTTTTTGGGGGATGGGGTAAATTTTTGTTTTCTAGCTAAATAATTTATTTTGGGAAGTTTGCAACCTTCTTCAACCCTGGCTTTACTTATTTAATTTTCTAACATTCACAATTTTAATGAAAAACCTAATTTTCGTATCTTTGGTAGGAATGCGGCTGCGGCCGACTTTTTTGCTAAGTACGTGGCATTCGGTCCAAGGTCAATATATTTCAACTGACATTAGATGGCAAGGGAAACCACAGAAAACCTTCACCCACGCAATGTACTGAATGATCTTAACCCTTTGGCTACTAATAGGTTATATACGTTCCAGTAGATTTAGAGTCCCAAAAATACGGGCTCAATTTTTTCCAAAAAACTCAATTTTATCGATTGATAATTAAATAGAATATACAATGGAAGTGATTGATTCGAATTAAATAAGTTCAGACTAGAATTCTGCGGTGGGATATATATGTCCAACCCGTATGAGTTAAAGTTATATTTTCGTCCCAGTAGTATAGTAACATTAATATTTCAGAAACATTCAGAATTTTTTATCACGAAATTAGACAGGAAAAACTTACAGATAATAACTCAACTAAACTTACAGATGGTAAGGAGAAAAACAATCATTACATAGAGGAATATCGCAACCCGAACACACTAATTTGGTTGTCTTTTCCAACTTCTTCTTCGTACAACTACGGCATCTTCTTCTAGTATTCGTCACAACGGGTAAATGATCCCCAACGTTTATGAGATTTCTTGAAGCTGCAACTGATCTCCTATAGGAGCGCTTTCTAACTACAGACGCATTTTTGCGACCTGCTGATAGAACGCCTCTGAAAGATTCACGAGAAAAATGAGAAATGGTAAATTATATTTTTTGCGAAGGTCTTTGCAAATGATCCAAGCATTGACAGCAGTGGCCAGGAGAAGCTTGTAGAAAACTTTTTTCCACCATTTTAAAGACTTTCTATCAACTTCGTATAGTCCAGTAAGCTGTTAAGTTAATGTTGTGGTTTCGGGCACTTTCTATTAGTGTGTTATCTACATGGGAAGCATGACCATCATAAATTACGAGAAAAGTCTTCTGGTCGGCCACTTGAGGAATAAAAGACTTCATAAAATAATTTCGAAATATTTCGGAAGTCATCCATCCATTGGGGCTTGCGGCAAAGGTCATATCTTTAAACGTTTCTTCACTTTTGTCTGGTATCCATGAAGACCATACGTTATTACCTTTGAATATGACCAAAGGTGGAAGCTTCCCACCTGCAGCGCTGACTCCAGCTAGAACTGTTATATTATCTTTCCCTGACCCAGCTATTATTCTAGATGAAGGTTTTCGTTTCGCTCCAAGTACTTTTATACGCGAGTTATCTGTGCATAATGACGTTTCGTCTAAGTTGAACACACGTTCCGGGGATTCGATCAAATCAAGCTCTTCTAACGCCTTTTCCAACAGATCAAAATATGCGTTTATGAGGAATGGATCCGTCGACTTTTTTCGGCAGTATTCCAGAGACTGTGGTTTCTTCACGGATAGACCATGTCGTTTCTTAAAACCAGCGATCCAGTCGTCTCCCGGAATATTATTTTTAAAAGGGTTCGGAATATTATTAATCGTTACAAAATCTCTGATTTTATCTATAAATTTGGATGTTGATAAGCCGTAGCCCCATTTCTCCATTATTTTCAAGTTGTTCGCAATTCGTTTCTCGACTTCGAAAAGAAGGTCTTACTTTTTTGGCCTCTGAGTAGTTTTATTCGCTTGTATAAGGTGATGCAAGGAATACGAAACTCTCCACTTGCTTTTGAAATGCTCATTCGTCCTGATTTTATTTCATCTAAAGCCCTATTTAGGGTAGCTTCACCATATTCAGCTCTCTTTGAAATTCTCTTATAGTTGCGGACCATATTTTTCTCTTTGATAACACCTGTAAATGAAATTGGAGTGAATTAAACACAAGGGGCAAGAGTAAAATGTCTAATTTACAGTTGCCCCATAGGCAAAAAATACCGGGGTAAGTGTAAAATAGGTTATGTTAAAAAAACAGTGCATAATACATCGATTCAGTATATTTTACAGGTTCAAATAACACTATTACAATAGTAAATACATAAAATGAATTATCAAATACTTTATACCTACTTTCTCGAAAATTTATTCGCCGGCACGTGGAACTCGTCTGTCAACTGCATCCACGTAAAAATTTTTACCGTTGTGTAAAAACCAGAATTCTCGTGCGGGCGCGCTACGTTTGGCCCAGTAGCGGGGGGTATGTTTGTTTGGTTGCCTAATGATAGTTATAAGGATGATATTGGATATTCTATATTTTTTCTGGCCTGATTTTACACTTAACCCGTTTATACACTTACCCAGGTCTACCCTAATCGAGAAATTGCAAAAAAAGGCGGCGATAACAGATTTCGTTGATATTGAGATGGAGAAGCTGTTTGAAAATGAGAATTCATTTAGTTATTTCAGACTTTTAAAAAAATGGGAGCTGTTAGGGGTTGCGGCTAGAGGGGTAGTGATATCATACTCATTTGAACACCCTTATTTGTCCCCCTTTCAACAAAATTTGACCCGTCCGAGCGTTTTTTCCATCTCAAAGATCCAAATTCGGCGTGTGAAAGTTATTGATGCAATACTGAGTCACTCTGTATATTAATAAAGCGATGAAAAAAAAATATACTCATGCAGTAAATTGAATTGCCTTTCCAACAAGGTGCTGCTCGACCCCTTTTCCCTATTCAAAAATGAAAGCTGTTAGGGATTGCGGCTAGAGGGGTAGTGATATCAAACTCATTTTAACACCCTTATTAGTCCCCCTTTCAACAAAATTTGACCTGTCCGAGCGTTTTTTCGTTTTTTCATCCCAAAGCTCAAAATTCGGAGTGGAAAGTTATGGATGGCCCATTCTGTATGTACACACCATAGATATATACTATAGATAAGTACAGATATATATTAAGATTTCTATGGTACACACATACACATGCTTGTAGTGTCAGTGGGAAATAATGCTTAATAATACGAATAGCTTGTTGCTTGCTATCAGCTATCATCGAAGTTCGACGAGTATCGAGTTTTCGTCTGTTATTGTTGTAATTTTGGGAAAATAAAATTTATTTGAAAACGTATTAGAATTGCTGGCGGCGTACTAGCGTACCAGATTTCATAAAATAGTACTAGATCTGATACGAACGTATTAGCACTGGCAACACTGCATATATTGTGTTTATGATTTCCACCGCAAGAGGCACATGCTGGCTTGGCGACACAGTCGTGGCGGTCGTGGCCGAGCTTTGAACAAAGAGAACAGAATTTTGCAATTGGAAGCGGAACTTTTGACGGTTCCACTTGTGTACGACCGTAGATCGACAAACCATTAAGTAATAGTTCGTCGATCGCGGTCTTTGAAAAAGTGGTGACTCTTATAAGAGTGGTATATTTGTTGGTAGCTCTGGAAGTTATTCTCCAGTATTTATTGAAATTTATTTCTTGAGTATTTAGGGCCTGAGTGATTTCCTGCACTCAATGAGCGCGGTCTGATTGAAATTGACTTTGAGATTACTCAAAGTCAATTTAGTGGTTTTGACGAGTTTATAAAACTCTTTTTGAGCTTTTATGTTGTTCGGTATATTGTGAACAACATAACGAACGGTAGTGCGATTTGAACAATCGTCAGAAGAATTTGATGAAAATGACGAGTTTGACTAGGAGTTTCTACGTGAGGTAGAAGGTTGGGCAGTTGGGGGTTTTGGCATGTTTAGAGTGAGTAAAGATGGAGTTGGGGATGACGGAGTAGCACTCTTCTGACTCCTGGTAGTCCTTTTATCCGAAGTATCGCTCTTCGGAGTAGAGGACATTCTACGGGGGTAGGGGCGGAGGCAGGTGGCTTTTTACGACCACCTGCATTGGCGGCGGTGTTAGGCCTACGAGATATATATGTACAAGTGGTTCGACAAGAATGATACAATGGCTGACGTTTTGCGCACTAACCGAACCGCACTCGGTTTTTCGGAGATGGATTGATTTTCGCGCACTGTCGGCACTACGCGCATTTTCGACACTATTCGCACCTAGTGTACCAATTGTCTGTTATTATTGTCCTTCCTGTGTTCAAGAGTTTTTCTGAAAGGTCCATTACAAACAATCTTTGTCGGCACTGACGTAGTAGTTTGTTCTTTTCCTACGTATAGTTTCATGTTCCATGTATAACCATTATCGCAGCAAAGTTTAAACATTTTTAGACCATATTTGTGGGTCTTGTTTGGGATATACTGCTTTATAAGTAAACGTCCACGAAACGGAATGAGATTTTCGTCAATGCATACTACTTTGCCGGGTACATATAATTCTTGACATTTTTTCATGAATATTTTAGGTTCAATCTTATAAACTTTGTTACCATCAAGACATTGCTGATTATCACTGAAATGCCAAAATGTTAAGAGTTATTAGAACCTATTTCTAGTCATAACCTCTGAAACGACGGAGTTTTTGAAAAGACTCTTTTGACTCCAATAATCTTTGACGCTCGGCATTTTCACCAATCCCATGTATCCAAGGAGTCCAAGGAACTGTCTCATTTCATTTTTATTTGTAGGAGTCCAGTTATGTAATCTAGAAGCCTGTGATATATCATCCGCTGAAGTTAGTTCTTGGGTAGCATAGAGATTAGTTTGTTCCACCATCATTTCCAGAATCTCGTTATCTATGAACAGCGAATAAAATTCGTTGATTTCAGCATGCACCAAAACTGCTGCGTATTCCGGTTTGATACCAGATTGTTCATTATAGGGAAAAACTAAATGATTCCGTTTGACATCTGTCCACGAATCGGGCCCCGAAGGAAACTGACAGACATTTTGGGAGTTGGTCTCGAACTCAACATCATTTGAATTCTGTGTATCAGAATTATTATCTTGCACATTTACTGTTTGACTAACATTTACCCCATCTTTGGTTGCCGTGAGATTATCGGTGGTGTTCCCGCCACCTTCACCTACCAAAACATCTTCAGTTTCGTCTGGTTGATCATTTTCACCTAGTGATAGGCTATCACTACGGCTAACAATATACGTAGGATCTTGAAGCGAATCTGACGTTCCATATGGGTCTGAGTCAGTATCACTGAACTCTATAATAACTAATTTCAATAAACAGATATTCACATAAGTGTCGTATCCTTAGCTTCATTAGAAAACTGATTCCTATTCTTTAGGGCCATTTCAACCAAGCGTCGTGATCGTTGACTCATGACAAAAAAATTTCTCCAGGACACATTGAGCCCTATATTCGATATAAAAATGTAAAAAAAACGGAACTGGGCTGATGAGAAATTTTTGCGATACCGCCCTGGCATTGAAAGTGTTAAGTAATATTCTAATTCTAATGTATTCTAATGACCCTGTTGTTTTGACATCGTAACTATTAATTACCACATATGGAAAAACTCTACAACCAGTGCATCCATAAGTCATTATTGGATCTATTTTGCAGTCTGCTTTTTTAACTATCAAGTTCACCTGTCCATTAGTCTTCCTTTTAACATACATTATATCATCATTCTGATCATTAAAATAATACATCTCAGGCTTAAGTTTGTTGGTTTTAATGACTTCGATAAATCTATCTATCTTAGGTTCTGGGCATAAACATTGGGATTTGCAATATTTTGTACTACATCTCACATTCATTGTGCAAATAGTCATGGTTCTATAATCAAGTGAGACTTGGAAATCACCGACAATATCTCCCTCAGGCATATTTAATGATGAAACTTTAGTTAAATAAGCCTTATTCTTTATTATAACTGCACCATTATCTATAATATCTGTTGGTTTAGAAATACCTATCACCCTTATTGGTAATTTACTATCATTAGTGAGCAATAATGCATTTATATCCTTGTCTGGATTATCTGTTGTAAAGATCTCTAGTCTTGTCATATTCTTATAAGTCACTCTTATCTCAATCTCCCATGCTGTTTCCAACCTTGTGTAAACTGGGTGTAGAATCTTACCACCTATCCACCAGCTTATCCAGATACAAGATGCCATGTTCCAGCATGACTGTCCGCAGTTATGATCATTTTCATTGCATACTACTCGATTTGGTTTGTTACTGTGTTGTTCAAACACTGTTATGTTAGAATTATCATAACAAAGTCCACCTTCAGAACATTCTCCAGCTTTAGTGCATCTTTTATAGGTATCAAAATGGACATCATAGCTGCATGTATAATATGTTTTTTCATATGTCTATATATTTACAATAGAGTCAATCATTATTTGAAAAGAACTTCCATATAGATCTTCAAAGCAAGTGGTTTTCCCTACCATAGTCTGTATGTTAACACCATTGTCATCTTTACAATTCTTATCTAGACATAGAGTACCATGGTTAGACATGTACATGTTTACATCACAACATGCACTTATGCCAATACTTGCAAGAGAGCTGCACTTGTGAGTAGAACAGTGGACATTCTCAAGCTATTTTCATACTCAATTTCCTTGCTCGCACCTTAGGCTTATGAACCTCAAAATTACCTCTGTCAGACACTAGTGGACAATCAATATTCTTGATCTCTATATATTCAGGTACACTTGGTTTATTGGGCATATCCTTGTTTGTATTCTTTTTTGACATATTGGCCATTTTCATTATGACATCATCACTAATTCCTCTAGTTATTTCTAGTTCTTTTCTAGGTTTCAGCAATTCATCTGTCTCCCCAATTCTCACCCTCCCATCTGTATTCTTGATCATCTGGGTTATCCCTTTCCCCATTTTTTCTGCATCTTTCTTCTTTAGAATGGGATTCATGTCATTATTCTTAACAGTTGTTATTTCACCAACTAATCTTGACACTTTATGTGCTCTATTTATCATTCTTCTAGCTATAGAAATCTCTCTCAATTGTATTAGCTTTCTTATTAAGAACCCCAATATATTATGGTATTTCATGACACACAATAAACATATTGGTATCATTACTGCACTAGTTATCAAGAAAGCTAAGAAGATAGGCAGGACTGGCTGAGAACATCCTGGTACATGTTCATTATAAGAACAGAAGAGTCTACAGTCTCTGCATTCAAGCTTTGAGATTATCACACCAGTCTCATTATCACAGCTGTATTCAATATACCCAAACCATAGCCCTTTGACCAATCCAGTTGTAGGATTTATAGTGAGCCCATTGTTTATTATTTGGCATGACTTATATTCTGTAATATTGATGATACCATATTTTACAGATATCTTTGTTGCATCACTCACCATAAAAAATAACATTAATGTTAATATAATCATTTTGATTGTATGATTCTTTTCTTTCTTTTTCTCCTGCTTGCTGCTGCTCGTCGATGAAAATAGTTCGTCGATCGCGGTCTTTGAAGAAGTGGTGACTATTATAAGAGTCGTTTGTTTGTTGGTTGCTCGGGAAGTTATTCTCCAGCATTTATTAAAGTGAGTTTTTAGGGCCTGTGTGATTTCCTGGACTTTGTAGCCAATGTCAACGTATTTGACCACACAAGAGTATGAAACTCTAGGTGAGCGACGTTCGGATGGATTTTTTGAGAAATATTGCGATTTAGGGACGAAAATGTGATTGACGGAGTCAGGGGAAGTGCACCCAAAAAGCGCGGTTTGATTGAAATTGACTTTGAGATTACTCAAAGTCAATTAAGTTGTTTTATAAAACTCTTTTCGGGATTTGATGTTGTTCGGGATATTGCGAACAACATAACGGCAAAGTTTGGGCTTGGGGACAGTAGCGCGATTTGAAAAATCGTCAGAAAAATCGACGAGAATGACGAGTTCTGTGAGATAGATTCGAAGTTTGTAGGTATAGAAACTATCAATGAAAGTGAGGAAGGGGGAGATGGAGGCGTGGCTGACTTCTGACTTCTAGTAGTCCTTTTCTCCGGAATAATTTTATTCGGAGTAGAGGACCTTCTGAGGGGGGCGGAGGGGGGTGCAGTGGAGGTGGATGGGGCGGCGGCGAGGGGCACGATCTCGAAACCAATACAGCAAAAATACTTTTTTCCCAGACAAGAAGCCTACGTGATACGTAGTTCCCTTGACGAAAGCCGGAGTTATACTAGTTCATAACGTATTAGATTGCACGTGACCCAGCAAATGAGTCATCGGCCTTTGGCGGGGACCGTTATGACTCAACAGTTGAATCGCCGGCACTCGACGTGTTAAAATCGAACTATCGTACCAGCATAATAAAATTATCTAACTACGGCAAAACTTAAAATTCTAATTATCCCAAGAAATTCTCTGAATTCAATTAAACCATACAAGAATGTGTCGTAATCGAATGAGTTGTTACTTCTACCACTCTTGTGGCAGGCTTTTTCTTTAAATTTTCTCCATTCATCGTCAAGATTCTGGAATTTTGTTTTTTTGCTGACAGCAGTGGCCTTATGATGATTGGATTGTTTTTTCTAAACTCAATTGAGAATATTTTTTTGTTCCTCCATTCATCGTCAAGATTCTTGAAATTTGTTTTGTGAGCTGTTGACAGCAGTGGCATTATGATTGGATTGTTGTTTCTTAACTCAATTGAGAATATGTTTTTTTTTGCCCCAAGGTAAGCATTAGAGACAAAACTTTATCCTTAAATTCTTACCTTTTTCAATCATTCACACCACATAGGGGAGACTGTTGTACCTAGGAACGATTATTGAACATTTTAGTCAAATTGATGATTGAGAAAATATTTAAACGGCATTTCATGCGGAATTGATGAGATATCTATTCAGGTTAATAAGATATAAAGGACATTTTACAAATATTATTGCTTGAATATTTTCCAAAATAATTTTTCATTAGTTATTGAATCTAAAAGAAACACTTGGCAAAGTTTCACAATTATGTTACAAATAATTACTTGACAATAGGGTACTTGACCAATTTTTTTTTATGTGCACAATATTTTAGGAATTCGTCAAAATGAAAAGTAGTTCAGGTAAAAAAAAATTTTTATGATTAGTTATTTTTCTGTAACACTTTGAAATTCAAATAATTCGGCTTCGCGCCGAAACGCTCGATTCATCATGGCTCCTCGCTTGACGTCAGAGATCTTGTTTACATACACTGCATGCGCTTGACAGACAGCAACAGACAGTGTATTAGCGTTTATTGTTGGTACATAAAATGTTTTAAAACATCGTACAGCGACTCATTTAATTAATGAAAAACACTTGAAATGACGTCAACCGTGTACCATTGGTGTGTTGTTCCTAAATGCACCAATACAACCACAACAACGCCGGATAAAGTATTTATTTAAGTGCCCAAAAATCCAAATAGGAGAAAAAAATGGTTCTCTGCAATTCGTCGTGAACCTGCACAAGTGTCTTCATCCTCTGTAATATTCGTATGTGAAGATCATTTTTAGGTGAGTAATTATTAATTTCATGCTTGTGAAATTTACATTTTCTTAATTTTGCATTTCGTTTCACTTTTTTCGTCGAAAAATTGATATTATCAATTGAAACTACTTAGAATATATTACTTAAATGATATAATTAATTACCAGCCTTCTTATATATTCTAGATAAGCGATATAATGTATAACATGATGTACCTTTTATTATCATCATCTTTAAAAATGATGGAGTACAATAATATGATAATAATTACGACAGCTGAATCCCCATAGCTGCTTCGGCCAGCACTGTACAAAATATTATTCCCATGCTACTTATTTTACGTGTCTATTA
Organism: Cynegetis impunctata; assembly: GCA_030704885.1. Lineage (NCBI taxonomy): Eukaryota > Metazoa > Arthropoda > Insecta > Coleoptera > Coccinellidae > Cynegetis > Cynegetis impunctata. The sequence goes on from JARQZK010000766.1 coordinate 19,220, forward strand.
ATTTAATTATAAAAGAAACATTACATCATATTATAAATAATTACTGAATTTATAAATATAGATTGTGCAAATATATTTTATATGCAATTAACTAATCAAAAAAAGGAAAATTTAAATAACATACATAATATTATGAATATAATAGTGGTAAGTAAACAAAAATATTGTATATGAATATAATTTTTATAATCATATTACATATTTCAAGGTATTTGAAAATTCTTAAAGTGAAATAAACTTATTATGTTTGATTTTTTTTTAATTCTGGAAAAATTCGTTTTGGCTTTAGTTTTATAAGTCCATTTGTTCATTTGAATTCCATTTTCTTCGCAGAGTGTTTTTTTTGTGAAATTCATATTCTTTTAATTTACAAAATCATATTGTTTCCAACGAATAATTTACTCAAATGCCAATCGAAATAGCAACTGCGGAATTGAGGTTATGGTCGCTTGTGCAATCATTGTGAAAATAATAATTTTACTTACGCTCCAGCTTTCACGCCTCGAATTTCCGCAGAATTAAACAAGGAATTGTTGCTAAAAAAAGCAGCAATCATGAATCCATCCATGAAAGGCAAGTTGTCAGATTGGGCTTTTACATAGCCCGTTTCCGTCATTTTCGCCAATTTTCGCGCACAGATTAAATAAAACGATGTTTTTCTCACTACTTTTGTTTTGGCAAGTAATCAAACACTTCCAAATCACTGCACAGCGCGTTTTTTTCCACACTTAGCGTTTATTTACACTGATCTGCACTGATCCCGTGCTGTGTTTATTGATCTTTGAAGTCACACGCCCCATTGGCCAATCACAGAGCGTTTCGAAAAATTTAAATCCTGGCGTATTTTTAAACGCTTTTTTTTATTAACAAACAATTACTTATTTATTAGAAGATGTTGATTTTCGATCATTTGGCGAATAATACTGTAGTAACAAAGGTATTGAATCGATTTTTGGTATACATGTCAAGTACCCTATTGTTTCGGGCTATGAGCCCATTTTTAAAAGCATCTTATGACTAAAAATAATTCTCAAATTGTGTAGTATTTATAATAGATTGTAACACAGGGGAGAAACTGAAAATCAACTGGTCGTTTACGATTGGGGATTTACGTGCTTTCGTTTTGGAGATTTCTAGAATTTCCAGAAGGACAAGCTTTTACCCTTTATACCTGGATGTAATATTTTCGCAGTGTTTAAATCGATGAATGATTGTTTTGATACAATTTTCAGATATTCCTGTACAGTTTTCATTATATAGTATAGACTTTTCATGTTCATTAACTCTGGTATTGATGTTGCGCCCAGTTTGTCCTATATGAAAAGCATTACAATGACTACAATTGATTTGATGAACACCACTTTTTTTGCCAATCGGTTGTCTTCCTTTATTATTAACTAAGAGTGAACTCAAATTTTTTCTATTACTACTAATTGTCCTAACGTTATGCATGGGTAATCTGTTGCAAATTTTGTCACTATAATTGATACTATTTGTCTTCCTTTATTATTAACTAAGAGTGAACGCAATTTTTTTCTATTACTACTAATTGTCCTAACGTTATGCATGGGTAATCTGTTGCAAATTTTGTCACTATAATTGATACTATTTGTCTTCCTTTATTATCAACTAAGAATGAACTCAAATTTTTTATATTACTACTAATTGTCCTTGCGTTATGCATGGGTAATCTGTTGCAAATTTTGTCACTATAATTGATACTATTTGTCTTCCTTTATTATTAACTAAGAGTGAACGCAAATTTTTTCTATTACTACTAATTGTCCTAACGTTATGCATGGGTAATCTGTTGCAAATTTTGTCACTATAATTGATACTATTTGTCTTCCTTTATTATTAACTAAGAATGAACTCAAATTTTTTCTATTACTACTAATTGTCCTAACGTTATGCATGGGTAATCTGTTGCAAATTTTGTCACTATAATTGATACTATTTGTCTTCCTTTATTATTAACTAAGAGTGAACGCAAATTTTTTCTATTACTACTAATTGTCCTAACGTTATGCATGGGTAATCTGTTGCAAATTTTGTCACTATAATTGATACTATTTGTCTTCCTTTATTATTAACTAAGAATGAACTCAAATTTTTTCTATTACTACTAATTGTCCTAACGTTATGCATGGGTAATCTGTTGCAAATTTTGTCACTATAATTGATACTATTTGTCTTCCTTTATTATTAACTAAGAGTGAACGCAAATTTTTTCTATTACTACTAATTGTCCTAACGTTATGCATGGGTAATCTGTTGCAAATTTTGTCACTATAATTGATACTATTTGTCTTCCTTTATTATTAACTAAGAGTGAACGCAATTTTTTTCTATTACTACTAATTGTCCTAACGTTATGCATGGGTAATCTGTTGCAAATTTTGTCACTATAATTGATACTATTTGTCTTCCTTTATTATTAACTAAGAATGAACTCAAATTTTTTCTATTACTACTAATTGTCCTAACGTTATGCATGGGTAATCTGTTGCAAATTTTGTCACTATAATTGATACTATAAAATTTGGAATCTTCGCTGGTATTTACATCTGGAAAGATTTGATTTAACAATAAATTCTTTTTTTTTATTGATTCGTTTATTAATTAATGATTCCTGATATCCTTTATTTCTTGCTATTAGTTTGATAGTTTTAACTTCTTAAATATAATTTTCTTCAGATAGTGGGACTGAAAGTAAACGATGAACGAAAGAATGGAATGTACTTAATTTAATTTAGTATGATTGAGCACTATTGTGATGAATGAGTGTGTCAGTGAGTGTAGGTTTTTGGAATATATCGAAGGAGATATTATTAATACTTTTTGTTATTTCAAGGTCCAAAAAGCAAAGCGTATGTGGGGCATTTTCTGACTCTGAAGTAAACTGAATTGAACCATAAAAAGAATTCATAAATTTGGGAAATTGATCCAATTGTCTGTCAGTTCCTATCCAAATACAAAACACATAATCTGCATAGCGTTTCCGAAAAAAGACATTGCTAATTAATTTATTATCTGAGCTAAAAATTTTGTGTTCAAAGTGACAGATGAATATTACACTCAGCAAAGGAGATAGAGGTGAACCCACAGGCAAACCCTCTAATTGTTCAAAAATGTTGTTGTTGAATTTGAAATAGCTTCGTTTCAGACAAAGGTTTACTGTCAATAATATTTGTTTGCTCTCAGGAGGACTAATATTGCTATTTAACTCTAGTTGATTCGATATCGTCATTATTTCCTCAGTGGGTGTGGAAGGATACAAATTAATAACATCAAAAGAAACTAATTTAGATTTTATTCCTACTTCATTGTTTCCACATGCTGATGCTGTTTTTCAGGTTATAGGTGCTTTAACCAATTTACAATACCCTTTAATCAGGGAAGTAGAACAGTATTATACTGAGAGAGGCACAAAATCTTAAGTTTTATGTATTATTACCTAAATTATATTATAATTAATTATTTAGTTTTTTGTATTCAATCTTTTGTTCTACAGTTTTGAGATGAAATAATGCAATGTATACTGAATAATTATTATGATTTTGTACAATATACAGTTATTTTATTTATACAAATGATGTATACATATATTATAATTTATTTTATAAAATTTATGTGAAATAAAACAAACTGCTTACAAAATATAAATATTTCATTCCATATTAACTATAAATTTGTCGCAAAAATTGTCTCAAATAAAATGATTTCAATATTCACAGATTTTTTTCCCATTCAAAATTTCTTGAAATCCTCTTAATTATGCAATCATTTGGGATCCATATAAGAAGATAGCGCATATCCCTGTTGGTTATAAGCAGCCCACCCTGAATTTGGTCATAATAAATATGATTTTCATTCACCTTCATGGTGCCCTCGTCACAATAATTGATATAGGATTTGTCATTTTCCAAGGCTTTTTTCAAATCACTTTCCTTGCGGTATTTAAAAGGGCACTTGACTTCAATCAGGCACTTTTCACTTACATATCCATCAGGACTTGTACCCAAAAAACCACATTCATGTAGATGAAATCCTGCAGGTTCAACAATAAGTCCAGCAATTTGTTGGAATTTATCTACACCATATTTTTCATTTTCCCTGCCCCACTGAATTGCCTGCACACTTGCTCTAACTTCGCCTTTCAATAGAGCTGGTACAACTTCCCCATCGAAGATCATCCTTACAACATTCCCATTTTCGTAGGAATTTTCACCTCTTTGCAGCTGTGCTGTATCATTTAAAAAAAATTCCGCTATCACAGAAAATGATATAACATGCTTGGATGCCACTGTAAAAAAGAAATACGTTAGAGATTGTAGGTATTGAAGATGTGTAAATATAAAATGTCAAATGATTGGACACGTGTTAAAACCTATATATAAATATATAGTATATATATAGTTAAGTACTTCACATATTAGAAAATAATTAAGTAAATTATCTAAAAAATAAAAACGGTATCTAATTATCCTATAATAAGTTTGTTTGTTTATGTTTGATATTATAACATAACCTATATAAAAGTGATTATTTAGAAATATATACTTTTTTGATAGTTTTAATGCCAACAAAGTCTCAAATATTCCAAAATTTGTATTGCTTCCAATGGTAACTCAATGGTAATAATACTTTGTTTAGATACAGGTACATGCCCCTCCCTAAATCTGACGTCACGCTAATGTGGCGTATTAAATGGAAGGAGTTTATGTTACTTTTACACAAGGTTTTTAACCACAGTTTGATATTCATTTGTCGGATCGCTCTTCAGTTTTAAGAATTTATCTGGGGAAAATAATATTTCAGTCTTGTTTATCCACAATAGTAACGGTGTTACCTTTATCCGCTTTGCATAAGATCAGATTATTTTCAGTGATTTTAGTTTTCAGTTTCTTGATATGATTCATTTCGTTTTTTATCGAACCGAATGTTGCATTAATTTTGTACACGTGGATGAAATCGAAAATCAGAAGAGGGTTCATTAGTAGTTAAAGGTATAAGAAACTCACGTTTTTTACGAATTAGATTTTGAAGTTAACTGAGTTGTCTTATATATTGTTTCTGACATGAATTAAATTTATTTTCTGCATAACAGATCCAAATGGTCGAATTCGATATAATTTTTAATTTGCATTTTCAACCAGGTCCTCAATGCTGTATTAACTGCTATTTTCGATTCGGTTGATTTGTGTATGCAATTGATCTTCATGTATTTTGGCGTGATGTTTTGTTAGATGCACTTCTTATTGAACCAAATATTATTATTTTTACACATTTTAAACTTTAAAGTGTTCGTGTATAGAACATTTTTATGAGCTAGAAATTGTTCCAAGGTACTCTTGTACCTTGAAGCAGACCTAATGTACCTTGAAACACAGATAATATCCAACTTGAAAAATAAACTGAATAGACATTCAGTCACCAGTTATCATAAATTAACAGAAGCACTTGTGGAAAATAACAAAACATTTGAGAATGAGCAACTTCAGCTATGATTCTTTTCTTATTCATGATATAAGAATAGTTAACCAAACTATAGCTTCTTTAAAAAAATAAAGCACAAGTATGTTTCCCACTTATCGTCATCAAGATCGGCACATAGGTTAGGAGTCCAACGACCACACTTAGTGCATTGGCTCCATTTTTCTCCACCCTTATCTTCCGCTATGGTGTTGCCACAAAACCAACAATAATCTTCATTAATTTCTTCATCAGTTGATGCAAGTAATATATCGTTTTGACTGTCATCAGAAGAAGATTCAAAAGCATGCGTAAATCTAAGTTTTTTTTCCTATTGAGACTTGTTTTTTTTGCAGGACATTTGAGATTGTCACGTTTTTTTCTTCTGTCAAGAGATGAAGTTTTAGTTACAGCCTGAACCTTTATTCTTGGCTTTTGCCGCATAATTTCTCCCTTTTCCGGAGTACCTGTGGCAATCATTATTTTGCCACATTTTCTTTCAAGACCTTTTTTGTTTTTCTAAATTGTGGTTTAGGAATAGGTTGCACGTCTTCAGGGGATACAAATCTTGTTTCAGATATCTATTTCCTGTTTATACCCGCTGGTGTCGATGGACAAATTTTCATTTGACAGACGGTTTCGATTTTTGGTTTGATTGAGTTTTATCACTGAAAACGGTTGCTCATAAATATACGTTCATCCAAATAAGCTGGAGCATTTCAATGAGTTCAATCGCAACTCTTTATAAGCGTTTTTATCAACGCAACGGTAGAAGTTGAGTAATTTATCTTCATTAAACTTGTTTCGTAAATTAACATCATTTTGCATGGGCGATATTGACGCCAGTTTTATATAATTCCTACATTTTATTTGGTATTTTGGAAAATGATCTCTTATGAACCATAAGTTCTGCCGCAGCTGCTCGCTGAGCATTGTCATTCAGATTTTTGTCTCTCAATTTAGCACTAAGTGCTTCACATTGACTACACACATCAACTTGTGGTCTGCCAAATGAGTTTAATAGGTTCCTAGAATGATTTACGATTGTTTTATTTACTTTTATTCAATTTGTTATCACTGTTTCTTCATCAATAACTTCGTTGTAGAGCGCCAACTCCTGTAACTCTCTTCAGTTCTCTCCCAAGTGTTTTTCAAGTAGTTTTTTCACATCATTTATTTTAAGATTACTTACTGTATTATTACAACGATTAATTGATGTTACACGAATAGATTTAGGTGTTTTTTCTCTATTAAAAACGCTTTTTGCGATATTAAGATCTTTTCTATAATGTGGTTCTTCCCTTATTAAAACGTTACCATTTCTACAGCGGGTCAAGTAAAATCTTTTTGCTTGTCTAAATCAAAAATTCCAAGAGGCAGTAGATGTTATATTTGCTGAAACTGCTTCTTTCCAGTTATGTACATCACAGTCTTCGCCTAAATAGAAAACCGATCCAGTCTGCGAATAGTCGCAATACTCTTGTTTGCTGTGCAATATCAGTTTTTTTAAACTAACACACTCTCTAAGCGATGATTGGAATAAAACTAAAGCCAAAGAAAAGTAAACAGCGTGACTTGCGCCAAAATAATCTCATTACGGCAGTCTGATTGGCTGTTTGGGACTTCGCCGGTTTTGATATCAACTGACACCTGGAGATTGCCGGTTCTGAAACTAACCCTGAATTTGAACATTGAATTTCAATGGGATTTTGCCGCATTTGGTACCCATTTCTTATTTAATTCGTTCAAGCGTATTTACAACTATATTTCTATATATTTAACTCACTTTGGCGAAAAATGGAGATTGCCGCCTTTGGTTTTAGACTCCTCATATATGGTCATGGATTCTGATACAAATATTCCCAGGTACTGCGTTACCACTTCTATTTTGGCCTTGCTCTAATCTATTGTGAGTTATGCCATAAATCTTCATGAAAACATTTTTACAAACAACTTTTTTTTCTCCACCAACCCTTATATATATATATATATATATATATATATATATATATATATATATATATATATATATATATATATATATATATATATATATATATATATATATATATATATATATATATTCATAACTATGATCTCTTTCAAAACTGCCTTCACCAACATTCCCCACGCCAATTTCTTTTTCTGGATTCTTCTTTTCAGTTCTACGTTTGAATTCAGTCACTGCAATCAATGTTTGAATGAATGTGTCCTAGCAGTTTTTATTTTCAAGGGAATAAAAATAATCCTAAGTTTCATCTATTGTTAGAAGATTAATTTGCTTCGAGCATTTTGCATTTACAGGCTAAACTGTCTATGAAAGGCTTAGCCTTTTCCGCTACTTGCTTGCTTACAAGAGTCTGAAACATAAGTTTCTCCTTTAACCCTAGCATTTCGAACAACATTACGTTTGTAGTTTGACAACTCCACGTCTTCGCTTCTGAGTAGGTTCTTCATCAGAACTAGACATTATTACTGACACAACGTAATCACCAACTTCAACATAAACAATACTAAGAAATAGTTATCAAACTGGACACTCTAAATAATGAATAAGAGCAACAATATTGTAACACACCAAACGACTACTGAAATATGCAAGTCAGGCACAGCTGTGAATCATAAACAGGGTTGCCGAAGCAGCGACACCAAAAATCCCGCTGTTTCGAGCAGAAACCAGTCAAGCTCTGTCACTTGACTTCTTTCTGCACTAAACAGAGATTTCTCGATTATATTGTTATATAATTACATATACCTGTTATTTGTATAGATATATATTTAATAAAAAAATAATAGTCAATTTAATGTATTTTAAATTCTCATTTCTGATGGTTCAAACATTTATCTTTTTCTGAAATTTTTAAAGATATCAGAAAATATAAACAAATAAATATTATAAAAATTTTTATTTAAGAGGAAAATACAATTATGTTATACAATTAGGACAACACCAACTTACATTAAATAAATTGTCTATTTGAACACAATCAAAGTGAAACCATTGAATTTGACAATCATCATTTTAACATTGGATCATTGGACTTCCATCATCTGGTTTCTCACAAATGCACCAAGTTTTAACGTCGGCTTTTCCACCTTTATCAGTGAAGTACCTTGCAAGCAGCGCTGGCTTTATAACAAACTGATGGAAGTCCAAAACTTTGCACAAATTATTGTTAAAGAAAATATCATCAAAATACACTCTTTCTATAAAAATATTAAATTTAGACCATACCACAAAGTCACAGTATTTTCTTTCTGTGACAAACATTTGCAGCTGAATTTGATAGTAGTAAGAGTGATTTTTTTTAAAAGATATTTCGCCATTAATATTTTCCAAGCAGGAATGCTTCATACATTAGTAGTCTTAGATCGACACATTGTCTTTCAGTAGGAATGGGCATTTTATTTCAACAACACCTAAACCACAACAATCACATGACACCATTGCATCAGGTGAAGCACCAAGTTCTGGATGTTTGAAACAGATTATTAATCCGCATTCATGAACAATCAAGTTCTGACGCTTTGTCTGCATTGTATTCAAATATTGCTGGAGGGCTTCTTTTTCATGTTTTATCCCATACGCAGTAGCTCTTAAATGTAAACTGATTTTATGTGGATAACATATATGTTTAATTGCTGTTAGAGAGGGTTTAGCAATTGAAGTACGGCAAACATTCTTAAACATAGATGCTGTTATGCGTCCAGTTCTAAATTTAAACCATTTATTACTGAGGGTCTGCTCCCTTGTATTTTTCTCAATTATATTCTGTTCCTTCCCAGTAATTGTAAGTTTTATAGTTTTGGCAACAAGCATCAACTCTTGATAGGTTATATTCATCAACTCTGGTTTGAATAACACTTCCAATGTATTTGGTAACTCTATCTCTTTTATTTCATTTGCTATCTTAGAAGCTAGTGGTTCTGTTAGAAGGCTTTTTGCTGAACAAATTCCAATGTCAGCAAACTTTGTGAGCAGTATCCTTGTTTCATCTTTATTCATTGATGGTATATGGAGTTGTTGAGAACTGGATGTTTGCTTATCTTTTCTACCCCAATCCATATCACGAACCCTCATCATCTCCACATTTTTCATGGGAGGAACTGGCCATTTGGATAGTGCATCTGTGCAAGAAATGGAGCTTCCATCCACGACACTATATTTAGCGTGCAAGCCGAATAAAACAGTAGCCACATGGCTGCACACTTCGCCAAGCCCTGCCATGCAAGTGCAAAGAGCACTGGACACACTTCCGTCGTCTAAAATAATAATCCAGACTTCCACAGGTAACTCACTCATTTTTTGTGAATGACGAACCTGCAATGAAAATTTATAATATTAGTTTTAATACTCTGATAGGTATTGAACAGTTTTAAAATTTTTCATGTGAGATATGTTCTTACCTTGCTTGAAACAACGAACACGTCGTTGACTTTCTTACCCTTAAATTTCAGAATTGCCCCTGAGTTGTAATTTTCATGGGCTTTCAAGCTTTTTACAGCTTTCAACTGCTTAGTTGTGTAGTAGCTATGAGTTTCCACTAAAAAACCTACTAAATGGTCACAGTGGGTAAATCAGTTTGGGACGTCAAACATTCACTAATTGTAAGGGTATACTGGTCAATGTTATTTATCACTGCAATTTTCTTTAAATAACGCGAAAGAACATCTCCCGATAGTGTTGCAAATTATGCACTTCGTGACAGCGACATTATTGCAATAATCTAACAAGCAGTACCTTTCTGTTATTATTAAATACTATAAACTATGTATGTAAAAACTTTTTTCAAAAACTATAACACAAGGAGATCAAAATTGATGTTAACCAAACGGAAATAACAATGCAACTGAACCGTAAACAAACTTTGTCTGCTTCTCAGCAAAGATGGCCGACCTGTCAAAGTCACGTGTTCTGGAATGGTCTATTGACTAATCGAACGACCTGTCAAATAAATCCAATATGGCGCTTGGTTGGCAAACAAATGAGTGACACGTTTGTTTACCGTGGAATTTCGTGAATTGTTGAAGCTTTTTTGAAGTATTTGAGTATAATTTTGTTTAGTTTTTGTCAGATTTATAGTATTTAGTGGAAAGTAAGTTCATTATGAAAGAAAAATGCCGCTAACGTGTATCGTGGTTAATTGTGGAAGCCGTGCAGATCGGGACCATTTGCTTAGTTATTTCCGCATACCTACTGTGAAAAACTCTGTGCATTACCCACATATAAACAATTTATCAAGGAAAAGAAGGGAAATGTTGTTAGCAGCCATCAAGAGGGAAGATCTAACAGAGTCAATTATAAGAAACCAAAGGGTATGTAGCATACATTTCATTACAGGTACCTAAGAGAAGTTTATGTATCTCTAATAAGTGTTTAATATTTTGATTTTTATTTTATTTTATTTTAAGATCAACGGGCAAAGCCCTTTATTACAATAATTATAATACAGAATAATATAAAGAGTTGAAAATAAACCTATAAATTACAATAATTCAACATATTAGTTATTGTATGAGAAAAACTTAGAGATATCTTATTGAAACAATGATTAAAAATAACAATTTACACATTTATTATAAAAATTAACGCATGACGCACGTTTCGGTGGAACTTCATCTTCTTCAGATGCTAATGGCAAACCAACTATGATTTTCTGTTATATCGAAAACAAGAAATGACAAATTATGTAGAAGCGGTAAATACAAAGATGGTTACAAATAATTATTAGAAAAGGAAAAACCAACTCTGAACTGCTAGTCAGGTAGTTCGGTAATTTTGAAAAGATTAAGAAGGGGACTTGAAGTATGATCGATTTGGCTATTCAATAGGGGACCGGAATGCTTGTATTTATTTATCTGTAATGATTCTAAAAAATTAAGTTTAATTCCCTTACTTTCAGTATTTAATATTTTAAAATCGAAATTGAATGTGAGATTTTCTTGGACGCCTAGCTTCTAATAATATTATTAAAAATGAGTATAACAAATACAACGCCAATTTATCAGAAATGCCCACTGTAAAATCAATCAAACAAAAAACACTATCTAATGATATCATTTTCACCAAAGCTGACAAAGGTAATACAGTTATCGCTTTGAATAATGGTGATTATTTACGTAAAACTTTAGTTTTTTTGAACTCCGATAATTATAAGTTACTAAAACATGATCCAACCAGTAAATTTCAGAAAAATTTAAAATTAGCCATCGATAACATTACTATTCTTATACAAAATAAAGACAAGTGAGGCGTGGCATTGCAAAACTCACTGTATCCATTTTAGAAAAATGTTCAGGATTCACGAAAAACTGTTATCTGTGTTAATCAGCAAGAAATGAGTAATTTATTTTTTCCAAACTTATCTATCATATCTAAATAGTGATTCTGATAAGAAAATTTAAACATGGTTGCTGAATTTTTTCAATTATACCATTTCAAAGTTTAGATAAAGTGAGTTTTGCAGCGAAACTGTGGATATAGATAATTTTGCACCGTCATTAGATGGATATCAGAATTTTTGCACTGACACAATAAAAATTGTATTAATGCAAATCAATCACAGGAATATTGAGTTTGAAAGAAAAATATATAAATAAATAAATCATTGTAAAGTTAAGTTTATTCAACAAAAAAAAAATTTCTCAAAAAATTTTTATAGTAAAAAAAAGCACTCAAAAAAAAGAGCAGCATAAAAATTAAACAAATCACTTAAGGTAAAATTTTCAAGATTAAAGTAGTGGATACTTTTGTGGATAGTTTTGTTTTAAACTCTCACTGCATGATCCTCCTCATGACCTTCACATTCACACTCATCTTCAGGTCCTAAATTGTCAGAAACTATTGCATGGTCAACAACACTTTTATAAAAATTGCATTCTTCTAAATCGCGCCACTCATCTCCGAAGTGCTTGGTTAATAACTGTCGAATGTCATTGATCTTGGCTGGTTTCACAGGATTTCCTTGTGGAATTACTTCAGGTAGTTTAACCTTTGATAGGTTGATACCCTTCTTATGAACAAACTTGAATTGGCCAACATCTGAGTTGAAGAAAGGCTCTCCAGCTATCAATATATTATTTCGAGAAGATTTCTTGAATAGAAAGCGTTTTGCTTCGTTAAATTGGAAATGCCAACTAGCAGGCCTCTTGAAGTAAGCAGCATTGAAACTTCTTCAGTCGTACACTTCAACTTCTTCCCCCAGTTTGAATACTGTGCAATATTCAGAAAAAATAGAACGGTATTCAGAAGGTTGAATAATAACCGGGAGACGTCTGAGTTTTTTCTCTATTAATGCAAAAACTCTATCGGGTGGTAAAAAAGAGTGCCCTGTAATAGGAAACACCAGTTCGATCGACTCAATGTTGTTTGGTGACGTATTGCAAAAAAAATATGTTAACATAGCTGTCATTATCGAATTTCGGTTCTGTCCTCCACATCCATCAGCACACAGCCTTATCCTTGAATAGGAGGTCAAGTCCAAATATCTTAGTAGGTGGAAAACTGCTGATGCAATTTCGTTTGAACTTTTTCTATGTTCATGTTCCATCCAGGTATAGCAAAATATATTGTCCGGTGTCATGGGGCCTTTGGAAGATCCCGTCACAATGGTGAAATTGTAAATATACAGTTGTCTACTGTAATATGCACTTTGGTCTTGAATCTTTGGTAAAATCAAATTTTTTTGACAGTCGAATGACATAATAAGTAGGTTGCCTTGTTCGTCTTTTAGCTTATTATAAAAAGCTTTGTACCTCGCTTTGTGAACAGCATGTTCTATAATTAACTTATTTTTTTCCTGAACATCTGGTTCCCTCTTTATTTTTCCTTTGAGCTCAATGCATTTGGAACATGCATCAGTTATTGGTGAACCGAACCCTATGTTATATTCCTGCTCAAATATTTGTCTAAAAAACGTTCTCTTGGCTTTCAGTTGTTCAACAGGCTGCTGATTGTTGTACATTCGCCAAAGCTTGAGCAGATTTAAGTCACCTGCGACGTAATGCCTTCGAATTGATTTACCACGAGAATAATGACTTTCAACGCAAGTTAGTTTTTCTAAAAAATCCTTAACTGCTGCTTTTTTCTTAAATAGACTTCCCTTAGTCTAGGTCCTCCTCTCCGCTCTACCGGTAATGTTCCAGAGAGTAAAAAATTTTTTGAGAGGAGTTTGACTCGGAACGGTGAAATTTGTAAGATTTTGACAAACGTAGATTGACAAACTCGAATCAGGAATTTTTGAGTTCCAGCTTTTCTAACAAAATACTGGGTACTCACCGTTTTTGATGAAACGTTTTTCTTCACAGGGCGGGATCGTTTTATAAGAAAAGATTGAATATATTTCAGAATAAAAGTATCCTGCTGGATTTTGTCTGTATGGGAGTAAAACTGTTTGTGAAATTCTTTGATGTCATTCATCGTCAAATACATACACTTAAATGTTGACGACTTTCCCTTTTTGGTTAAACGATGACCACATGTAGGAAAATCAGGAAGACTTTTCGGAGTATGCCTAGAACAAAGAAAATAACAAATCTTAAGAATGAATAACTGTGAAAGAATATCATAATTATGTTTTACACTGTCTTTTCCACTGTCTTACCTCTCAGCTTTTTGAAGAGATCGTTTCCATTTTGAAGGCTCTTTTGCTGATTTTCTCGCTTGTTTTGGTGCAGCAGGGGTCACAAACATTTCCATGGCTTAGAAACTAATAATATTCACAATTTAATTATAAAAATCTATTAAACACAACAAACACACACAACAGGTTGCTACATAACCTTTACGCTGATATTATACGTCATGGGAATCTTTTCGAGCGATTTCATTGGCTTAGTGGATGTAGTTAGTACTGCAGCGTCACTGCAGTAAAATATCTGAGTTTTGCAGTGACGCCCATTTTTCTCATGTATTTTTAATAGGGATATAATCATTTTTGCAACGACAACACACTGCAGGTTTTACGAGGAACATCCATAGATTCAAAATTCACTGTTACCTTGATATTGGAAAAATATGGATATAGTGAGTTTTGCAATGCCACGCCTCAAGTATAAACTCATTGTTTCAAATCCTTTGGTACCACAACTTTACTCTTTAATTAAATTACACAAACCAGGCTATCCAATCAGATCAGTAGTGTCATTCACTACAGCACCTTCAGTGTTTTTGTCGCAGTTTCTAATAGAAATAATTCAAAATTAGTGTAAATTTCAGCCTTAATTCTCTATCAAAAACTCTTACGATTTAGTTAATAAAATTGAAAATATTCATTTGCCACTCAATTCTAAATTGATGTCCTGGGATGTAGTTAATCTTTTTCCAAGTATACCACCCCAGGTTCCTTTAACCCTAATAGAAAAGTTACTTAACCCATATATGCCTAAAACTTTCTGTTTGAATGTTTTTGAGATTTTTTGGTGAAAAATTAATGAAAAGCAGTCATATACAAAATATTTATTATTAATTTTTGAAAACGTCAATCTAAAAAATTTGTGTAGACCTGTCCTACATAAAGGACAATAGGCATATAGCATACTATTTTTATTATTGAGTATGATAATTTACAAAGCATTTAACATGTAATCCTATGTCACATTTTTTGCACCTGGTTGTTGTTTTTGAATGACATAAGCCGCATCTAGTTTGTTCCTCCTGTGGTACCACCAAATGGTCAAGACGGTCATACCTCAATTCATTATTTTGTTGATTTTTTCCTCTTCGGAAAGCAAAAGATTTTTTATTTTGTGTCAAAAAGGTAGTGGCTACACTTCTCCTAAAGGCAAGTTGGTCCATTTTACCTTCTCGATATTTGTGAAGATGCCAAGCATTTGTCATTGCCATATCAAGACAGTGAGAAATAAGGGAAAAGTACCACTTCTTTCCTCGTATTTGTACTCTATACTGTGATATATATATTTTTATTGTACAATTTGACAAGTTGTGGTTGGTTTACCTGAATAAACTTCTTTTCCTTCTGAGAATACCTTTTTACAGAATTTACGGGGGCAATTCCAGCTGCTGAAGATCCGAATGTTACAATATTATTATCATTCCACTTAACAAAAATTATGTTTTGACCGCTAATTTTTGTATAATCGAAAAAACCTCGATTCTCCTTCATATCGGTGATGGATTTCAACGTCGACATATGTATCCGATTTTCACGCATTGTTCCCGTGCTAACGATTCCTTTGTCAAGAAGAGCTTCTATAAGGGAGGGTGACGAGAAAAAATTATCGAAGAAAAATTGAAACCTGGGCTCCGGCCATCTCGTTCTAAGTCTGTCTGCGTAACTTAGCACAACCGACGCTCCGACTCCAAGAACTTTATAGTCCAAATTCACATAAGTCGATGCACCTTGGTATGGTTCAAACCAATTTATGTATCCTAGACGTGTGGTTCCAACCCAAAGTTTGAAGCCGTAGCGAATTGGTTTGTTCTGAATAAACTGTTTACAGCCATATCGGCCATTGTAAGGAACCATAGCCTTATCAATGCTATGGTTCTCTACCATAGGTGCTTTTTCCAAAAATTTGTTATTCAGACTATCAAAAAGAGGGCGAAGTTTCGCAAATTTATCGTTTTTGTCGAGGTTCTCATTATTGGCAATGTGTAAATGGCTCATAATGAATTCAAAGCGGTCTCGAGAAATAGCTTCACTCACTAGCACATTACAAGCATCTTTGGAATTTTCCCAATACATTCTTCTTCTGGAAACACTAGAATATCCACTTAGAAGCAAAATACCCAAAAAACATTTTATTTCGGAAACATCCACTACTGTTATTTTATTTTTTTGTTGGGCATACCTATTGGTTTCTTCTGTGAACATTGACAAGATTTCATCATCAAAAAAAAGTTCGAAGAGTTCAGTTGGTGTAGACAAAGTTTTTCCTTATTTTGTAGAGTACTCAGTGGTAATTCATCTTCAGAACTCCAGTCTTCCTCGTTTACTCGAATGTTAACTTCTACCTGATTTTGTATCATACTTGGAGGCAAATTATTTATGTCGAGTTGGTCCTCATCACCAGAATCTTCATCGGTGATGTTTCCACAAGCATTATTCGGTGGTAGCAACATAATTGATTCCGTATTGACGTCATCTTCCTCAAGCATTGCCAATGCTTCGTGCAATGAAAAACCCCTGAAACAAAAACTCATAGTATCCTATATGCCTATTGTCCTACATGAAGGACACCAACATTTAACACTATGAGTATATCACCATAAGAAAAATTTTTTTCGAAATTAACGAAAAATGAATGCAACAGTTATTTGAGAATACATTTATATCAAAAAAAATTGAATGGAAACATTTATTGTAAAATATTCGTACTCACCTTGCAAACTTTATTCCCCATTCCGCCATTTTTCAGAATTGCTTGAATTCAAATGTGGTTTATTATTCACTAATTCACAATTTGCCTTTCGAACACTGTTTACCCAACAACACCTATTTAGAGACTGAGCTCCGACTAGCATATGCAACGAAGGCAGCGCTAGTCTAGACAGGAGTCGACAAAATCAGATATATTGTCGCTTTTGGAATTATGCCTGGAACAGAATTATTTTAGTTTCAATGATAATATTTACAGCAGTACTGAAAGCTTAATTATGGGAAACCCTCTGAGCCCTTTGTTGGCTGAAGTATTCATGAATAATTTGGAACGGTCAATTCATAATCATCCTGTTAGTCGACAATTCGTTTATGGGTTTAGATATGTGGATGATATTATTTGTTGTTTCACTGGTACTCTTAGACAACTAGATTGCTTTGAAACATTCATTAACAGTTTACACCCTAATATAAAATTCACTTTAGAGATGGAAAAAGATAACTCAATTAACTATTTGGTTAGAGAAAAGTAGAATAACAAACATAATTTTTCAATTTTTCGCAAACCATCGCACACTGATAGCGTCATACATAGTACTTCCCTACATCCATTCCAACACAAAATGGCAGCTTTCAATAGTATGGTACATCGTTTAGTAAATATTCCACTTTCAGACATAACAACTGGCGTTCTTTATTGAGTGACACAATAAATATATTTTCTCAAAATGTCTGCACAAAAGGTTCTTTAGAAAGAAAATACAAAGATAATAGACTGAAACATTTTAAATAATACTACATAAATCTACTTTTATTGTGAAATGAGAAGAGGGGCTTTTTAAAACAGTTGTTTTTCTGTTCCAAAAAAAATTATATTTCGGCTGTACAAAATTGAAATATTCAAAAGAGTGTAAGACGTTTTCATTGGCAGATCAGTAACTTAAATAATCCAGGAGAATGTTTAAAAACATTTCTTTGAAAATCCTTTTTGAACTAGTTTAGTGGTTATAAAAGGACACCACAGTTAGCCCTAAATTGAACTGCCACTAAGATAATGTTTTACATTTTTTAAATTCGACAGACACAAAGAAAATATCTAAGAATTTCGATATTACAGATATATATAATAATATAATTAAAAGGAATTTTCACTAGCTTTTCTTTTTTGTTCTCCCTGTTTTTTAATTCCACTCATTTTCTTAAGAAAATCATCTATGCATAAAATATGTAGAATGCAACAAGATATTATAAAAATGGTCATTTTCTTCACAGAGTGCATATCTAATTTTGATAATTCTCTGAACCTTCCTCTCAAGATGGCAAATGACTTTTCTATGAAAACTGTAGTGGCAAAATAGTATATTATTCAACAAGCGTAAAATGATGGCTATTACCCACGAAGATGAAATCGCAACGCGAGCCGGAGGCTAGTGTTGTAACATCTGAGTGGGTAATAGCCATTATGCGCGTGTTGAATACTATACTTTATCCACAACTATATATAAGTTTGTTCAAAAATTGTAGAAGATGATTTTATTTTATTGGTTATGGTGTTATCTATTTAACCTTCGGTAACTGTGGTTTGGTTCCATTCCCCTAACTGCTTTCCCACTGTAATGTCACCGCCTGCGCTAGTGCAAATGGTTGTAGATGATCTTTGGAACTAATTTTCTGTGTACGATTCGGGATTTTTTAATTTTAAAAATGTAGCTATGTCCTTTTCTCATAGAAGCTAATTAGTTTATACTCTATAAATAGTACATTTGCCGTTTTTAAGGTTCAGAAATAATGTTGAGCATTCAGCATGAGATGGGTGAAGACTTATATACTTTTTGTACATATCGTGAAATTCACCTGATAAAGTAAATGATCTAGGAATCTTTGCTTTTAAGGAAAGTATTTTCACTATATGAGCTCCATTGTAATCTTCTGTATCTTTAGATAACTCATGAACCTACTGACAATATACCTTCAAATACAGTAATGTATAAATTACTTTAGTGTCAAATTTGACGCAACGATTGAGTAATATCATCTCATCGAACTGTAAAATATTATTCAATTATATATGGTAGTGCATGGAATCATTTAACAAAAGTCGCATATTTGACAGATATACTATTTGATAGTTGTGGATAAAAAATTTTATTATACATCTGCTCCTGTTGTGGATAAAAAATTTTATTATACATCTGCTCCTGTCGACTTAGTAATCCATAATCTTCATAAGGAGTTAGGAGCTATGGTCTTATGAAATGAGCACCATCACCTAGAATATGATATATATAATATTGATTGCCACATATAGTGAATCTTTACTGATGTCAGATACAGTAATGTATAAATTACTTTAGTGTCAAATTTGACGCAACGATTGAGTAATATCATCTCATCGAACTGTAAAATATTATTCAATTATATATGGTAGTGCATGGAATCATTTAACAAAAGTCGCATATTTGACAGATATACTATTTGATAGTTGTGGATAAAAAATTTTATTATACATCTGCTCCTGTTGTGGATAAAAAATTTTATTATACATCTGCTCCTGTCGACTTAGTAATCCATAATCTTCATAAGGAGTTAGGAGCTATGGTCTTATGAAATGAGCACCATCACCTAGAATATGATATATATAATATTGATTGCCACATATAGTGAATCTTTACTGATGTCAGACAGACATTTTAAAGACTCTAGCATCATGCACCACTCCAGGAATTCCAGTGAATATATCTATGAATCTCTTATTTATGGTCACAAATAGCCTGCAAAGTTAAACATGCTGTGTCATGCCTATTAGTATAAGTGTATTTAATTTTTTTTAAAAGGTTTTCTTACAGTTATTGAGGTGCCATCAATACAGCCTATTATTAGACCAATTTCTGATAAGAACGCAGTGGATCTGTCAATAGCTCTGCAAAGAGAAGATTCTGTCATGTTAAAAGGTTGGGACACATTTCTAAACACAGATTTGTTTCCTGCAAACCTACGAAGAATAGGTAGGTATATAATTGGATTTATGGACAAACACAAACAAAAAAAATCATACATTGGAATTAAATTTTTGAAGATGTAAGTGGAATTATCCATAAGAAAGTATTATGTATAGAATAAAATCAAAATATAATTATAATTTCTGTGAAGTAACATCTTCCTAAATTATTAAAAATCATGGAAAAAACTGATAAGTATAATTAGGGAAAATTAATTAATTATGTTAAGATCTGCACTTTAAATAGGTTTGGTGCCTAACAAGAACGAAAACCTTTTATGAAATACAAATACGGGAAATATGAGTTTTTCAACCTCTCTTTTAAAAGTTCTGCTGTTCTTCCCTTCAATTTCAGATTCTTGTATAACAGTTATAGACAATATGATAGATAAAAAGTTGTTCCAAAAAGCGATTAACCAGGTTTAGCTCCTTACTAAAAATAATATCAAATATAACAGCCTCGCTTTCATCGCAAATTCAAGTAAAAAACTTAAATCTCTCTTATCTAAGCACAACATTAACATTGCTTATCGCACCGGTAATAATTTAGGAAATCATATAAAAAATAATAAATCCAAAGTTCATAAAGATAATAAATCAGGAGTTTATAAAATTAATTGTGGCGATTGTGATAAGTTTTACATTGGTAGAACTTTCAGAAGGTTTCAAACTAAGTCGGATTCACATTATGCAATATAATACAAAACACTATTCTATCTGGAGATGCTCCCGATTGTGGCCACCTTGAACTTATAAGTATACCCACATCATTAACAATAAGGTCTTCATGTTTTTCTTCCATGATTTTCTTATATTGTTCAACGGCAACAGATTCATGCTCTAATCCCCATTCTGTGACTTTTGCGCGGAATAAGATGTTTGCTGGATAGCATTTGCTTTTAATAAGTGAGAGAGAAGGTGATTCTTTATTTGTCCTGCAAACAGATTTTAGTTTTGAAGCAGTTATTCTTCCCGCTCTTTGTGGATACCAATTATTTGAAGCATTTTGTCCTCGGGTATACTGCTCAATTAATGATACTTGGTCCGTAGTCAAAGACATATCAACTGTTCGTGATATTTTCATCAGTTCTACATATACCTTTCCTCAAAAATATTAAATATTAATGGTAATGTGACATCTGAGGCTGCCTGTAGTTTGCTTGTAAATGGTTCCACTGTCCTCATAATCGTAGCAGTACGATCCAAACTTCTTATTAAAATACGACACGATCTTCGGACGTTGTGGGTATAGCGATACTGTGTTGTATTGAACCAGCCACTGTACCATTTCCGCTATTGGGACAATGGGCACAATTGTGGAGAGTGATGACATTGGCCACAAAGCAGCTACATCAGTACATGAAACTGTACCTTTATTTCGGTTTGCATATTCAGCAGAGCACCAGCGTGGCTACAAACTTCAATATTACCTGCCATACATGTACAAAGACAGCTTGAAATTGAACCATCTTTAGTGATAATACACCAAGCCTCAAGTGGATTAGCACTGGCTCTCTGTGAATGTTTTACCTGAAAAAAAGACTGATAAGACTCGGATAAATACAAGGTATAAGATATATATATATATATATATATATATATATATATATATATATATATATATATATATATATATATATATATATATATATATATATATATACATATATATATATATATATATATATATATATATATATATATATATATATATATATATATATATAAATATATATATATATATATAGCTATGAGCCATATTCAAGTTAACACGTACTTTCTTAGCCAAAATTTTTTACCAAAAATGGTTTTTATTAAATAAAAAATTTTTTTTTGGATTATCACAGTGTTGCCTGAAACTGTTGTGAAAATTTTATTGTTATTTTTAATTTTTCATTTCGTTTCAAGCATCATTCACTTGTTTGAAGAATGTATTTAGTACCTATACTTGTTATATCTACTCCTACAATATGATGACTGTATATAAAAAATAAATAATAATCAATCACAGATTTTTAAAATATTTTTTGGACCATTCATTATAAAATCAGAAAAACGTAATAAACCAAAAACTTTTCGAAAGTAATGTTATAATACAATATTTTATGTTTAAGATATATTATTATACTACAATAGTTCATGTGAAAAAATGATTTTGGTAACTTAACAAGGAACAATATGTTACAGCTTTTAATTAGGTCAAACATTAATTTCATAATTTTCGATGAAGTTACTTCGGTCTGAAACAAAATGTAAAATATATAACGAAATTAATCTTCTTCATCAATAGGAATGTTCTTCTTATTGAGTTTTTGGATGAGCAGGTCTTCATAAAATTTACGATAAGCTTCAGGGACGACTACAGTGTTTAGTAAACTCAATAGGTCAGTCTTTTTGTTGACCGAATGTACGCAATCCCCTTCATTTTGCGTATGACCAGTAACAAGGAACTTATGAGAAATAGAGTCAATGTTTTTAAATCTTCTCGAACAAAGCATGTACATCACGAAAACGTACTTGTTTTTTTTGTTGACCACTACAGTTTTCAGAAAAGAGAATGACTTTCAGTCTCTTATTAGTTGATGTAGCGTTTTTTTCAATAAATTTGTATACGCAAGTAGCGATCTCGTTGGCGCCTCTATTCGCATCGCCTTCATGCCGCACGTAGTTTAGTGCTGCGCCATTTTTGACATTGTAAATGGTAAAGTTATTCCTTGACAATTTATTCTTGTAGTAAAACACAGGTGCTTCGCCTTGAGGCGTTGCAAAGGCTGCTTGAAAGTCATAGCAGCAGACAGCTTCTCTTCCAAATGCAAGTTATATTCATGTTTCCTTTCTTTTCTTCGTCTGCCAGATTGTACAAAGTGCATGTTTCGCACTGGTCTTTTTTAGGTAGATATATTGTAAATTACATTTTTGTAATTGATTTCAAAATTTAACTAAATTGAGTCCTTTAGTTTAAGCCTATTTCATTAACTTTTCTACGTACAATAACGATCCAACTCAAAAAGGAACAACTCTTTGTGTACTATTGATAAACGAATCTACATGTAATAATGTAAATTTTTGAGTTGTTGTGTTTAAGATTTGAGATATTTTCTATATTCGATACACTGAAGAGTGATGAATCAGAATGTGACAAAATTCACTTACTTTTTCCCTGCGCAATAAGGTGATTTTTTGAGTTAACACAAAGTGCTTATCATCCGCCATGAAAATAACTTGGAGACTGAGACAAAAGCGAAGATAACGAAACCAACGCCACCTAGCGGTCTTTGTCGTACCTAGGATATTCCCTTTTCTTGCTAATTGTAAATCGAAACATTCTCTATTTAAAAAAGGGGCCAACCCTAAAATGGACTTTCTCGGGTTGTCCCACTATTTATCTTAACGTGCGATATAATTTCTACAAATCGTTATATCAATGATTCAACATTCCTGTTGAATATATTCCCTCTGATAAGGGATAATCACTTGATGTTTGTATAATCGGCAACTAATCGTCACTAGAAACGTAGCTATTCACTTCGCAAATTTTAAATAAATATTCACTTTACCAGCAACGGATTTTTCAATGCATGCCTCGTCAACAATACGCGAGTCACAGATTCAGTCATTTTCCAAGAGATGTCGCTCGATGTTGCGAAAATGGGATTCACGTAAAGGATGCTAAATTACTATCGGGTGTAGTAGAAAACTGTAGCGTCCTGTTCATGGGCTGTCCAATTCAAAGGAACTCTCCCCTACTTAACATCTTCAAAAGACCGACAAGTTCTCGCTTTTATTTGAGATATTTCGAAGCTAATTTCAGTAGCTGTTTCTGAATCTTAAATTGGTTTTATAAACAAAGCTTGCTGGCCTATTACTTCCCGTTATAGAGCAGAAATTTTGTGTGTACTATTTTCTCCATTTAATTCGGTACAAGTAGAATGCAGAGTTTCTAAGTGCCTTTCCACATTATATTCCTTCGGAATAGAAACACCACTCTCACATATTGAACAGACAATTTTGCTATGCTATTAAATAAAAAGTATTTTTCGGTCCAAATATCTTGAAACTGTCGATCTTCATCTTACGACGTTTGTTGCTTGGCCCTGGTTTATCCATATCAAAATTGATAATATATTATAATATATATATACGAGGTATGGCAATTTGAAACCCGGAATCGAGCTCCGAGGGGCAGCTAAATTAATTTTCGGCGAAATTTCGATCATAATCCTTCACAGTAGTCTCCTTGGAGTTCCACGCACCGCTTCCACCTCCGCTCCCACGCCTCGAAGCACCCACGGTAGTCGTCTTCAGTTAGGGTGTTCAGCGCCACCGTCGCAGCTTCTTTCGCCTCCTGTAAACCGCCGTGGTGGGTCCCCTTCAGGTACTGCTTCATCTTTGGGAATAGGAAGAAGTCGCAAGGAGCGAGGTCGGGGCTGTAGGGGGGGTGCGGCAACGTTGCGATGCTTTTTTTGGCTAAAAACTCGCGAATTCGTATCGACGAATGTGCAGGTGTTCGGGCCTCACGCGGAAAATACGGGCCCTCAGCCGCTCAAGGACACCTTGGTAGTACAGTCCGGTCACTGTTTGTCCCTCTGGAACGTATTCCCGATGAATTACGCCTTTGATATCAAAGAAAATTACGAGCATGGACTTCATTTTCGATTTGGACATCCTGGCTTTCTTCGGGCGCTCCCCCCCCGCGTTCCACCCACTGCTGACTCTGTCTACGCGTTTCGGGATCGTACTCGAATATCCAAGATTCATCTCCGGTTACCACAGTACTCATCCAGTCCCTCCCATCTGTCTCAATTTTCTCTAAAAGGTCACTGCAGATGGACATTCGAAGGTGTTTTTGGTCCAACGTGAGCATTTTCGGCACCATCTTTGCACAAATCTTTCTCATGTCTAGCTCCTCGTGTAAAATCTGCCTAATGGTTTCCTTATTGATGTTTAACTTGTAGGACAACTCTCGGAGTGTTAACCGACGGTCTGATGTTACCAACGTGCGGATACGATCGACATTGGTGGGGGTACGAGAGATGACGGCTGCGCCCGGCCTCGGATCGTCCTCTATCGAAACACGTCCCTCCCTGAACCGCTTTGCCCACTCGAACACGGCAGTTTTCGACAGAGAATCATCTCCATGCACGTCTTTAAGTTTACGAAAGATTTCCGCGGAGGTTTCGTTTGTTTTAACCAAAAAATCGATAACCGCGCGTTGCCTCTTAATTAGGTCACTCATTTTCGCGACGTATAGAAAAAACCTTGCTTTACAAAAACACTCGGGAAACACAAACTAAACGTGATACCGCGTTCAAAATTTAACTGGTACTACTGAAGAGTCCCCTCTTTCGAACGAGACCAGAACGCGCCGGCTGGTATGTTTAGTTCGGGAGATATCGGCCGATTCCGGGTTTCAAATTGCCATACCTCGTATATATATATAAGGACGAACGACGAATTATTTATTCGTCACAGATCACAGTTCAATCAGTATTTCGTTTGCTTATCCGTAGTTGAAACTTAACTGCCCCGGTAGCGGTGATTAGTCGAATTTATGTATAAGAGTTACCAAACAGCGAGAAGATTCCACATTGTTCGGGGATAATACCGACGTCTTTCGTGAACCATCGAGTGATCTAGTTGATTGGACAGATTTCTTGTCTCTTGTAACCACGCCGAGTAGTATGCCTGTCCTACGTAGTAAACATGAACTAGAAAATATCACCTCCAACTTCTTTATACTTTCAAGATTCACGTGAAAACCTTGCCTGGCTAACATGATAAATTTTAACTGCATCCCTAGAGGAATGTTTTTTTACCTGGATCAGTGGAGTTAACAGCTTCCAGAGCCTTTTTGAAGAGAATCTGGATTCACTGGATCTCTCTTTTTATTTTCATTACTGCTCGGCATAATGAAATAAAATCTGAAACAATATGAGTGTTTCAAGGTACAAGAGGGCGCAACATAACCAAAGTTGGCTGTTTCTGCGGAAAAGCTACGTTTACAAAGAATAATAACATTTTATTTTTACTCACCATTAAACACTATTACACACAAACATTATTTCATCCTTCAAAGCTACCACTTTTCGAATTATCTTCACACGAATATGATGCTAATTTTCTACTTCTTATAACGAAAATACTTATTTTCATTGCACAATTTCAAAATATGTCTGTAACGCTTAAAAAACATGGATGCACTACTGAAGACGAAGCCCGATACTATTACTGTATTCTACCAAAATTCAGATCACAAAGTACCAAAATCTACTAAATACCACCAATAATTCTACTGAAATTCTACGTAGCTTCCACCTAATGGAAAATGTATGAAACTCAATTTCATTTTCTGTCTATGATTCTTTGCTGCAAGTTGTCACCGATAGATGGAAAACCAATTTTAAGATATGCATTTGAACGATAATAAATCAATTTATAATTGACTATAAATAAATACGTACTGTAGAGGGAATAAAACGTTTGGTTAAAGGTGACAATACGTATTCTACCAAACCAGCCTTAATAATTTATTGTACTCATATTTCAAAAGTTACGAGTCAAACTCAGTATTAAGATCTGCAAAAAATAAAAAATACTAGTTTGAAGCAATGTAAAAAACTTTTTAAATGAAAACAATTTCAATCTTCTGCGAAAAACAACTCTTACAATAAAAACATTTTGGATCCTCTGTAAGAAAACAACTCTTACAATGAAAAAAATTTTAAACTTCTGTAAAAAATAGAAATAATAATTAAAATTGATTCTCTATACAAAATTCAAGCCTTGCGTAGAAGCGGGTTTAAAATTTCTACAGTTTCCTAATTCTGATATGCCTTGTTTGACATGCAAAAGTGATCAGACGCTTTCAGTTTTTGATTTATTTCTCAAGTCCGTTTTCACCAAATTGAGTTGAGAAAATACTCGTTCACAAGATGCATTTGACACTGGTAGACTCATCATCTTCGAAAACTTGGCAAGGGAATCATACTTCAAATGATTGTCGATAATACGTAATTTATGTAGGTCCCCTTGAAACTTTTCCACGTTAATTGTATTAAATTTCAGTTGACGATATTCCTCGTGGATAATGTGAAAGGATTCTGCACTACATATATTGAGGAAACGTTCCAAGAGCGGTAGTAAAGTGTTGAATTCACTATACACTACGAGTTGTGGGTCTAAGAATTTTAATTCTGAAAAAAAGATAGTTCAGCTGGCAACCTCTCCTTCAACTGAACACATAATTCTATAAGGAAACACTAGTATTTCTTTAAAAAATCAATTATTATACATTTGTCTACTTTTAATTCAGCAATTTCAGTAGAAATCGTGCTACCTAAATATATATCATTTATAACGTAAAAAGGGGTTACATTGCTCCATTTTTGAGAGTGATCGTGAAGATTTCGAAAGAGACAGTGAAAAAACTACGAATGTTAATTTTATTGTTGGTCTCTACTTAAAGCTACTACAACACATAATAGAATAATAGTATTCAGTTGAAAAAAGAAAAATAATCTATTTTTTCCTTTCTTCAAAACTGGAGCAAAGTATCCCATAGGTCGGGGTTACTTTGCTCCGTCGAGAAATTTGCATTGAAACACACTCATTTGAGTTAGTGGCGCAAAGATAAACCGTTATTTGGTTGTCTTTCCACCACTATCAAGGACTGTGTACCTGAGGAAAATGAAAAAAAAATGTGGTGTAGAATTTATATGTGAAAAATACAGAGTATATTACACTTTATTGAAAAATGTCGTTTATTCTGGTACAGTGAAGAAACCTCTCTTAGAAACTTGGGAGATTCTATAGAGCCTAAAACATCCGACCATTGGTATTTCAGTTGATCCCGTTGCGATGGCCATTTCCACGATTTAAGGGGTGACCAATATTCCCCTTTCCGCCGATGTCATCGCACTGACCTGTTTTTCTCCACGTGGCGCGATTATTCTATCAGGCTTTTGTACGGTAGTTATGCCCGTCTAATCGACACTCCAAATATCTTTTTCGTCGAGTGGATGTTTGCTCAAGATAACTGTGTAATGGTTAACAAAAAAAGCAGAAACATTTGTTTTATTAAAGCTCGTAGCGCGAGCTATGCCTGTGGCTTGAGGCAATCTTAAAGATAAAATCGGATGCCGTTGCATAAAAAGCTTGAGCCACACTTCTCCTGCCTTCCTGTTTTCCTCCCGTGATGTCGGAAATTTTTTATCATATTTTTTCGCTAACATGTACGCCAAACTTTCTGTCTCTTTTGTTGTGAGGTCATAATTAGATGCACATGTCACCAAATACTCACATATTATATTTTCTTCCTCTTCTGTGAAAATCGTCGGGCTAACATAACCAACAGATGGAGACTCGTTTGTTCGATTAGCTTGATATGCCTTTTTCTTCTTAGTATATCTTTGCAAGGAAATATAGTTGAGATTGTAACAGGATGCAGCATTTCTAAGACTTTTACCTCTTAATGTGACTTCTTCAAGGGCCTTCATATATTTCGATACTACTCATACCTCTACCAGTCTTTCTTTTATATTTATTTGGCATTGTGAAACAAAAAAGCAATTCACCATGAAATATCACACCACGCGACAAATAAAAGAACTTTGCAGGAAATTAACCAATAATAGGAGAGTTGTGACAAGCTGTCACACGCCGCCCCAGTACAGAAAATCGTGAGCCGGTGAGAATAATGATTCGTAATATCAAATAAGATGTCAATACAAAGAAAACAATACTACGCTTGGAAACTTGAATGACTAAAGTATATGAGAGAAAATATCATAGCAATGCAAATATAATATTCAACAATATATATGCCACCAAAATTTTGGTAAAAAACTTACTTTCTGCAATTCTTCGTATACAAATGTCGTACACTCACAACCGCTTTCCGTGGACTGTCATCGAGTACTGCGTCAAATAGCAAGTCTCAAAAACAACAAACGCGCGCTCTGGTGAGCTCGATAGAAGTTATACACTCAGCAAAAAAAGTATCGCATCATTGAAACTTTTCATCATGCAAAAATATCAAGGTCAGGTAGCTATCCATAATGACATTATAATTTAATTAAAAGGTTTTTTTTATTACCAGATGCAATACAGAGCACGAAGTGCCCAAGATAAACCATTTTTATTCCTTTTTAAAGATATTCAGAAAATGATGAAAATTAAATTGAATCGAAATTGAATCAAAATTGAAAATCTGAGTGATCGCGTGTTGCCTCCTCTAGCTCTTCTTACAGCTTCACAACGCCCTGGCATACTTTCAATCAACCTCTGGATATAACCCTCATCCAAATTATTCCATTCTTCAGTTAATGCCTGTTGAAGCTCTTCGAGACTCGCTGGAGTGGCATCTCGTTTTCGGACATTTCTGTAGAGATAGTCCCAGACATGCTCGATAGGGTTTAAGTCGGGGCTGCATGCGGGCCAGTCCAAAACTGGAATATTCATTTCTTGAAGGTACTCGTTAACTACCCTTGCGACGTGAGGACGTGCATTATCGTGCATTAGCACAAACTCATCACCAACACGTGGAGCGTAAGGCACGAAATGTTCACGAAAAATGTCCCTAATGTACCTTTCAGCAGTCATCGTACCTCTATCCACCAGTACCAACTCTGTGCGGCCCCTCAAAGATATTCCTCCCCAGAACATGATAGACCCTCCTCCAAAATTCGTCGACGGTCTTATATTGCACTGAACGTAGCGCTCACCCTCTCGTCTGTAGACTGGTATTCGTCGATCTGAAGTATACAAACAAAATCTGGACTCGCCCGTGAACAGTATATGTCCCCAATCTGCGATGGTCCAATTTTGATGTTCCGTGGCAAATCTCAAACGAGCAACACGGTGTCTCCTGGTGAGTCGAGGTCCAGTAGCTGCTACTCTGGGTCTCATTCCGGACTGCCTCAAGATGTTTCTTATGGTTTGTGAGCAAACTCGCGTATTTCGGGTAGTGGCCAAATCATGTTGAAGCTGTGAAGCAGTGACATGCTTTCGACGCAGGACCTGAAGTCTCAAAAAACGATTGTCTGCAGGGGTAGTTGCTCTCGGTCGACCTTGTACTGCTCTTCTCTCAAATCCTCCAAGCTCTCTGTGCCTTGCCACTGCTCGAGATACTGTGCATTGGTTCACACCCAACAAATTCGCGACGACTCTCTGACTTTGTCCATTTTCAACAAGGGTGACTATTCTGACGACTTCATCTCGAGTCAAATTTCGAAGATTGTTTTCGCAACGTGCCATAATGCAATTTCGATTAACAAAACCTAATTAAACTGAACCTGCCTGCTTTCAAACAACTCTCGAAGTGAACTGATTTAAGGTAAATTTGTAGTTAAAGCATGTTTTCCCGTTTTTCCCTAAAAAAAGATGTCTTATCGGCATTGTCGTCGTGATATTTCTTTTATGTTTTCATTCTTTCACTGATAAGAACAGATGGCGGAAGTCGATTGGTTTTTGTAGCACCTGTTAGAAATTTTTCAGGTGATGCGATACTTTTTTTGCAGAGTGTAGGTTCTTAGAAATCGACAATGTCACAACTCTCCTCTTTCACAATTCTCCTCGGTCTCCCTACTCACTGAATATCATACTCACTTTTATGTTTATACCTACCCATCAGTATGAAGAAGGACTGCTACATGCAAGAAATTTTCACGATTGAAAACCACACTTTGTTTTGCCTCTACAACAACACGTGCATATCTGTCAAAGAATACGCGCGAAATTACGGTGCTTGAGTACGGCTGCATATGCAACATTCAATACAAAATTGTTAATAATGCGTTTAATTCGAACTAAATTTTAATGTGGACAGGTGCATAACCCTTTTCGACAATGGAGCAAAGTAAAACTCGCCATAGCAAAGTAACCCCTGGTTACGTTATCTAAAAAATTTACTGAACTCTTGGGATCTATTTCAGCGATACTGGATCATCGAATATAAAAATGTAGCAACTTAACAAACTTTTATACAGGTCACTCATATTCCAATGCAATCTATGAACGACACATAAATTGGCCTGAAAAACCACATTGAACTTATCAACTACCGGCAGCATATAATCCAAAAACATAAAATCTAATTTGGTAATTTCGTCATCGAAATTCTTACATAGGAGTTCAAGCGTATTATTTCTGTCCAAAGTATACTGTTCTCGAAAATATAATTTCAATGCTCCCCATTGTTCAAGAAATCGTTTTACGCATTGATGAAGAGACAACCACCTTATTTCATGATGTTGCAAGATACTGTGTTTTTCACATTGTACAAATTCTTGAAATTTAGCTAATTCCCTTTGACTTGTTCTACTATGGCTGAAGTGGCCAAGAACATCTTTTACACTTTCACAGCATGCTCTATATTTCTGGGTAATTCCCTACAAGCAAGCTAACAGCTAGAGGAACTGAGTAGCAAAGGCAATTCACAAAAACACAGTTAGGATTGGATACCTCAATTCGTGAAACAATACTATTGTTTTTAACAAAAATAACATTTGTGGTATCAGCAGCAAATCTCGGAACGTTTTCCATCTTTGAATCCATTTTATTAAGTTCTGCCACTAACGTCTTGAAAATGATTTCAGGAGTTTCACCTTCAAATTCTATTGTTAACAAAAGTTTAGTTTTTATCATGGAATTTTCATTCGAGTAAAACATTGTTGTTATAGTTAGATCATAGTTAGCGTCTATTTTTATACCTCGGACCAACGGGCTTGTCTAGCCCTAACTCAGCAGTTATTCTTGACCTGCGAGTATCAACGTATCACGTCTCGGCGTTATCTCGCCTCGTACATATGAAGTAGTGTACGTTCCATTGAATCGGGATGGTTGCACAGGATTAACAGTAGGTGGTGAGAATCCGAATGCGGAGCCGAGTTTTGAATCAAAATCATCGAATACCATTGACAAGATCTGCCAATTTGCCAGTTATCCATCTGCACAACTTGTGCGAGTGTGCCACTGCCATGGAAAAGATCGGTAGTGATGTTGAACCCTTTCTTTGAGTTCATTGATTGGTCAATTTTCACGAAAGTTCTGTATTCGTTTTCAGTCCACTTGTAGGGTTGTCATCTATAATCTCGACCCATGCGTCGTAGCAACGTCTGGTGATTCGAACCCTATTCGGCGCAATACCAGGTGGTATTGCTGGCCCAATATATTCCTCCCATTCCATCCATGGTAAGTCAGCCAATGCTTGGGCGACGACATGGACTTCTCCTTGTTGCTGAACACCGTCACGAAGTAAGCGTAGTAATGGAGCTAACTGTTGTGGGAATTAGGTGATAGCACCTGAAGCACGTTCGTATTCACCATGTAGTACAGAAAGTAACGGTCAGTGCAGTTCCCTATACATTCCAGATATACTACTTAAGGATATGGAAGAACTGAGGCGATATTATTGATGTCAAGTAACTCTTCCGTCGTGTACTGTTTGTTAGAAGGAAGTGGCTCGTCAGGTTTGTCGGTATGCGCTCTTTGTGCGTAACACACTTTAACCTCTGACAATATAAACATTCCTTTCTTAAATGTATTCTTGTTTTCAACGGTATTGAGTGTTTGAAATGGCCTCTCTCTAATCGATTCCATAGTGTCCCATACTCTGTCGACATAACCGGGTAGGTGACGAAATGCGACGCGGACAGTCACTGGATGGTTGTCCTTAGCAATTGGTAGAGAGGAGATCTTCAATCTTGATAAGATACCTGCCATGATACTGGCATCGGACTGGGCGTTCTTTTCTAGTCTAACCTTATCGTGTCGACGTTGTTTTGCCACTTTTCCTGGTGTCTTTCTAGACTTAGTAATAATCCCAACAGAGTCGGTAGTTTCTTCGGAATTTACAGATTCCATAGCGGTATGATTGATAGATAAACAGACTTGAGCAGTCGTTAAAAAGTATTTTAGTAGAGCTACTATCAGAACTTTCATCTATTATTATCGAATTACATGAGCGTAAGTCAGGCAGTGAGTTCTCTTTAAAGACTGGGCCCATGACATCATAAATGAGATGTGCAGCTATCGTTCATTTACAAGCAAAGCTTCTAGCTATCTCTGACTTATAGAAAGCTTCAGACAAAACCTCACCCAAGTGATCCATCACGAGAAATGGAATATTATGTTCAGCCAACACTCCACGAATCCTCAACTTCTCTGTTACTTCTTACACCGAATGTTTTTTTTAAATATTGATCAGTGTGAAAAGTTCAACAATTGTAATATATTCACATGTACTGATAATAAAAATGGTTTTACCTTGGAGTGACTGCTGAAATATTTTAATTATTTTGATGTTTGATGCATTTTATTTTAATGACGCAAGCCTACTCAGCATGTTTATCATTACCGATGATTTATCTTTTGTTAATCATAGGGGAAATATGTGGATTTTCCTCCCACTCAGCACGATAACTTTGTTCATATTTTCTTTTCATTACACCAGAATTCGACGATCTCACTAACACCTCCTACTGTTCTAGTCATTGAAGGTAGTCCTTCCGCACTTACAAAGTGTCGGCGGATTCTTCTACTAGGCTGGAAAGAATGATTTTCAACCAGTCCAAATACATCTAACTCTAAAGGGTCTTTCGATATGGTAGAGTTAGCCTTACCTATTGTAGGCTTTCTCTTCCACATTTTAAACTTGCTCTTTCCTGTAGCTTTTTCTTCCTTCTTTTCTGGCTACGGTTTTAATTTTGCCTCTTCTTTTTCTGTTTCAACTTGTGGTGGAAGCTCTGTGGGATCGTTTTTTGGATCTTCTATTTTAGGCTTAAAGTCACGGTCTTCGCGCTTACCACCTCTAAAGGATCCTCTTCCTCTGGCTCCTCTTCCACTTCTACGTCCTCTTATAAACGGTATGCCTTCTGGCGTTGGTGTTGTTGTTTCAGAATTCTGTCTTGTTGACATTTTGATTGTTTGTGGCAAGAAGGCCGGGCAGGTAAATCCAAGATGGTGCATGTAGTAGTCAGGGGTTATTTTAAATTTATTATATGAAATATTTATAGATTTTGTTATAGTAAATATTTAAATGATTTTGATCATGTTAACAATAAATAAATAAAGTTTGTAATAATTTTTAAGGGTTTCATTTGACTTGTTTTGTGGTTTCACTATTTTTGAATTGGGCATTGTCGTTGTACTGGTTTTATAGTTATGTTTTTTAAGATAATTTTTTAACAAAATATTAGTTGCTCGTTCAAAGAGAAATTTTGAAAGAGATTCTTCATCGTGTTTGGGACAAGTGTGATCATAAAAAAATTCTATTTGTAGTTTATAAAAGGTTATGTGAAATGCTATGCTTCTTAAAAGGTCTGCTTGATTTTCCTGTTTTAAAAAATCATGTTCTTGTAAAAGTAATTTTTCTAAGATAAGGTAAACTTAACAAACTGCCTGGACAACATCTTCACTCGGATAGCACAAGCCACCTCTGCTATTGAACTGTTATATTTTCTTTTAAAAATGTACTACAATATTCGCATTTAATTTTGTTTAAACCGCATATGCTGTGTAGCCTGCAACATATACCACAGGTGGCCGTATGTTTTCAGGAATATTGTCTATATCACTTAAAGTAGTAGAAGAGCAAATATTAAGAAATGGGTCAGGAATAGTTGAATATGAGCTAGTTTGTTCTTCATTATCGTTTTCTGCGAAAGACAATATATCTTCTTTAGTTAAAAGTACATCCGCATATTCATTGGACTTAATATTAAACTAAGTACAGTATTAATGCCTAACTTGCTTTCACTCTCATATATCTGTCGGATAGATACATGATACTGGGAGCCTGCCAGGTATCTAAAAAATTACAAAAATATACTTTAAGATTAAACCTTAAAGACAGAAAAACGAACATTTACCTATACTTTCCAAACCTCTTTTCTAATTTGTCTGTTTGCAACTTTTTCAGCAAAACATAATTATAATTTTTAGTAAACTGTAAGTAATTGGATATTTTAATTAAAGCATCTGTAGAATGTCTTAAGGCACTATGTGTTTCCCTAGTAAGTGTACCAACTTCAAAGCTGCAAGCCTTCCACCTATCCAACCATGCAATCATTTCTTGACAAAATATAAAAATGTGTTTAGAGTTTGGTGTAATTGGTTGTTGAATTTCATTCAGTTTTTTACATTTACAATGTCCCACCATTTGCAAAATAACATTTGCATCACAAATTTTGATACATTTGAAGGGCTCTTTCAGCACTCCGTGATGCTTTTGCACAACAAAAAAATAAAACTAACTTTTCACCATTGGAAAACGCTAGCATGTTGGTTTTAACTTACTCTGACATTTCACATGTATTATGGATCATAGACTTTTATAAGCAATTGGTTCTTTTTGCCCTATGATCAAACCTATGATAAAATGAGAAAAGAGCCAAATAAGTTGAATACTAGATTATTATGATTTAAATGCAAACGAATATGGACATGTGATACATCGTTGAAATCAGAAAAAATGTTTTTTTGAAATTTGGAATAAAAAATGCAGGTCCGTATTTAAAAACAAAGTTGAATGTGATCTTTCGAAAACTAAACGAATCAAATTTCTTCGAAAAATGCCAGCTTGAAGAACGTCTAAAATGCAAAATTTTTTTGCCTTTTTTGTGAAAATTATACTTTTTGAGATATTCGATCGAATAGTTTCGAGTGATTTTTCGAAAAACCCCTGTAGCGCGTGATAGAAATTTTTTTTTCAGAATCTCAAACCGAAATATCAATTTAATCCAAAAACTGCACACTTTATCTAAATTGATCAACATTGTAGTAGTTATTATAGTTACCGAGATAGTAATAGTGGCCCATAGCAATTAGGACAACCTGTATATATATATATATATATATATATATATATATATATATATATATATATATATATATATAAATATTTATTTGAATTGTTGTTGCCTGTGAACTATATACAATACATTAAATTTTCTTGATATTACTCTCATACACAAAAACAATGAAATTATCACAAAATGGCATAGAAAAGAAATTTTTTCACAAAGAACATTGAACTACAACAGTACACATCATTTGTCACAAAAGAAGAGTTTAATTATCGGATATGTAGACAAAGCACTTAAACTTACTTCACCACACTGAAACACTTATAAGATGTCCATGAATTACTCATAAAAAACGATTACACAATAAAACTTATACAGAAAATCACTAAAAATGGAATTCATAACCTTTACAACATATAAGAAACATCAGACAATGAAAATATTAACAAAAAATATATTCCTCTTCCATATATTCCTCATTTAAGTAATAAAATATCACATATTTTAAATCCACACGATATTAAAGTAGTCCACACTGCACAAAATCAAATAAAACAAATATATTCTAAATTGAAAAGTAAAACACCTCTTCTGCAAAATTCTCATGTTGTTTATAGTACACCCTGTAATAATTGTAATAAATCATATATAGGACAGTTTTCAACATTTAGAAGAGAAATTAAAAGCACACAAATATACCAAAACACAAACCACAGCACTAATCAAACATAAAAACAATGAGAATTATAGTTTCAACTCTACTAGCACAAAAATTTTAGAAATAGAGAAAGATCAAAAACGCAAAGAAATTTTAGAAATGTTACATAAAATAATACATAAAAAACTTTGATAACAATCATTGAAATACAAAACAATAATGGTGACATAATATATGTAGAAAAAACCAAACAACAAAAAACGAAAGATGAGATACGAGTTACAGTCTGCACAACTGATTTGGTTAATAGTACGTCACTAGTCACGAAAAAGTTTCAGTTTCTACAAATGACTTATGCAATAGTACGGTACTGTAGAGCTTCTCGGCACTTCGTCATTTGACACCGGAATGTGTTTTCTCGTGGTAACTGTGTCCTTGAATTTTCATCTTGGTCCGTGTACATCTTTGGAAATGAGTTATTTTCCTTTTTGTTCCTTCGCCGATTTGGAATAATTATGGCAGTCGTGCAGGTATATATATATATATATATATATATATATATATATATATATATATATATATATATATAAATAAGTTTCCTCTGTTTGTTCAATATATATTTAACTATTCTTGTATATATATATATATATATATATATATATATATATATATATATATATATATATATATATATATATATATATATATATATATATTTATATATATATAAATCCCTGGTACATCACACTTATTTTTTGAGACAAGAACTTCACACTCAGGTCTCAGAAACCCAAAGCTATTTTTTAGCAAAGAAACAGAAAGTTAAAATATTTGATGGTTTTGGGAGAATAACCAATTTCAGTAGTTTGCGTGGAAAAAAATACAATCATGGTGTTTTATTTCACAAAGAGATATATTGTTGAAAAAAGAAAAAAATATAAAATAACATCCAAATATAAAACATTTTTTTGAGAAAAAATAACATGAAATTCAAACTATTATCTACGAATACAAAGTCAATAACTATCCTTGTAACAGAAAAATAAACTCGTTTTTGCATTATCAGTCTTAGCTCTTCTTAGCCAGGTCTTCAGTTTCTTGGATCTTGATCGCATTTACAGCATAGCTGGGCTCTATGCTCCATGCAGTATGGCATGTGACACGCAGAACACGCAAAACTGGTTTTTTTATCTTTCCCTTTTGCACAAAAGAAGCATCTAACTTTTTTTGCTAAATGAACATCATGTTGTGGTGGGGGGACTTCAATTGCCAGAATTTCAGGAATTTTTTGCCGCACTGGTTTTTGTAATGTAGTAATCGTCAAACGTTCTTTTAAACATGGTTCAATTAGACTCATTCCTAACTGTGTTAAAAAAGATTTTCGACTATGTTGTCTATTTTCCTTCCAGTGTGGATTTGCGAGAGAAAACAAAACCATTGCATTTATTCCACTAGCATCAAGTATATTGAAAAAAACTCGTAGTGGCCAACGTCTGGTCTTCCTTGAAGTGGTGTACGAATGGCAGAGCTGATCGAATGTATCTGTCCCCCCTTTTGTTTCATTATAAGAATGTATAATATTGGGCTTCCCTGTAATGGCATTTAGAGAGCTATCAGAACGCAATGTTGACAGCAAAAGTACAATTTTGTTTGGTTTAGGAGTGTATGAAACAAGAGTTTTATTTCCATCAAAAGCAAATAGCGAGGTACCTACTTCTTTTTTTTTTGTATAAAGGAAGTAGGTGTTTCTC
The DNA here is from genome assembly GCA_030704885.1 of Cynegetis impunctata. Classification (NCBI taxonomy): domain Eukaryota; kingdom Metazoa; phylum Arthropoda; class Insecta; order Coleoptera; family Coccinellidae; genus Cynegetis; species Cynegetis impunctata. Next base: position 57,244 of record JARQZK010000766.1, read on the forward strand.
TCTTATTCTTTCTCAAAGTTCCTAGGAGAGTTAACTGATACTGTTCTAACATTTGTTCAGCTAGGGGAATTGACGTGAACCAATTGTCAACTGTGTGGTTTCGATTAGTTCGATATATTGGTTCCGAAAGTTTTCGAACATAATAAGCCGGTACTGACTCATTGTTTTCTGTAGTCACTCTTCCAACGTATGGAATTGCATTCAGCATAATATTTTGAATCATTCAGCATCATTATTTACATTCTATACTTATCAGGCTTACTAGCCATGTAAATTCGGAATGGACATTTCCCTCTGTATCCTACGAGCTGTTCATCTATAGTACAGCATTCATATGGTGTGTAGTGCGATTTACAATTATTCACAAAAATGTATAGGTGCAAATTTATTAACTAACCTTCTTTAGGCTCTAGTGTCTTTACTATCAAACCTCAGACATAATACAATAAATTGAAATCGCTGCTGTGACATTGTCGCCCGAAATATTCCATTTCCAAATGTTACTGACCAAAGTTCATCCAAGTTACAATTTTATACGCGTAATGCACCTGCTACACATAACAGCCCAATAAAAGCCTTGACATCAGCTTTATTTACTGGCCTTGTATAACTCTGTTGTCTTATATCATTGCATTTACGAGTAATTTCTTCATTTGTGTATAAAACAATAATATCTATCATTTGTTCGTTGAACAACAAATTCCAAGCTTGTTCAGGAGACTGAACTGTCTTGGCTTCTCCTTTAGGCCCAGGTAATTGTATTACAATGTTTTCTTGTCTTGTACGACCCTGCCTTGCTGGGGCTTGTGTGCCCCACCGATGACCATTTTCCCCCTGTAAACTATAGACATTTCTAACTGGTTCATCCAATACTTCGTCTTCACTTTCGCTTTGTTCACTGCTACTATCTGAGAGTTGCTCTTCAACATAATCTTCATCAGAATCTTCCCCTCCCCACGTATCGTCTACGATCTCATTTTCAGACTCATTCTCCCATAAATTTTCTGCGATTGTCTGCAGTTCCACCTCAGTTAATGGACGACGATTTTCTCTGCTAGTTGGAGCCACTATACTAAAATAATAAACGTAAGTTTAAAGAAAATAGATTCAATAAACAGCACACTTGGGTCTGTGGAACCCATGCTCGTAGTTTTGAGAATATCGTACCTCGCTCTTTCATTAAAATGCAGCAAAACACCCGTATTCTGTTGACTAAATTTACATAGACTGGCGTCGCAAACAAACCACTCATACGCATGTCACAGCAATGAATGACGTTCTGGGTTTCTGAGACCCAACTGTGCAGTTCCAGGGATATATATATATATATATATATATATATATATATATATATATATATATATATATATATATATACATACACCGATACCGTATAGGAAGATCATTCAACATTTCTTCTACAATTTCTACATATTTTGTTCCGGTTAGGTTGACGTCAATAAAATAGGGCCCCATTAATTTATTATTCAACAAACCGCACCATATGTTCAAAGAAAAACGATATTGATGTCTACTTTCATGAATTAAGTGAGGAATTTCTGTGTTATAAAAATGTTTGTTCCTTCGATTGAACATGCCAGAATTTGTGAATGTCGGCTCGTCTCCTCAAATGATATTGTGCGCAAAGTTGTTGTTATTCCGCACCTTCCGTTGAAACCAATTACAGAACTGCAACCTTCTCTCAGGATCATTGCGATATAGTTTCTGCACGGCTTGGTATTTATAGTCATGGCATGCGTGTCTTTTGAATATTTTATTAACAGCACTTTTTGATGAATTGCATTCACAAGCCATAGTTCTCGATCCTATTCCTGGATTCATTCGAATTTGGGCCAGAACATTGATGTCATTGATAGGCTCGTTTTGTCGTAAGGATCTCTAGGTTTGATGAATGAATTATGTGCAAGTAAAGCTACTCATTGACCCACATATGACTGAGCACTTCTCCACTCTTTTCATTTATCATAGAAACACCAAGGCGACTGTGGTGGGTCACCCTGTATATGTATATATATATATATATATATATATATATATATATATATATATATATATATATATATATATATATATATATTTAAACACATATAATATACACCGAAACAATGAAACATTTCTGTGAATTTCAAAAAACTAAGTATCAACAATATTTTCATTCAGTCTATATATATATATATATATATATATATATATATAGATATATATATATATATATATATATATATATATATATATAGTATGAGGTTTAATGGGTAGCGGCTAGGGCAGGATATTCAAAGAACTTTCTCGCTATGACCTATGATACTAATTTGTATCTTCTTCAAGGTCTATAAGAGAATAAAACAATTACAAAATCTGAAAATTCACAACAACATAATACATCTTACCGCCAATAGTCCTTGGTGAGTCAAGTTCCACCAGCATTTGTTCAATATACAATTACTTAATTTATTTAAAGAAAGAAAAAGGAAACATTCATCTTGTTACTTGTGTTATTAGTTTTGTTGGTTTTAAAGGCAAATATCAGAAATTTTATCCAATATATTACGGTGAGTTATTTAATAGAGGTTAGGTTTGTAACCATCGAAATTAAATGTTGCTGTCACTCACACTCTATGGATTATACTTCTATGTTCTTTTTTTGTTCATATATCATATCAAGACAATTTTAGCATGTTACATATATTTACACAGTCTTACATCCACTTTATTTTTATATTCTATTTTCTTTCTATTTATCCCACTCTTAAGTCCCACTTTCTATCTATTTCACATTTTAAAATGTTGCAGTAAATACTGTTCAACTGTTTTGTGTCACTCTGTTCATTTATAACCGAATTTTCGAACTGTTTTATCGCGCACATCTCCAGAATTCGGCAATTAAAAAAACGAATATAATATATATATATATATATATATATATATATATATATATATATATATATATATATATATATATATATATATATGTTTAAATATCATACAAACTATATATTTTGACAATATAGGTAGAGCAAATTTCTAGAATTTACAAATGAAGTTTAATAAAAGAAATATCTCAATCTTTACTTTCTTTGAATTTCTTCGTAAAATATATCACTTCTTTGAAATTGTACGAAGCAATCAATTGCTTCAGCCCTTACTCATACATTGAAAATATATTGAAATATTGAAGAAGTAGTTAAAGTTACAAATGAAATTCTGAAAATGGAATAAAGGCAATATAGTGTAAACTCACCATTTCTGATTTTTACACACATCTTACTCACTATTTGTGCAGTAAACACTGATATGAAGAACTTCACGAAATGTGGGCAACTCATGGATCGGATATTTTATTTACTCCAATTTTTTAGCCACGGTTTTTCCTTGAGATACAAAGAAAACATTATATTTCAGTTAATGAAAATGATGTGGACTAAACAGTGGACATAAAATGATAAATAATGAAGAGCATGTGATGAAGTGCGTGTTTATATATATATATATATATATATATATATATATATATATATAATATATTTATATATATATATATAAAGATTTATATATATATATATATATATATAGATATATATATATATATATATATATATATATATATATATATATATAATAACTAAGAGATATTGCCGTATTATTGCAAACTAAGTAAAAAAAGTGGGTACTTGGCAAAGAGAGAGGCTGGATAATTGACAAAACAACCAATTGCCAATTTACATCTATATTTCGGCCCTATATTGGGACCTTCTTCAGGATGCTGAAAATTACACGCGAATCGGACCAAATAAACAGGTACAAAGTTAAAAGCTTTCTTACACATTGGCTAGTTGTACATAATAAGTTCTAGAGAACAATTTGTAAAATACATATTAATTTAGTAATATTAAGATCCTAGCAATACTGTGACACATAGAATTCAACAAAACAAAAAACAAAGAGGTTATAAAATACAATTCACGTCAAAAATCGAACCACAGAGAAATACCACCAACACGCTCGACCGCCAGACAACCATAAAAGATCTTCTTATTCTTCCAAAGAGTGTTCAGAATCAAAGTTATTATCTGAGTTGGGCCCATTGAAGGTAAGTAAATAGCTGTAAATATTGCTCAAACTATTGATGTCTGTCTTCTTATTGACACATAACTTGTTCTCGTTTATAAAACACATTTCCAGGAAATTTCGTTTTTCAAGATTTTTTCGTGAAGCTAGAATTTTGGCATTATTGAAATCGAAATTATGGTCAAAGTTCGCTGCATACATGGCAAGGGCACATCTATCTGGGTGCAACCGAATGTAACTTCTGTGCAATGAAAAACGTCTTTCAAGCGTCTGACCGATACATATATACCAGGACAACCAAGGCAAGGAATGGAATAAACAATCCGAACGATTCAGGAGTGGCACTCTGTCTTTTAGATGTGTAAAAATGTGTCTATTGGTAAACAGGTTATACCTAGCAATCTTGATGTTCTCAACCACAGCAAAAATGTGAGACAATTTGCTCGTAAGGAAGCAAATTGTTTCAGAATCCTGATGAAGGTCCCAATATAGGGCCGAAATATAGATGTAAATTGGCAATTTGTTGTTTTGTCAATTATCCAGCCCCTCTCTTTGCCGAGTGCCCACTTTTTTTTACTTAGTTATATATATATATATATATATATATATATATATATATATATATATATATATATATATATAATATATACATATATACATATATACATATATATATATATATATATATATATATATATATATATATATATATATATATATATATATATATACATATATACATATATACATATATATATATATATATATATATATATATATATATATATATATATATATATATATCAAAGAAAGTTAACCCTTGACTGGTACGCAAGTTTCTTGGAACGTAGCTGATATAATGGGGTCTTACGTGACCCCGGTCATATTTAAGAGAAAAAAGGTCAATACATTATTTTTTTTGCATTTTGTCATTATTTGGTCCATTGTGGACTAGTTTTGATAAAAAAAGTTTCGCATTTTTAAAAAGTATTTATTCAAAAAAAATTAACAAAATATCATGCATTCTTGGACATGTCTTGGAAAAAACACAATAAAAAAATAAAAAAACGTAATTTCTCAATGCAGCTTTTTCGGAGCTTTGTTTACTCATTCACTGCTCCCCTGAAACAAAAAAAAAACAACTTTTTAGTCAACAATAAAAAAAATGACAAGCAGGTTTTCCTTACAGATTTTTATCATCATGGCAGGAACCACACTGAATTTGCAGGGTCGAGTGCTCCTTGCACACAGTTTTCGAGCAGTCTGAACATCTGGTTGAGTATTTTTGATCTTTGGCCCGTGGACAATAGAAACATCTTTGTCTCTTTAGCTGATGTGGTCTCTCTGGTTATTCTGACGATGGGACTGGAATTTTTAGAATTTCAGCAATGGATTGTCTTGTATTTGTTGGTAGCTTGTTGTTTCGAATTCTATTCATCAAATGATCATTGATAAGTACTTTTCCCAGAGATATGCCATGTTTTCTTCTAGTCATCTTGATACCAAAATTTGCTGCTTTGAATATAAAATATGAATTCACTCTTGCAATGTTCAATATAGCATAAAAGATAGCCAGTGGCCATCTTCTAGTTCGGCGGCCACTTGCACATTTCTGATCCAGGCTATCTACACCCGTCTTTGCTGCGTTGTAAAATTTAATTATTTCTGGCTTTTGTGAATCGGGATCTATCTCGTCAGAATGATGCATAGAAGATAGTAGCATTACCGATCTATATTTCTTAGGAACATAAGATACCATTGTATTGTCCCTCTTGAACCCAAAAATCGATGTATTTGCTTCTCGTTGCTTGTTCGGTAGAAACTGAGGTGGTACTTCTCTCTTATTTTTTTAAACTGTTCCTACATAAGTCAAGCCCCTAGATTTCAGCTCATTTATAAGCTCAATTGACGTAAATCAGTTGTCCCCTGTTACGTTTCTATTAGTATTTTCGATAGGTTTTACTAAATTTAGAACATCAAGAGTAGGAACGCTAAGGTTTCTGGGTTGTCTATTGTTACTCTTTCCAGTATACACAAAAGCGTTAAGGAGATAATGGCTCTTGGAATCACACGAGCACATAATTTTGAGCCCATATTTTGCAGGTTTGCTTTTCATATACATTCTTAAGCTACACCTACCCCTAAATGCCACCAACATCTCATCAACCGTAGCATGTTTAGAGCATGTGTAATTTTTCTGACAATTATTTACCAACATATTGAAAATTTCTGATACTGCTGCTAATTTGTCACCCTCATCGATTCTGACTCTTCTACTTGCAACGTCATCAAATCTTATTGCGCTCAAAAGAAATAGAAACCGCTTTTGGGACATAGTAGCCCGAAAAATTGGTCTTCCAGTACCATCAGTTGAGAATAATGAGGCTGTATCTTCTCGCCCTGATTTGAAAATTCCTGCCAAGTAGATTAATCCTAGAAAGGCTTTTAACTCTGCTAGGCTCAAATGGTCAACAAAAGACATGCGGTTTCCTTGGTAGTTGGATGAGAGTTCGGTTATCTTTGCATTTGTATGTTCCAAAATAATGATTAAAATATCCTCTGTAAAAAGTAGTTGCCAAGCTTCGTAAGGCGTAGACGGGTTTTTTTTACTCGAGCAGGCCCTTTAAGTCCTGGTAAGTGCATTACTATATTGTGAGCTGGCCTTCGTACATTTTGTTTTGGAGCTTTTTTTGCCCATTTATACCGGTTCTTGCCATAATAATAGTTTCCTGTTCGGCCTAACTCGTCAGAATTTTCCTCATTTACATTTTGCTCATCCTCAATTTCCTCATCATCAATTACCTCATCCACATATTCCTCATTTACAATTTCGTCCTCCACATTTTCCTCCTGACTCTCTATTTCTATTTCCGACTCTGAATCATGTAGACTATGTTCACTTTCATTGTCCGAAAGGTCCTCGGAAGATTCACCAACTTCACTTTCATCATCTCTGAGCTCATCAATATCACTAAGGTTTGCAGCAAGTTCTTCAAGCTCTTTTTGTGATAAAAACTTACTCGCCATCGCAACTAAAAAAAATCGCTAACTGGTTGTGGGGTCTCTTATGACCCCAAACGTAAATAATTCGATATCGATTAATGTCACACACTAGGGCTTTTAGCGATAACTAACTTAACGTAAGGCATACGGCTACTGAGATGCTCGCTGCGCGGTTGCCAAGTTTTGTGAAATTACAGCTCACATTCACAGTCTGGGGTCGCGAGAGACCCCACTATACCAGTTAAGGGTTAAGTATATTGGGTTTAAAAGTCACTTGACATCTTGGTTAAGCTCTTTATTGTATAAGGCCAAGCTTTCGGACAATTACGTGTCCATCTTCAGGGCTCTAACCCATCATATAGAAACTAATTACACCAATTCAACAATGAACATCTCAAAATGGTGTAAGATTACTCCTGTATTCAAGTTTAATGCAAAAGGAAATCAAACCCAAGAAAACATGGTCAGTTACAGATGGTTACAAGAAAACCGTCTGAAAGATGGCAATGACAGTAATTTCCGCTAAGTCAAATTTGACATTGCGCTCGACGGGCCACAGACATTATTCTTTTTCTTTTCTTCTATTACTCTGATGGAGTCTAAAATGTTGCAATAGATGTCACTTATATTCTGTGAGTCTGTGTGTAAATTCAAATTATCTTTAGTAATTCTAATTTCAAGGGACTCTAGGAATACTCTAGGAATAATCTTTTATTTTTGTTATTATAATATTTTAAACCCAATATACTTAACTTTCTTTGATGTAACCTACAAGTCGATACTTCCATCTCATATATATATATATATATATATATATATATATATATATATATATATATATATATATATATATATATATATATATATATATATATATATATATATATATATAATATCAGAGGAAGTAGTTGCTGACACGTCAGTAATAAACCAGGATTATTGGGATAGCAGCAAAATTTAAAGAGTACTCTTTAAAGGTTATCCAAGCTTTCGGAAATGTTTATTTCCATCTTCAGGGAGACTACAATGTTATGAACATGTAAGTATATATAATATTAAATATTTGAGTAAAACTTACAACTTTGTTGAGATTGTAAAACGTGATTATAATCATATGTTTAGGCACGAGGCCAGTGAACAGAAAAAACAAAACAATGGAAAACAAGTAAGTAGCTATGTGTATGTTACAGTTTAAGACATTCAATTCTCCATCTAGGACTATGACAAACATTACTAATAATAATATAATTTAAATGGCCGATTAAAGACATAAAAAACAACAAAAAACTTTATTTCATTATTGACGAAGCAATCTAAAACGGATGACAGATATCATCTGACAGACTGTCACTGTCATACCATATGTCACCACATCGTATTCAAACACTAGCCACCTGACTTTGAATACGATGTGGTGACATATAAACATATATAAACTCAAGTTTGTCCCTTCACCACTAGAAGTCACTTACCAATTGGCAAGAATTCCTGTAAATGGCGATAAAATATATTGGCAAGACAGGGATGTTGGAAATCTACTGAACACCCTGATTTCTGTTGAAAATATACCAGTTTAGTAGGCAATCTACCAAAAACAGTAACCTTGAGCCCGGATGGATTATACCTTAGTTTTGCGCTTATAGGTGGCGACATCTGTCATAAATAGGAATCGTTTCAAGGTACACTATGCTCTAGGTAGCCCCTTACCAAAAATTCTCTACAGTTGTCAATGAAGTCATCTAGTTGATTCTGCTGTGAATAAATATTCTCTTCTTGTACTCGTAATCCTAACAGAATAACGCCTGGATAGATTTCATTGTCCGTCATCTTATCAACTTTTATAGGGTGGTCAGAGTTGATGGTTTTCATAGTCTCTTTTTATTGTCTGGATATTGAGATAGTTCCATTTTGAGGGTCAAATATTATGTGGAAGGGGCGCTTTATATACAGGTGTCCCAAAAAGGCCGGGGTTTTTCTTTTTTGGCTAAAAAAGAAAAAGTCTAATTTTAGATTCCTATTTTGTAGAGGACAGATGAGGAATTTACGTTGCAAAAATCACATTGCCTAAATGTGCACCCTCACGCTGCTGGCACTCTACAAACATCGAACCTAAATTGTCGATTACGCTACGACACATTACTGTCGAAACAGTAACCATATCAACCCCACCGGATATTTTGCTTTGATTGCTCCAAATTTTTGCAGCCTGGGTTGATGAAGTTTCTCTTTCAGATATCTCCGTAAAAATAATCAAGCAGACGTTAATCCGGACTCCGGGGTTTTTCTTTGGGAAATATTTCTTTCATAACCTCGAACGTAGCATGTGTAGTGTGGCAAGTGGCTCTATCTTGCTGAAAACAAGTTCTCTGATTAAATCCTCTAAATTGTTGGAGTTGTGGCACCAGAAATTTCCTCAATATTGCATAGTAGCGCTCGGAGTTCACGGTGACCGCACGTCTACGTCGATCTTCGTGAGGACATTGCAGCCCAAACAATCACTTTTGGGCTATGGAGTGGTCGTTCATGTTTTCGTTTAGGATTCACTTCATCCCAGTGACAATTTCGTTCGTAGACGTGACGATTCACGTGTAAATTAGACCCGTCACGAAACAAAATGTTTTCGATTGAAATGTCACTTCAATCGAAAAATTTAATCGTTGAAAATGGCCTGTTGGTTTCAATTCTTGCACAAGCTGAATTTTGTAATGTTCAAGATGCAAAGCCTCCATCAGATTCTTTGTGAAGACGATTCTCGAACGTTTAATTCTTGACTTCGTTTGCCAATTGAAGTTGTAGGGTTTTCTCAAACTGAACTTCTCACACGTCCATCCATGCGAAATTCTAATTTTTCATCCACGTTCATTGTTCTTACAGCAGGCAACAACGATTTCAGAAATAACTCATCCTCGGCTGGATCAAGTTCTTATTTCGGCTCTGATTTTTTAAATCAGATCCAGATCAGCTAATGTCCTTGCTCTTTTCTTCGGTGTTCAATTCCTTCTGTAAGTGTCATCATTTTTTATACGTTTATCTAGTTATATTATTCATAGTCGGTGGCCCAACCTGGGCCTCGTCGCTGAGTAAGCAATATTTATTTGCTTATACCTACATCTGTTATAATATCATTTTTCAAGATTTAACATTGACCTACTTTCAGTACCCCTCTATGGGAGATTAAAAGAATTTTATTGAGATATCACGAGAAATTCATTTAAATTCACAATTTTTCCTTTTTAAAATCTCCTAGAAGGCAACCTATTCGACTAACTAACACTTCACAGTTTATTAGTACTTTATTCTAAATACAGTTTTGTCCTATTTTTATATTTTTCCGTCTTTACGGATTATGAAATTAGGTTCGTAGTCCCCAATTACTATATAGGGACCAACATACACTTCACGGAGTTGATTGCCACTCTCGCTTTTTAACAATAACTTATCACGTATTTTATAAATTATGGGTTTTAGTTTTTTGTTATAATTTGCCTTTCATGGTTCTTTGCATTTTATTAAGTTCTGCCATGCCTCTGTTTGTGCTTTCTGTTCAATTGGATATTTCAGTTCAATTGGATACTCCTAAGGATTATAAACAGGCTCGCTTTCTCTCGTCAAATTGGTTGGCAAACTACATGTTTTCCTAAAAACTAATTCAAAAGATCTGCACTGAGTTTCACAATGCACAGCGTTGTTGAAAGAAGAAGACCAGTATCAGTGGCGTAACTATACCATTCGAGGACCGTGGTAAATTCATCGGATGTGCCCTCCCAATATAAAGAAGGTGAACCAACAATAAGAGTATTTTTTAATTTATAGTACTTATTTATACACTTTTACTAGTAAGAGTTAATACATTACTACGTTAAGTAGGTACATACAAACTTTATAATTATAATTACTTGATATCCTAATGATCCACCTCACATTTAAGCCACCTAATTTAAAAAACACATCACAATTGTAGTTTAAGTACAGAATTTTATTATTAAAATTCTTTTCTTCAGAATAACTGTTCAGCAAAAGTGTTAATGACATCAACAAGGTTCAAATTTAGGACTATAGAATTTTTTTTCCGGCCCAAACTATTTTTTTGTGGAAAAAATAATATTTAAGATTTGATAATGGTTTATTATTAACCTATTTGGCGTGATATAACATGAAACAGTGTTTGTCATGTTTTAAGCACAATCCTACTTTACACGTTAAACATTTCCACATGGTACGGGAAACTCTTTGGCTGGTACTACATAGCGCACATCTCAGAGATGTGGACATTTCTGGCATATGGCTTGCTTTTGTTTGCCGTATTTCCAACGGAACAATTCTCTTGAAATTATTGGGAGGTGTATCATTTGATGGTCTTCCTCGTTTGATCTGTTCAGTTACCCCAATAAGACCTCTTGCTACCGAGATACGGAACTCTTTCAGAGTAAGACTGCTTGGTGAATTGCGCAGTTGAAATAGAATGAATGAATTTACCACACACGCGTCTAGGAAATAAAAGAAAATTCTGTGCCACCATTTATGTGATTTACGATCAATTTCGTAAATACTTTTAAGCATATCGAATTTGTCAACGAATCCCATAAGCACATTAGTACTCAACAACCATTCGAGGGCATGTTACATTCTTAGCGGTTCCATCCTCATCACGTCTTGACACTTCATCCATAACGGAAGGATCCAGAAAATTTCCGAGTAGCAAAACACTCCTTCGGTCCATTCACTTCACAGCAGCTAATCCATCAAACGCGGAAATCAGCGTCTCCTCGTTTCAAATTTTTATCGGACATCATTTCTGGAAAATGTTTTCTTCCTTTCCTGAATGTCCCACATGCATACAACCCTTCAGAAAGTAAACTTCTCTGAAGATCGACTGAATTGAAATAGTTGTCAAAAAATACTTTATGATGTTTTCCTATCAACATACGGGTAAGGTTCTTCACAACTCGCATTCCTAACTGTTTTTCGATATTCCGGGGTAAATTTCGAAATCGCACATTAAACCACTGGAATCTGATCTTACCCATGCTTTATAGCCTCTTATTATCGGATTTTGGGGCATATATTTGGCGGATACTACTACGGCCTTTGAATCGTATCATAGATTCATTCATCAATTGCTTGATATTCGTGAGGTTGTAGGGCAGAAAGAAAATTTTCTCGAAGCTTGTGCAGAAGTGGACGAACTTTGTATAGCTTATCGTAGTTGGGGATGCTTCTTGTAGGCGGACCGCATTATCATTCAGATGAATGTTACTCAGTAACCACGAAAATCGGTTACGCGATGTCACATTACTGATGAAATGATCACGGAGTTCATCTTTCGCAGACCAACAATCCCTGTAGCTCGGCATTTTCTTCAAGCCTATCAACAAGTTCACCTCAAGAAAACTTTTAATTTCTTCATCCGTTGTTGGAGTGTAACTATTACCCCCGCCACTTTTTTGCAAGTAATACAAATTGGTTAGAAAGGCAAAACATTTACGTTCAATATATTCATTCCAAGAAAACGCGATCTCAGTTGATTAATGATAATGTCTAATACACGAGATAGTACGTTCACTTTAAATAAGCTTTCAGGATCTTGGAGACATTCATCCTCACAAATTTCATCAAAATGACGTTTCACTTTTCTCTGACGAGTTTTAGGAAATTCAGGGTTTATAGACCATTCCAATGTAATACTATTTGCTTCCGTTTTTAAATCTTCAAATTCATGTCGATACTTTTCAAGTTCTTCTAGACAAACTTGCAAACGCTTTGAAGCATTCAAAAGATTTATGGCTTCAGATTGAAGTGCTTTAGAAGCCGCGTCTATGGTTTGTGGGCCTTTGCAATGGAAAACCAGCAACATAATTAAATTATAGTTTTCTACCTTCTTCTTCAATAAGATAGCTCCATTTATTTCTCTCATCTCCTCTGGAATTCAATTAAATGGTTTTTGTAAGCGCTTTTTGAACATCAACAAACCGAACATTTGAAGAAAACATGGCATCAAAGCGTCCTGCCCGTCTAATTCGAAATTTTTTTTTAATGTTACTGAATTTGATGTTACCCCGGTATCTCCTTATTTGTTGTCAGATATGAAAGTAGATAATATATTCCATCGTCTAATAATATGACCTTTTTACTGCATCATTTACCACCAAATTTAAATTATGCACAATGGACATACACCGCATTTGGCTCTATATCTTTTATGAGTTTTTGAACTCCGCCATAAATGCCTTTTGTGGTATTAGCTCCATCATACCCTTGTCCACAGCAATTTTTCAGAGAAATACTTTTGTCATTTATGGATTTTATTATCATGTAATTGCTAAGGCAGTTTGATCCTTAATCTCATGAAATCCTAAAAATGACTCTTTAATTACGAGCGCCTTTGGAGTTCCATTTTCATCTTTCTCGATTACAACGGTAAAATTCACACAATTGATCTGTTTTGAAAATATTTTGAATAGTATCAAATAAAATGGAACAAACTAGTGCGGCTACAATTTCATTTACTAGAACATCTTCCACTTTTAGAACCACAACAGTAATGAGCTCATGTTGTATTTTTGGACTTGAGTATTTAATCTGGCCCTTAGGTTTGCTTAGGAACTCTTGTGAAATAGGATCGTATTTGGCTAATAACTCAACAACACTCAAAAAATTTCCTTTTGGACCAGAATCGTTGCCAAATACCGTTTCTCAATGGCCACGAAAAGCTGAGTTACAGGTTGAAAGTGTAATAGTAACATCAAGGAGTTTTTGGCGGCAAAAAAATTTTTCTCTCCTGATAATGGACTCTTGCTCTTCATCTAGTGTTCTATGTGACTGCCAATGTCTTGTGGTAAGGCCACTGTGAATGCATCTTCTCAAACTAAGTCTAGAAATTATTAATCTTGCACTTGCATTTCTTTGAATTTCGCCAGCTCGAACAGCGCCCAGAGTAGCCTCTAAATTATATTGACCCAATTGTTTGCACAGATTCCTATTAGTCTTGCTAATCTTGAAAACTGTAAAACATGCTCATGTAGAAATAATAGTAAAATATGTATTGGGTAATATGGCTCGGGCCATAATACAACTGGGCATCTGTGCTATATTACCAGATGTACAGCACACACGAACGATACGTAGAAAATAGTTCTAAGAAGTTATTTACGTCAACTGAGTATGTGATTGTGGTGTACATACATTTGAGTGTCATTCATGCAAATTTAATCCTTGTTCTGCTAGATTTGCTCTTCTTTTGAGAAAAAACACTTGGCCTAACCTTACTATCTCACACGCTCTTCCTATGCTGGTAAAGGAATTCGGCGGGAAAGCATATATTAGTCGGAAGATCGTACACATATCCACAGATGTCGTGTAAACTGTCGAAAGGAAACTGTTAACATAAAGAAATTGAGAATTTAGCGCTAAGTTTGAAAATTGCCAACACTGGGTCATATATCACGCTCAGCCATATCTAACGCCACTACCTCAGACAAAGAATTGGATTAATCGACAGTTTTATGCTTCTGCAAAATCCTACTTTTACCCGAAGGTTGCCTCGTCTTTGAATATCGCTCAAGATACATTCGCAATGATCAAGCTATATTTTCCTTCGCCTCTATAAGATACTTTTCGAAATGTTGAAACATTTTAATAAATTTTTGAAGGCATGCCTGACTTGATTTAAAAAAATAATATCTTTTTGTGTTGCACTCAATGTCAAAGTTGCAGGAAACTATGATAATTTTCGAAATCGCGCAATATTGAAAGAAATAATAGTTGAAACTTTGAGCGTGACATATCATTTTGAAGGAATAAAATATGGCATGTTCTTCAGGAAAAATATCAAGTTTGTGTTATATCTCAAAATCTGAATTTCAAGTAATTTGACATTTTGCTTTTCAGTGGTGAAATGGTCTTCAAAAAAACTAAAAAAAAAACCTTCGCAAAATCAATTATTTCGATAATAAAAAAGATATGACAACTTTTCAAAACTGTAACCTTCTGAAAGTCCCTCTGTAGCTCAGAAAACGTCTTGACGTATCAAAAAGCGGTTTTCATATTCAAACTCGTCTCGAAAATCGAGACCAGGCTTTTTTCGCTAACTATGCTAGAAGTACCTTAAACCCCTGTACAACTAAGCATGTATCATCGGCAGACAAGCAGTTTTTTTGTGTATATCACGATACACTTACTCACGGTATGTTCTTGCGCATGTAGCCGCCAGCGTGAGACGTCATGTGGGAATCTCAATCGGTAATGTACAATGCTAAGTATAAGGGAAATACTCTGTTTGTGTTTAATTTTCATGCATATTTCCACTTTTTGAATGATTATTTAAATGCGACATGGTTTTTTAGATGTAATATGAAATATTACTTTATTATCAGTAACTTAGTTATCTTTTTTTGGTAAATACCACGATACACTTTGTATCGTGGTAAATACGATGATGCTGGGCGTTAACAATGTACAAAACGTGTAGAAATATGTAGGTTATATATATTTTTTACATTTTAAAAAGATTCGAAACAGAAATATTTATGGGTGGGCAAAATTAAAACACACCATGTGTATTATGAATATATTATATTTCATATTTCTACCATTATATTTTATTTATTATGCAAGACTCCTTAACAAAGGTGTCACTGTACTTTCGTTCAAATATTGTTCCTTTAATAATATATATAAAGAACAATAGTATAAACAGAATTATACTTGAACGAAAGTATTAGTGAATTCTTTGTTAAGGAGTCTTATATAATAAATAAAATATAATTGTAGAAATATTTTCAATCTTACAAACATAATAATAAACCAGCATGCAGTGACAAAGCTTAATATTTTCAATCATTTTTTGAAATTTGTAAATTTTGACATCTTTTTGTCCAGTTTTTTCTGGCCGTTTTGAAAACTGATTTTCCTATTAATATCCCTTAAGGTGTCAGGAAAGGAAGCTAAAGTTTTCTCAGCTAAATGGTGGAAAATCCTTTTTTCCTTAATTAAGGAGGAGCCTCATTAAATGTAATGTTATATAATTTAACTTACTCAAAATCTTGAATGTCAGACTCCATTACATCAATATTTCTAGTTTGAAAAGTTTCCTCCGTCTCCTCTTTGGAGGTCGATGACTGAAATTCAACATTTTTCTTTGATAAATCTGTCGCAAGAGTTTTTTGGTTTCTTTTTTTGCATCGTGCTTGCCTCTCTTTATTTATAATTGCTTTGTAGGAGGAACCTGGTAGATGTAAAGTGGGTATAGCGTCACACCTTAAAGTTCGGCTGTTTTTTGGATTATATTGCAACAGTCTTTGCGTAAGAGGAATTTCAAAGCTACTTGGCTCAAAGTATATGGAACAGATTCGTGCTAAATAAAATAAAATATAAATAAAAAGATACATACTAAATTCAAGTATTAACTAACCGTTTTTTAAATTAATTTTGTCATTTCTTCGGCACATATTTATCCACTGTTTCGATAAATCCTCATTTTGTGGAAATCTGAAGTATTTCACATCCAAACTTTCAGTTTTTTTATTTGTGTTTTTACAAGTGGCCACAGCACAACCCGGCATTTTAATCTCGTTTTGCAGATTATCACAAAACAAAAATAACCTTATATTATAAAACAGTATTAAATAACATCAATAACAGTAAATTAGTAGGTAATAAAATTCAAAATGAACGAATCAATTCAAATAAAATGGAAATTAAAAGTAACAACCCCGTGTATTGCATGAAAATACAATGAATCGAAAGACCTGCTGAGAGGTGGGTGTGAATTTCTGGTTCCCGCGTGACGTAACTGCGCGGCTCGGACGCAATTTGAAGTAGAAATCAGCATACCGTGAGTAAGTGTATCGTGGTGTATATATCTATTTGGTAGGTCATATTATTGACCGTTAATTTTTTGAACCACTCCGAGTACGATTTGTCAAGTAACTTTCAATTAGTTCAAAAGGAGTGCCTCTAATACCGCCACATTATAGTATTTAAAAAAATACTGCGATTCTCGCAGTCAAAGGCCTTCGAGAGATCAACAAAAAAACCCACGTATATATCTCCCCTCTCCAAGACTCCGACTATGTTTTGAAGCATTTCATATAGGAGTGTGTCACTACTTTTAAACCTCAGGAATTCGTGATGTATCACATCAAACTTACTAAAAACTAAGCAAACACTCCGTCAGTATTTTCTCAAGGATATTGGAAAATGCTTTAAAAAGACTCATTGGTATGTAGTTTTCATGCTACCAGGATCACCTCTTTTGAATATAGAACAGAGTGATGTGGTATCACCTTTGATACATCCTACTTGGGCCCAGTCCTTGCAAGATATACATTGGACCCATTCATCACCTGATGTATATTTATTATAGGAGGCATCGCAAATGATACAAAAATAGTCATTGTCATCGTTAGAGCTGCTTTCATTTAATATCCTTTTCTTCAGTTTTCCTTTTTTTGTCTTCATTTATATTTCTTTTATCTTTTCCTGTACCCTTTCCTTTTTTTTTCTTTCTTTCCTTTGTTCTGGTGTTTTTTTGTCATTTTCCTCTTTTCAATTTTTTTTTCATTTAGAGCATTTTTGTCCGGAATGTCGGTGAGAATAGCAGACTTTTTAGCTCTTTTTCTATTAGACGAAACTCGTGGTGGTGCTTTTGGCAGAGTTCTTATGGTTTCAACTTCAACATCATTTGCACCTTTCTTCATGCCCGACGGACCAGCTACTGGTTTATTAGACATTTGCAATATTACTTCAGTCACGCTCATATTTACATTCGTCACATCGCCTAAAAGTTCAGGGTTTTCCAAATTTAGCGACAGATCATCAATATTTACATCATTGGTGGTTCAGAGACTAGTGCCTGGTTTTGATCGCTGGCGTCTGGGAGGTCCGTGACAAAAAAAGGCGCAAAGTCAGATTATTGAAAAATATCTTCCTTTCACGGTCAGATGCCAGACTTTTTAAAAGCGTTGATAATATATGGTTTAAAGCCAACTGTAACGCTTCTTTAACAATTCCAGGAAGGTCATATATAGACATTGTTTTTCCCGGGTTAGTGGCCATCCAAGAAGTTTCTGTTCATATAATTTTTGAGTGGTCCACAAACCCCGACATCAAGGTGATGCGAACAATACGGCAGAAATTAAAATAAAAAAATATTGTTCTCCTTGGCCTTATTCACCACTTCCATGTTAACATGCGAGGTATGGTTATCCAATAAGAATAAAACGCCATCCTCTCTCGAAGGCTTCACGTGATGAATAAAATGATCGATCCATTTTATAAACTCCCTTTGAGTTATCCATCCTCTTTGGATGCCAACGCCTATGCATTCTGGTGGACTGTTCCTAATCAATTATTATGATACCACAGATTCGGTTATTTCGGTGACATTTTTCATCAACACTGTTCAGGTTTATTTTGAATTTCAGAAAATGAGATTTGTCTAGAAGCGACTCCTCCCGCCTGGTTCTTTTGTTTTGTTGAGGAACTTTTCTCTCCATTTCCTGAAGATATTCTTTTTGTTGTATGTTTACTTTCTGCATTAGCTTCGTTCTTTTTGTTTTCATTAACATTTCCTGTAGCGGATTTTCTCTGTTTCTCTTCTAAAGTTTTTCGTATGTACTAGTGAGGACAACTGCGGACGCAATAGTTTTACTTTGCATTGCTGAATAGTTTTACTTATTCCAGGGATATGTGCTCATTCATTCAAACCTTGATTCAATTCATCTTGTGTGATTTCACCTGGTACTTTGTCGGTATTGATATGTATTTTGTAACATTACTTCTAGAACTAGAAGAGTTTTCTGCAGCAGTCGAATTTTCGATGAAAATAACTTGATTATTAGATCTTGCATAGCCCTCAGCGCTTCTCGAAAAAATTAATTTCAAGCGCAGTGGCTGCAGCAAATAAATGATGGTCGAATTTATTTCGGTTGATTGGACAAACTCCAGCTCCTCTAAAAGCAATTTCGCTTACATCAACTCATGCAGCCTTTCCGAAGCTTTACCTAACAAATTAGCTACGTTGTAAACTGCCATTGCTTGACCAATGTGAGCTTGCAGCCGATTATCTTGCTCTTGAATAAAATAAGTGTAGAGGTTTGAGAAACCCAACGTCTAACGGCTGGATACGATGGGTTGTATGACTGGGCAGAAGGTGAATATGGTGCTGACGACAAAATTATATAACTTTGAGATTCTTGCTGTGCGTAGAGTGTCCATCCAGCAGAAAAAAAACTGGGCTCTCTTCATTGGGTTGAACCAAACTGTGAAAACGTTTAAGCCACTTGACAAATAGTTCGCTTTGAATATAGCCTGAAATTTCCATAAATCTTCAAATTCACTCTAGAAAATAAATTGAATTTTAACAAGTGACCAAACTAAATTCGCTAACACAAAAACTGTAAGAATGCTGGTAACACAATTTTTAACTGAATCATATCGTCATTGAGAATTATCATGAGTTTAATATGAAAATCAGGCATGACAGGGTACTAGAAACGAATTTAAATTCTTGAAATTGAAATTTTATATCGCCGAGGGGAGGTTTTCCTAACACTCTTAGATTTACGCCTATGAACCGATAACTTGGGTGATTTCAGCTCCATATCATTCCCGAGCTCTTCCATTCTGAAGTCAGATTCCGAGGAAGAGCTCGGGACTCCTCATCTAGCTCTTCTCTAGCTGTTGTCACTCTTTCCTGTTGAGCCACAGGTTCGGTTTGCATACATAATCTCGTCTCCCTGGGAGTCATATGCTTCCAGGATATGAAGTTCTTCATAAGCGTCCTTTTCACAAATCCCAAATTCCAGCATCAACTCCCCTCTACCTTTTTCTTTAATTAAAGGAGAGTAGTATGAGACCTTTCGATACTCTTCTACCTTCTCATTAGTAGTGGAGCGCTTTGATTTTACATTGATAATTTCATCAAACTTCATCATGAGTCATCTAGGTATCAGAGCCGGGAAACAGGCAGACCTTTGAAGTAGTGACCATGACAACTGATCTAAACTCATCATCTTCAAAAGATGTTTTATAGAAAAAGGTCTGAGGAGAATCCTTCTCAACTTTTAGAATTTTTATTTCATTCTATTTAACTTTATATTTCTTTGTGTCGATATTGAAGTTAGTTCCCCATTGCTCTTGGAGGTACTTCAGACCGTAAAAGTTTTCATGTGTTAATTCATGAACGTAGTAAGGGGGACCATTTTTTTTGCACAACGTATCAAAGGAACGTATTGCTCTGGAACATAAATTGGACCAGATTTTACGTGTCTTCGAATCTGTTTTTCTATAACGCTATGGGCATTATCGCCTTCGTTTTGAGTATGTCCATGTATCAAAAATTTATGTGTAATACTCTTAATTTTTAATGTATTTACTGCATACGAGTATAAGATAAGCATATACTTGTTTTTTTTGTTGGCCAGAGCACTTTTCCGAGTAAAACACAACATCTAGATGGCCTTGCTGACTTTTTTCCACCAATGATCTGAGATAATGTAGCACACAACTGCCTATTTCATTCGCTCCTCGGTTTCCATCCATTTCAGTCCAGAAATAACGTTTCACATGTTTTGGATGCAAGTCACTTATGATGAAATACATAATAAAAAAATCCATGAAAAAGTACCATCAAAGGAAATATTATTTCCTTTGATGGTTCTTAACAAGGAGTCTATGGTACTCGATAACTCTCTGTTTTCTGTAACTGTTCATCTATCTATCTATATGTGGATAACATTCTAGGCTCTTTATTTCCTCGGTTATGGTGTTCTTTCTTCATACGCAATCGAGTATGCCTTTTTTTCAATCACATGTGTGTTTGAATCCTTCATCAACTGTATTAACTTGTTATTATAAGTTGTTGTGGGGTGTCCGTTATGATCTGGATTTATCGATAGTCTCACCTTGTTTAGAGAGCAGCTCCAATTCCTAGTACAAGCTTGATGAAATGATGTACTCCAAGAGGTTCCTATGAAATCCATGTCTCTAGATGGCACCCAGTCATATGTTTCATTGTCTCGGCAAAATGTTGCATCGCTACCCCAGCAATCTCCATTTGGAGGACATATTTTACCAATACTGCATTCATTTTTTGCTTTCCAAGTTTTGGCTTAATTTGTGTTTGGTGTCATCTGCTTCATTTCATGGAATATAGGTTTGTCTCCAAAATTTTTCACAACTATTATGGAATATATGTAACTCTCGTAAGAAATAGTGTTGTGTTCATATATCTCCTTGTACATTTCGTGCATTATTTTCACGTTCAGTTCCTCTAATGTGACGCCCTTCCCTTAAACGAAGAAATAACCTCCATTACTTTTGTCTCTGGGGACAATTTTTTGAGTGATTAGTGTGCTTTCCTCTCTTATTTTCAGGTGCTGTTCCTTCATTTTCAATGATCACTGAAGAATCTCCAACTTATTTCTTCTAATCATATGCAGAGATAAAAAAGCTTGTACACAAACAGGAATCTCTACCACAGTATCATTACCTTCTTCTTTGAAATGGACCCGGTATGAATAAGAAGAATCATGGAATTTTCGAGGGTCAGTCAGCTCCTGTTGAAGAGATCGGCGTTGTTTGATAGGTTCTGTTGTTATAATACGCAAAGATACAAATTTTGTTGATCATGTCCATCAAGTAAATTGAAGTGGCGGATTATATATTGCCTGGCTGGATAAAAATCAGTTTACGAAACGTGACGTACACCGGCATGACCAGATAACACATTGACAGAATGATGACATTGAAAGGTAACAATGGCGGACATGGAACATTGACACAGCGCCTTCTTCACCTGAACCGCGCTGACATAGCGCCTTCTTCCCCAGTGTCCAAAACTTCTCTTTCTTCTTTCTCCGGACCTGGCGCTCTCTTCCCAAAATGATAATATAGAGTTGTAGATGTGATAATCCTTCAGTAGATTGTATAACTATCTCATTTTCGTCCAGAGCTTGACATTGCGCCTTCTTCCCCTGTACCCTTCACATAACAGATTCAAGGAATGTATGTGAAATTCAAAATCTGTTTAGCTTGATCTGAGCTCACTTGATTATTACTCTTACTTGCATTCTTCTAAGATAAGCACGAATTAGTCTGATAACACGTCCGCCCAGCGTTGCCATATTTCGGGTGCCACTTAGAGGTGTAATGAAAATGGTCTTAAATGACATCATACATTGTCCATCGTAAATTTGTCTAACGTAAGGTCGTTTTGGAGTCCTCGAAAGGAATTTTCTCGAATAAAAGAAGCAATAAGTCAAAAGCGTTTTCAAGCAATCCGAAAGCAATATACTTCAACGGCAATTTGAATATGTTGCCCAGAGATAATGAAAACTATGTCAGGCTTAATGAATTGAGACCTGTTATTGAAGCACTTTGTTCAAAATTTCAAGGTGTTATATTAATATATCTATATATATATATATATATATATATATATATATATATATATATATATATATATATATATAATTACTATGTTGGTTGGGTACTCGGCATAAAGGGCTACTTGAATCAAACAACCATTGGTCATTTACATCAATATATTTCGGTCCTTGTTAGGTCCTTCATCAGGATGCTAAAAAACAGTATGTGAGACAAAAACTTGCTAAATTAAGTCAAGAAAAGCCTGTTGCCCCAAGACTTACTCTGACTAGTTGCGTGAAGAAGGCAAAAGGCCAAACAGACATCTACTTATCGCATTGGAGGTAATTGAATATGCACATCATTAACATTGACATCTTTACAAATCATTAACTTAAATTACTCAAAAATTGACTTAGTTACAGCACGTTATAATCCTATACAAATCCATCATTTTCAAGCCGGCGTGGAAGGAAATTAGCTGATCATCTGTCATCGTCGTCCTGTTAGAAACTTCAAAAGGAATCATGGAAGGGCCACAGAAAGAGGTCTTCTTCTTTCTTATGAATCCTATAGCATTTCGTTGCCTATCCCATGTTGGTCATTCTTTTTGTCTAGAGTTAGTAGGTAGCCATAAATGTTACTAAAACCGTTTATATCTGTTCTTTTATTGACACAATTGTTGCTTTCGTTGATGAAGCACATTTCAAGAAAAATTCTCTTTGTGTGGTTGCTCATAGTTGCTAGAACTTTGGCATTTTTGAAGTCAAAATTGTGATCATTGTTCGCTGCGTGAGAAGCAAGGGCACATCTATCAGGGCGAAGCCTGATATCGCTTTTGTGAATAGCGAACCTTTTTTTTTAAATTCTGAGATGTTTGGCCTTTATAGACATTTGGTGCATTCCATGCACCTCCTGCCCAAATGTCTATATAGGCCAAACATCTCAGAATTTAAAAAAAAAGGTTCGCTATTCACAAAAGCGATATCAAGCTTCGCCCTGATAGACGTGCCCTTGCTTCTCACGCAGCGAACAATGATCACAATTTTGACTTCAAAAATGCCAAAGTTCTAGCAACTATGAGCAACCACACAAAGAGAATTTTTCTTGAAATGTGCTTCATCAACGAAAGCAACAATTGTGTCAATAAAAGAACAGATATAAACGGTCTTAGTAACATTTATGGCTACCTACTAACTCTAGACAAAAATAATGACCAACATGGGATAGGCAACGAAATGCTATAGGATTCATAAGAAAGAAGAAGAACTCTTTCTGTGGCCCTTCCATGATTCCTTTTGAAGTTTCTAACAGGACGACGATGACAGATGATCAACTGATTTCCTTCCACGCCGGCTTGAAAATGATGGATTTGTATAGGATTTTAACGTGTTGTAACTAAGTCAATTTTTGAGTAATTTAAGTTAATGATTTTTAATGATGTCAATGTTAATGATGTGCATATTCAATTACCTCCAATGCGATAAGTAGATGTCTGTTTGGCCTTTTGCCTTCTTCACACAACTAGTCAGAGTAAGTCTTTGGGCAACATGCTTTTCTTGACTTAATTTAGCAAGTTTTTGTCTCACATGATGTTTTTTAGCATCCTGATGAAGGACCTAACAAGGACCGAAATATATTGATGTAAATGACCAATGGTTGTTTGATTCAAGTAGCCCTTTATGCCGAGTACCCAACCAACATAGTAATTTAGAAAATACGGCAACACTCCTTGTATAACAAAAATATATATATATATATATATATATATATATATATATATATATATATATATATATATATATATATATATATATATATATATATATATATATATATATATATATATATGAATATGTATGTATATATATATATATATATATATATATATATATATATATATATATACATACATACATACATATTCCTAAATACTTCTGAAAGTCAGTAATTGTGATTGTCGTTGTCTTATTGGGATCCTTTGAACCAAGTAAAAAATTGACTTTAAGTCATAAAATTACCATATATATTACTACAACTAGATAGGTTTTGTGTTATTGAAGACTTTCATGTTTTTTTCACTATATGTATAGCCATCTTTTGGCTAATTTTATTCCGAATTAGTGTCGTTTGTTTTTGATTTATTGTTTGAAAGCTAATCGGCCACGAAACGGCAAGAGCGTCTCATCAATGCAAATCTCTTGTTAAAGAATATTACGAATTCGAAATCTTTCCAGAAGTTTAACAAAAAGAAGTTTAATTTTTAACAGGCGGTCATTTGGTGGACAGTTCTCGTTATCGGAAAAGTGTCACATTCGCATCAACAATTTGAAGCGATTTCTGGACATGACATTTTCACTTCATTTGGATTTTTCGGCCATCCAAAATAAAACCCCTAGAAATTTTTCCATTTTCAAAACATCCATATTTTTCCATTTCTTCAGCCTTCATTTACTAGAGAGGTTTTGTTTCAGTATTGTCTGGAAGGCATATTTATTTTTTTCTTCTACCATATAGTAGCCAAATAATAATTATAATATTCACTTGCATCAAAATCTGCAATCACAGAAGGTTGAAGATGAGCCAAGTTGATTGTTAACTTTATAAAGAAATAAAAAACTTACTTGGTTGAAATAAAAATCTATTGAGTAAACGCGTTTCGCCATAACATTGACTTCATCTCGTACTAAACTATGGTATTACAAAACAATCTATTTATATGAAAATTGAATATAACAGAGGGGTTCCTAGAGAAACTAAATAACAATAAGCAATTCATTTAGAGCCATTAATAGGTACCTACATTGAACAGATTAAGGAGAGGAGAAGGGTTTACTTCAATCTGGTCGTTAACTAAATTTCCGGAATTTTTAAATTTATTGATGTATAGGGATTCCCAATACATCAATAATAATATAAAAATTCCGGAAATTTAGTTAACGACCAGATTGAAGTCAACCCCTCTCCTCTCCTTAATCTGTTCAATGTAGGTACCTACTAATGGCTCTAAATAAATTACTTATTGTTATTTAGTTTATCTAGGAACCCCTCTGTTATATTCAATTTTCGTATAAATAGATTGTTTTGTAATACCATAGTTTAGTACGAGATGAAGTCAATGTTATGACGAAACGCGTTTACTCAATAGATTTTTATTTCAACCTGTGAAAAGTTAGTTTTTTATTTCTTTATAAAGTTATGAATATGAACTTTCACAAAGTAAATTCCAATTCCATTCAAGTTGATTGTGATATAATCAACCTGCAAAATCAGATATCACTATAATTTTACTAGAGTTATAGTTCTGAGGTCTGCTTTGTCTGACAAAACGTCTTCTTTCTTCCATCCTCCACAATCTTCACGCTCGCCTTATTCTTCAGGAATGATCTATTGTGTTCTGGTGTATATTGTGACTCAGCGCACCTCTAAGTCTGCTCTTAGCTCTTTGCACAAGATGATAAGGAAGACAATCAAATACTTAGCCAAATATTTCAAAAAATTGTACGGTCTTTTTCCTGAAGTTCTCCAATCTCTGTGGCAATAGTGACTTTGTTATGTCAGGATATCCCAGCGCGTCTCAAAGGCACCTTGTGTTAACTCATATTCGTAGCAGGTGCTATAGGTCACGCTCTTTAATCTCCTCGGCGTGTCGGAAAAACAGAGTTTTATGAAATTAAAATAGAAACAAAAAATATTATAAATTTAACCAGTGAGAAAAAAAATTCTATAACATTTGGGAAACGATACAAGAGTTGAACAGTGTTATATACTGAAGGCCACCCTCCAAGAAAGGCGGGGAAGAGTCTCAGCAATCACCGGAATAACACTGGACCTTGCTCCGGACTAACCTTAGTAAATACCTAAGTCATTTAAAAATAAAGACTAATTATTGTGAAGAACTTTTTTCCCTACAAATACATGACCTGTGGGAGTTTCGGTTTCTACATTAGATGTAAATTTTTTGAGGTATTTACAAGCAACGGTATTCCAGGCGAGATTCGATAATGTTGTTAGCTTTCGCATATTGGAAAACTTACTTTTTCATTTCTCCGACAGTAACACCATATTTCCGTTGTGCTGCTTTTATAATATATGAAAGCAATACCTCCTTTAGCTCAGTGGTAAATTCTTTATGTGTCGCATTGTTTCCAGTGTACTTGAAGTTTGTTTCTCCAGATAATTTTTGTTTTTGGATGTGTCTAGCGAGTGTGCTCTTGGAAACTCCGTGGGTTCTGACAACTTGTAACGTACCTTTTTTTTAAATATATACAGTGTGTCGCATTTAAGATGAAGACACCCGCATATTATGGTTATTTGAAGAAACAGATTTGAATTTTCGTACAGTCATAAACGGTGATGGGTAATATTTTTTAAGATACTTAACTGAATTTCGAACTCGGCCTACTACGAATTGACAAATAGGGCCGACTCTCAATATTTTGTTTCGCGTTAGAGATATGGAAAAAAGTTATAGGAAAAAGTTGTTCCAGAAAATTTTTTTTGGCCCATATACCAATTTTCATGACTGAATTCGCATTTTCAATTTTTTCAATATTTTGGTTATAATTCAAAATTATTAAGTTTATCTCTCAATTTGATAACTAGAACGCTATGGAAACTAAGAACTTGGCTACTTGATAGTTTAATACAACCCCATTAGTGGTGAATGTAGCGTCATCACTGAACATAATCTTCTTCAAAAAATGTCTGTAGTTAAAAAAATTACCTTGAGCCCAATAACAATAGTCCAATCTTTCATTATTATCGCCTTCTTTAAATTAATGCAAGAACTTAGGTTTATACCGGTTAATTTTGTGACGTTTGAAGCATATTCTAATTTTATCCTTGCCAATATTTTTTTTTTTTTGTGAGGAGTAAAAAATCTTTCAAAGAATCCTTTGAAGGATGATGGTCGGTAGTGTGGGATTTCCACCCACTAAAAAACCTCCTCTCCTTTTTAGCGGGTGGAAATCCCACACTTGCCAATATTGTTGAGATGATAAATCTCGGAGGCTCATGAATGGATTTGCTTGATTTGCCTCATTATCTTCAAGGTGCGGGTGTATTCGACGAGGTTGACCATTCTGACACATTTTAACAACACTGCCAGTTTCATTGCAAAGAGCACTTACAGCGGCTGTTTTCCATGAGTAACAAAAGCACGTTCGGGGTGTCTCAAGTTAAACTCTGCAGCAACTTGTCTGCTGCTGCAAGAATTATCACCAAACAACCGAATTATTTCGATTTTTTCACGTAAAGTTAATGGCATTTTGATTCTCTAATCACTAATTCACTAAATTTAACTTAACGCAATACTTCAAACTAACTAGTATTTAACACTTCTGTCAGTTTTATTATTTTCCATGGCACACTAAGTATAAACTTGGAAAAAGAAAACTCGTAATAATTTTGGGATACCAAAATATTAATAAAATTGAAAATGCGAATTTTGTCATGAAAATTGGTATATGGGCCTAAAAAAATTTTCTGAACAACTTTTTCTTATAACATTTTTCGATATCTCTAACGCGAAACAAAATATTGGGAATCGGTCCTATTTGTCAATTCGTAGTAGGCCGAGTTTAGAATTCAGTTGAGTATCTTGAAAAATATGTCCCCCCGCCGTTCATGACCCTGAGAAAATTCAAATCTATATTTCTTTGAATAACTGAAATATGGGGGTGTCTTCATCTTAAATGCGACACACTGTATAGAATCATAAATTGCCAGAAATGTATTATAAGGTGATATGTAATTGGTAATCAGGCAAACATTTCTAAAAGAAATTTATTCACACTACAGTTTCGAGGTTAGGGGTTTCCTCTTCTTCAGGCTAAAAAGACATGGTTAAACATATAAGTATCACAAAAACTTTCAAAACTTACCAGAATGAACAGCAATTAATTGTAAACTAAAAAGCATGTAGTATGAACACTAAAACTTTTCTTAAAAAATCTTTCTTTATAAACTCAACAATCAAAGAACCTCTATCTGAATTAAAACATCAATTGTCAAAGTAATCAACAGGATAAGTCTTCTATCCTAGCAAGTTTTGAAATCCACTTGCGTAATCAATATCAGCTTCTTGTTTACTGATTTGAAGTGTCCGGATATTATGGGACTGAACTGGTGTACGTGGTAATTCTCCAAGAAGTTGAATTGCTCCCAGGTAAAATTCTCGATCTGATAATTCAGGAGACCAAAAATGTTCAATTGTTCCAGTGAACTGTGTTACAGATGGTAACTGAGTATAATTGCCAGTTGAGTTGAAGTCGATTCCTCCAACATGAATGAACTTATCATATTTTCGTCCAATTACTTCTATTGCATCCATAATGGTATTGATATCTGCATGTAGATGTTCTAAATTAAACTGAGCAGGCATTATTTCATCAGCATTCATAAGCAGTGGAAAATTGTTATCTTCGGCTGCTGCGCCGTCGGCATTTCTACGCCTATTCTGATTTTCATTCCAGCGTGCATTAGGAATGGGTGAGTGCTCATAAAAATACATGCGAGTTGCTCGAGGAGTCGCTGCGTTAGACAGTGCCTCTACAAACATTCTAAGGTTGTTGAACGTTATTTGAGTGGGATCATAGTTAACTAACTGATTTTCGTCAGATGCCAGGTTGGCATACCTAGGTATCCAAACCGTACTAAAAGCTTTGATCACACCAATAGATGACACGACATTAACCAAAGGGCTAAAGTAGCTAACAAGCGTTCCAAGAACTCGGATGAAATCAACATTAATATCAATATTTAAAAAGCTGCCGCCACCGATGTTTCGGGAAAACTGATTTGACAGTGCGAGCATAACTTTAACGTCACATTGAACATTTTTAAAAGAATTTCGTTAGCAGCGGCCTCTAACGCTTCTGCACCTGGTTTCAATCTTTTCTTTCCTGTAGCACTCCTCCCCATCTGCAATGAAGTCATAAACAGCGAGATAAATTGTTGGGTGTATATCTGGTTTAACCTCGGGACACGTTCCATGGTACAACCAAAACAGTGTCCCAAGGTACACAAATGTTTTACCTTATAATCACAACTCCAATGATTTTGATAGAAACTGTTTCATATTGTATACAGAAACCATATAGCAATATAGCGGTGTGAAAATATATGGCTAATAGTGCTTCAGCGATATTTTACTAATTAACTAATTTTACTTCATATTATCGAAAACGCTCTCTCACCATTTGTCATCAAGAATTAATTCTGACAATCAAGCGGTTGCGTTAGTTTACTCACAGCAATGTTGCCAACATAGTGATGTTTTTCATAGGTTTGCCACTGAAGTTCAAAAATCGTAATAGCAATTGTCTTAAGGTGAAACCGTCCCAAGGTACACGCCTTTTCCCTACACATGGTCTTTAAAGTTTCAAAAAAAATTATAATTTTCTTTTACGATCATAGTTTCGATCCGAGTGAATAAGTAAAATTTATCACCTGAAGTAGTCAAATTACATTTCACGCTCCCTATCGATTTTAACGTTCAACTGCGTTTTTTCTGCTGTGCACATTTTATTGATACTAGAAAAACACGTTCTCTTGCTGCACTTGTTCCTGGAAGGGAGAAAGCGTATTCTACAATTTTCAGAATATTTTGATACGGAATATAATCTGACCCAATTTTCGAAACACCTTCACTGATTGGGAGGACTACTTTATCCTTATGTGCTCTGGACTTTAGATGGGCGTTGTGGAGATTGGATACAATGTCAACGTTGCATACTTCACAGCGCACCATTTTCGGCTCCTTGGTTCTCGCTTTCTTCACACTATGGCAGTATTTTTTTAAATGACTGTTCATGGACGATGATGTCGTAAACAGCGCATTGCAGAACGAACATTGGAAGGATTTCACAGTTTTCTTGAAAAAAAATCAATAAACCAAACACTGTCGCCATTAGTTACCATAAGTGTTTTATGTAAATAAAAGCAAAAATCAATCAATTTTAACACTTATGGATATCCGACAAGACCACGAGGAGGAGCGACATGCTTGTCATGTGTTGTTGTGTTGTACGGTGAAATATAAATTTTGAAAATTTCCTCGAATAAGTTTGAAACGCTTATTAAGAATCAGGAATGTGTGATTCGAATTCTTGCCAGATTTACCCTCTCAAGTTTTCTGTGAATGATTTCATTCTGAAATTCTTTCTCCTCCTGAAAACAGGACTCATCGGTCGCTCAAACTCATCTCCTGAGGAGTGTGCGGTTTTAATAATTTCTGCCTCTTGTTGTTGAGTAAACCCCCCCTCAAACATTAATTTCCTTTTTTAATTGGTTTTTCAATAACCCTACCATGTCTTTTACCGCAGAAATAAACAATCTTGTCATCATTACATGCAACGTCACAGGGGGGGGAGTTGGGTAGCAGTAATCTTGAGATCCTCGACACTCAGAGGTGTACGCCCTCCATTAGTGATATTATCACTAATATCAGGATAGTTTCTTTCACTTGATAGTGATTTAACACTTGACAGATTGTTTTTTCTGCGTTGGAAGACTTTCGTACAAGAGGAAGATTTTATAGAACCTTTGAAAAACCTAGGAGGTTCGGAATTTTTATTCGAAACGGTAGCCCTTGAAAATTTTGGATTATTTTCACATTCCCTGATTATTTGCGTTGTACTTATCTCTAACCCATCATCCTGCGAAATTTCTAACAAGGGCTCATTAATTGAAAACAATGAAATATCTGTATCGGATAAATAATTGTTCGAAAATTTATCAATGGACGATGTTGCAGCACAGTCTGAAATATTATTTGTTAATTCAACCGGTGAATCAATCGCACAACTACTCAAGTGTTCTTGACTCTTGAAACTATCGACTACTGGTTGAGGATCGACAAATAAAACTTCAGAATTATTTGCACCATCATCCTTATTTGTTTTAATTTCATTTAAAAATTGAGAAATATTAAAATCCGCTGAACGTATATATACGTATCAAATAATTTTTCTGCGTTCGGAGAATCGTCTAAAAGAACATCTGTAAATCCTACCGATGAATCAATGATACAATTTTCCAATTGTTTTTGGGAGTTGTCACTATTGATTATTAGTTTAGGATCGACAAATGCATCTTTAGAAGTACTTGCGCAATCAAGATTATTATTTTCTATCGAGGGTTGTTTATCGTAAAGAGATATATCTAAATAATTCAGATACGTACCAATTAAATTCTCATTGGTTGATGTCATAGAACACTCTAAGAGATCATCTGTGAAACCTACCGATGGATCAATAGTGGAAATTGGATAATTTTCACTATTGATTATTGGTTGGGGATCGGTTGATGACTCTTTAGAGGTACTTACACAATCAACGTTTGGTGAAATAGGTTTTAAAAATTCAGATTCATCAATACCATCAAGCAGTTGATCAGGTGATGGGTGTACAGAGAGCTTACTATCAATTTTGTCGGAAGAGTCTACACAAGAACTTTTGGACTCACTAGTTATTTTATGACTAGATAATTTGGTTTTTGGCTCAACCTGCAATATCGATTCATTCTTCTTTCCTCTGTAAATTTTGAAAGGTTTAACTTCTTCAAAATCGTCCGCAGAATCATAATCAGATTTAAAATGTAATTTAGATTTTTTAGAATATTTTACCTTGCCTGAAGTTGTTTCTTTTTTAGATTTATTATTCGATTTAAATTTTTTGGAAGAGGTTGTCTTCACAGAAGATTTTTTAGCTTCTGTGGCACACTGTTTGTCATAAAAGTCGAATAATTTAAGCATCTCAACTTCTACGGCACGCTCATTTTCATAAAATTCGGCTAATTCAACCATCTTATGATGCGATGAAATATCCTGCACATTCCAATTACTGCAATGTGCAATATTTCTCAAATTAAAAGGAAGAACATTTTGATTACTGCGGAGAGATTTTGGTGAAGTACAAATTTTATTAATGGTGGAGAATGAATCAAG
The DNA here is from genome assembly GCA_030704885.1 of Cynegetis impunctata. Lineage (NCBI taxonomy): Eukaryota > Metazoa > Arthropoda > Insecta > Coleoptera > Coccinellidae > Cynegetis > Cynegetis impunctata. Next base: position 89,648 of record JARQZK010000766.1, read on the forward strand.
TTTTGCAGATTTAAGTACAACGTTTGATAAAATTTTGATACTTTTACGCGGTTTTATGCCTAAAAGAGCGTTTCTCAATAAACTTACTCGAGGAATTTGTTGCTGTTCAGAACTTAACACTGGTTCACTCACAGAATCACCAACTGCTAATTCTGACTCAGAATTTTGACTAGCAAGAAAATCACCAAAAAACTTCGCGGCCATTTCGTCACTTTACTGCACTAGTACTTTCACCACCGAGAACACAACAGCATTTTTTGTGTTTCCACATTTGTAGACATTCAAGTTTTCATTAGTAATGTATCTTTTTACCAATAATAGATGCCTCATCGAAAAAATAATTTTCGCAAATATTATTTTTCGAAAAATGGTTACTACTGTATTCAATAGATTTTTCTATTTATTCCCATAAAATGCCCTTTTTAAATGTCACCCAATGAAAATTTTCAATATACTCGAACTGAACTGTCCATTCTTCAAAATATTCCAAGCAATCATAAAAACTTCCGACTTGGTCCTATATTTTGCCGTCCAATTGCTTAGATTTTTTCATTTTTCTGTTATGTTTCTTCAACTCACTAAAAGGGTAGCTCGAAATACTGAAATTCAATAGTTCAATGTTGAAGGTACGATTTAACCAAGAATTCAATTTTCTTGGATTCAGAGAGTAAATCGGAGACGAAACTGGAGGACTCGGGAAAGTGTTGTGGAATCGAAATTGTTGTGACTATTTCCTCTTATTAATTTTTCACTGTAGGGCCGAAAGTATATTTCGAAGTGGCACCGTTGTGGTTTGAAAATCCAAGGAAACAAAAAAGCGACACCAAAAAGAGAGAATGAGATAGAATAGAAAACAAGTGAAATGTGTTTTCTATAATCTTTGTCTCCTCTTTGTTTGGGCTTTCGTGGTCGCTCCAGTATATGTCTGTTATGTCGGCATCGTTTTACCCAACCGAACCGACAGAAATGGCGTGATATATGCCTAATTGTACGTCCGAGATGTACGTTGGTAGTCTGATTCAGATTAGAGATGGCGATTCTTTCGGAAAAAGATCGATTTTTGAATCGATTCGAATCGTAACCTGATGAATCGGTTCACAAAAAAATCGAGGTCTAAAAGATCGATTTCTAAAAAATCGGTTTTTTTTTCAAGTTTGCATTTACAACGTGAATATAATTCCATTTCATGAATAACAAAAAAAAATACATAATTGACGATCTCTTATCAGTAAAATAAGAAATTTTTTAGTACAGAGAATTCGATAATAACAATTATTTTCATTGCCATATCAGGTATAAAAGTTGATATTTATTTTACTATTTTTCCGGCTGGAACTTCATATAGTGGTGCCGCTACTTCCATTAAATAATTAAATTCTGTTTTTTCTACAGTATTCAGAAGCAAGCCATCCTTTGCTATCATGAAGAGAATTGCATTGTTTATTTGACCAATGATGCTTAGCAACATTATCTGAAAATTAATTTTAAAAAAATCATAATTAACGATCCTGTGCATATACATGTCTCACCTCCAAATGATTTTATATTTGTCAAGCAAGAACTCAGCGTTTTAGTCCAGGATCCCAGAAACAATATTTACTATTTATTACTATCAAGATAATTTTCCGTAAGTAGCTTCATTTTGATGAGACGCCCAACTTTGTCTCTTATATCAATTATCCATTGTGCTTGTCAAATGCAAATGTGAAATAGGATCTTCATAAAATATCCACACAGGAGAAGACCGCCTATGGGACCTCATATACAGTGCTTTCATGATGAAAGGAACAAATTCATTAAAAAATTAGGTTTCTATTTCATGTTAAAATCCTCGGACAGGTCGATTAGTATTTTTATTTGGGCATTTTTCGCAATAAAAATTTTGTATACAGGGTGTCTCATTCAAGAGCTATGGCTTTGTCATTAGTTTTTTTAAAGGTAATACCCTGTATATTATTTCACTTTACAATTCTACGATAAATTCTTATCACTTTTTGTGAACATACCATATGCCTCAACTCGATGGATTGCCAGAAACGGAGATAGTGGGTAATGAGAGGTACGATATGAAAACACACAAATGTAATTACTAATTTAATTTTTACATATGTTCAATCTGTTGTCCGTTTACTTCGAGACATTTTTGAAGTCGATTCAATGTTTCCCGTTGCACATTTTCAATTACTTCTGGACTGATAAGTCTTATTTCCTGCCTGATTCTCTCTTTTAGATCATCAATATTATTTGGTCTATTCAAATAAACTTTAGACTTCAAATAACCCCATAAGAAAAATCCAATGGGGTTATGTCCGGTGATCTTGGCGGCCACTCAATCGGACCTCTCCGTCCTATCCATCTGTTGGGAAAAGTTGCATCAAGAAATTGTCGAACAGCGATTGAATAGTGAGGAGGTGCCCCATCTTGTTGAAACCATATCTCGTTATTAGGTATGTCAGGATCTTGTGGGTTAGGAAACAAAACAGCTAAAGCCGGAATGAGTTCGAACTGGAGAAAGTTCAAGTAGTCCTCTCCGTTTAGTGTTCCTTCAAAAAAATAGGGACCAACTATACGATTTCGAACAATCGCTGCCCATGTATTAATTTTTTGAGGCCGCTGTGTGTGGCATTCTTGCATCCAATGAGGATTCTCGGTCGCCCAATACCTACAGTTTTGTCTGTTGACGTGGCCATTTAAAGTAAAGGTGGCTTCATCAGAAAAAATTATGTTTGTAATGAAATTTAGATGTTGATGAAACTGTACTCTGCGGTCAAAATCGTCTTCTAATAATTCATGTACCAGCTTAATTTTATAGGGATGATACTTATTTACCTTAAGTATTTTATGCACGGACCCTACTGATAAATTGAAATTATTGGAAATTGTAGTAATGCATGTATGAGGGTTATCTTGGGTTTCTAGTAGAACGTTCAGCACTGTTTCTTCAGATACTCTCGGTGGTCTTTCTTTAGGTAAATCTCTAACGTGGCCGTATCTCCTGAATTTTGATTCAATTTTGCTGACTGTCGATCTAGTAATTGGCGGACGATCAGGATGATTTTCATTGAATAGATTGCAGACTTCTTCTTGTGAACGCACCCTTTCTCCAAAACCAATCCTCATAAGTACTTCAATACGTTCTCTCTCAAGTAATTGCATTTTCTTAAACAATGAAGTAGTGTAGTGCCTGGAGCGTTAAAAACGTGAAAACTGCGGACTATACAGCACCAGTGAATGAATTCAGATGGTACATGTGAAATTTCATTCTTCAGATTTAATGACAATGTTTACCTAAATTTTTTTTTGTACTTTTAATCCACATTTTAAATCTCCAGGTGCTCCACTATCTCCGTTATAATCTGGGAATCCATCAAGTTGAGGCATATGGTATGTTCACAAAAAGTGATAAGAATTTATCGTAGAATTGTAAAGTGAAATAATATACAGGGTATTACCTTTAAAAAAACTAATGACAAAGCCATAGCTCTTGAATGAGACACCCTGTATACAAAATTTTTATTGCGAAAATTGCCCAAATAAAAATACTAATCGACCTGTCCGAGGATTTTAACATGAAATAGAAACCTAATTTTTTAATGAATTTGTTCCTTTCATCATGAAAGCACTGTATACAGATAAAATTAACATTCAGGGTAAACAACACTCTATCAGGTTGAACTTGTCGTCAGCGCGTCTTATGACGATCAATAATTGGGCGGTGTCACTTCTATCCGTATTTTCATCCATCGTCGCAAAAAATCGTTTTGACTTTTCTATATGCTGCCTAAGTTGAGTAGATTCAATGTCATTAATCTGCCTTGGTACTGTGTTTCACGATAAGCTGACAGACTCAAACTCTTCAGTTTTTTCAGAGCATAAAGTTTTAGTCATATTCACTATGCAATCTCTCACAAACTCTCTGGTTTGTTATTTTTAGCTATTTTATAATCCACAAGCTGCTATGGGGTACAATAAACACATTACTAATGGTCTTATGTAAGTATTAAATAACGGGCTAAACGCATAATTTTCGGTTCAAGTACTTTAGAATATTTTCAATTTAATTTAAAAAATATCGTCTCACATGGTACTGACATTGCTTATACATATAACCGACGCTTCAGTAATGTATATAAAAGTGGTTAGAAGAGACGGCTCTCATTCCACCACTTGAATGGATCATCCGTTCGTTCTATAAGTGGTTGGTTCAAGTATTTATCTAGTTCCAATATGCTTGCATCTGCATATATTATTTAATTTTCCACTTATTCGTCAAATGATGCCCAGATGCTGCCAGAAGTAAAAGGTTGCGGCTGGCTATATTGCTCTGGAAATGGTGTCGCTTCTTCTCCCGCACACAAACTACTAAGTTTTCCCTCAATAGATATACAGTTCTCATATTTAACTTTGTTAGTAAATGCATGCTTTTTGAACTGGGGATTTAGAAATGACGCTTCTGCAGTCAGAACGTTATTCTCTACGTCGAAGAAGGCATTGTTAAACCGACCTCGAAAAGTCTCAAGTAATTGAACGTAATCGTCAGGTGGTGCAGAAGAAGCATTTTCAGTTAGGCAATTGTCAACATGCGTTTTCATTCTTTTAACCAGCATCATTACTTTACACATATACCGACTAATTAGCACTCATTCATTCTGTGATATAAAATACTTCTAAAGATTGAACACTTTTTTCTATGAGTATCCAATCATCAGGCGTTCCGTTGTTCAGTGGGGATTTTTCAATGGCTAACGTACTAACAGCACCTTTCAGTGTGAGCAATCTTGCAAGCATGTCATATGTGGAATTCAACCTAGTAACAACGCTCTGTTTCAGTTTAAGTGGGGGAAATTCCATTTGCAGGCTGACGGCTATGCGTCAGCCTGTTTTCAGCTGATAAACTGTGTTTGAAACACTGCTCAATTGCTTCAACCTGATCTGATTTCTTCTTAATAATATTTAAACTGTATTGAACTACAAGGTTCACTGTGTGAGCGAAACATGGGAAATGGCCCCAAGTTGTTAAGCCAACTGCTATTGGCTGCCACAATATCTGCTGTTGATATTCCTGATATTTTATTTGAAATGCTCAGAGTTTCAACTTCACTCATCGAAAAAATTATTATGATGTGTGTCGTTTGCCAAATTAAGTGCAGCCTAATAGAACCGATTTGAGCATAGAATTCTGTCCAATAAAGACTAACACCCCTTGTATGGAGAATGGCTGTAATTAAATTCTGAAACGATTTATGTGTATTTTGAAGTTCGAACATTGCCGCCAACTATTTTCAAGAATTTTGCATATTTCAAGTGCGTTTACTTGTGTTACTTATCGATGTCCAGCCATCGGTTGCCAAGCATATCGCATCGGCTTCTGTTTGCAACTGTAATATTACTTTATATCTTGTCGTTTGATAAAGTTCAGGCATCAAAGTGGAAGATATTATGATGCGAGTAGGTAATGTATAAGTGGGCAAAATAGTTTTAAAAATATTTTCAAATCATTTCTCTTCAAATATTGCAGACGAGTGATAACTCTTGACTATAACTTTAACAATTTGTTTATCAAGCTACTTTGTTTTGCTAATTGAAGGTCGCGTAGACACAGCGAAATTATGAATTGCTTACTTTACTTGCAGTTATGTGACACAGAGAAGGTACTATCTCGCTTGATGTGGATGGCACATATCGAGAAGTTTTCTTTTAGCTTTTCGAAATACGGTCGCACTTTGAACATTTCATCATTTTTATTAATTTTCGTGTTGTCAGACAAATGAAAAGATTTCTTCATTTCTTTGTTAATTTTTTTCATTTTACTGTAGTTTTCTGTGATAGCATTGACGGAATATGGCACAAATGGCGCGTCCCAAAAATGGAACGTTGGCTGTTGTTGGGTAAACCCTACATTGCGCAATTTTCTATTTCTCAAAATAAAAAATATATTTAGGCAAACAATGGGTTCTGGGCACAGAGGAAAATAATTCAAAAAATCAATGATTTTTTTTTATTTATTACAAAAAAATGGTTGTTTCTAATCTGGTACTTAGTGTAATACGGTTAAAAAAAACTTATCATTATGAAATGATACAAAGCAATTGTTATTTCCATTTAGACAGAGATGCACGCCACATTTTGAGCATTTTATATGCGAAAAAGATTTGCAAGACGGAAATTTGCATCTTTGCCTTGTGTCATCATGCAGGGGCCAATGGTTAGTTGAGTCGCATCTAATATCTGTTGGAGGAATATGAGAAAACGCCGAAGATTTCTTGTGTTTTTCTATAATCATTTTTTCTACTGTTTCTTGAGATGGTATTCCTCTTTTTCTGTCTATTGTTTGCAATTGGGTATTCTTGGACGACGCGCGGTGCCTAAAGACAAAATTCCATTTCTTGCGAGGTAAACCAAAAGTTGTATCGACGTGTAAAAAATGTCGAAGTATACCTTTTAGTTCTGATTTCTAGAAGTGATTCCCGATAATCTCACAATTATGTTTGCAGTAGCTCTCAAGTCTGTTTTTTTTTCGTCACCAGTGTATATCTCAAAATTATAGGAAAACCACAGAGAATATTAGCTTATACCCCCATTTATGAGGTTTTAATGGAAGATATTGTTTTAGGTGGTGACGTGCTTTTGTAGAACAAAGCTGCTCATCAACAGAGAGACTCTGTTCCAATGGCACCGACCATGGACTTTGTTACATGGTGCGTCAATAACAGGGGTCGTAATTTATATAATCTGTCATGGTTCGGATTCTCTCTGGGTTGCATTTTATGGTTATTGTTGAAATGTATATTTTTCCTTATAAACTCAAACTGTTTTTGACTCATTGTGTCTTTTATTTGTAGAAAAGCTAGTTTAGGGGACCAGTAATTCCTAACATTTGGCATATGTACTAGTGATTTGTAATTACATATCCCGAAATACTGTTTTTTGTTGGAAACGGAAATCATATCCGTTTTATTAGAATACTTTTGTATAAATCATAGGTTTGACTCTTCCATTATTTTGCTGAATAAATTTTCATCAAAAAAATATTTAAAAAAGTCGAACGGTGTTTCAAGTTCAGCGATGGATGAAGAAAGAGTGAAACTGCTTCGGCTTAAACAAGATTTTGTTTGCGCCACAATATATTTTCGTACCTTCTTCTGTACTCGCTTGACCCACCTGCACCCAAAGACTTAATAGTTTTTTTGACTGGAAACTTCCTCTAGATGCTGATTATTTTCTTCTGCATTGGATTTGTATCTTCTTCAGCATCATGTGGAAAAATGACAGTACCATCGCCAAATTCGATCGGTATTTACTTCAAATCAACGTCATCTAAGCCAAATCCGATCTCTTCCTCATTTTCCGAGTCCACTTGAGTGTCATCAAAAGTTTTATAAAACATGACCTGAACATCTCCATCCAGAAGTTGCAACTTCTAAGTAGGTGTACTCGACTCGTTTTTACTGGGTACTTTCACTAACATATGTGTACCATTTTTTATTAATAATGGGTGGATTTTGTCAACAGACGGGTCATATAAAGTACCCGGTTTTATGTGCACAGTTTTTTTCTGATTACCACGTGCCATGAGGGATTAACGCTATCCCCCAAATATCGTAGATTATGTGGGCCACTCTGCCCATGGGGAATCAATACTGTCAGTCATATCTGATTTTACTTCTGGCTTTGTCTACCGCCGTTGATGCGACGCTTCAATATTAAATGGCAAGAGTACGCTAGGGAATGTCTTAGGCAATACAAAATTCGTTTTGGCCTGCGTGTCTATATCATAGGTTCGGGTGAAAATTGATCGAACAATGTAATGATAATTCTTTATTTCAAAACATATTTCAATTTATATTTGCATTATGCATTTTAAAGAAACATGCTAAACAAATACCTATGCTTTTCGCAAATATTGCAACGTAACTTCGTATTTTGTGTTCTATTCTTCGCTATTTTCCTACCAGATTCGTTGGAAATTCTCCTGTAACATCCAGAGCACTTCTTATTTTCTGTTTCCTCCAGAATATGCTCTATTCCTGATTTAGTTTTTTTTGGCTTTCGTTAGATATTAAAAAGATCTTTTATTAGTTCCTCTCGAAATTTTGTGATTGTCATTTTGTTATTCGTTATTTTCTGATGAACCAACTAGGAGTGCAATGGCCAATTTTTTCTGTTACTGCGCAAGGTTCCTAATATATAAGTTTTTTTTCTAAAAGTGCAGAAGCTAGCGCTACTGACGTATAGTAGTTGTCAACCACAATTGTACGCCCTTCATTGAGTAATTCATTAGATAATTTCAGAACAATACTAGAAGGTACTGATTGCTCTTGATTTAGATCCTTTTCTTGTCCACAGTAAACAGAAAGGTCATACGAGTATCCGTTTTCAAGGCACAATTTTAACAATTTTATACCGAAGTTATGGCGTTTGTTCGCAATGTACTGCTTGAATTTTATTCTTTCTTTGAAAGGTACAAGAGTTTCATCTATACAAACAAGCTCACCTGGAACAATGACATCTTGAAAAGATTTTATTAGTTTTCTTATCAAGAGTGAAATCTTGTATAGGCGGTCATCCGCAGAAACATTTTCATTATTCGAAAACTGCCATGTTTTTAGCAGTAATTGGAAACGATTTCTGCAATTTACTGTTTTCAAGAAATTATTATATAATTCATTCTGAGACCAATAGGATGAAACTGATGGCAGTTGAACAAAACCCATCCACATGATGCATCCAATAAATTTTTCCATTTCATTACGGTTAGTAGGCGTCCACGAATGAATACGACTCTTTGGAGTGTTTATCTGTTTTGCTCGTTGTTGGTCAGCATAAACATTCGTTTCCATCACGAATAAATCCATTACTTCATCAGTTACCATCAATTTATAAAAGAAATATGGCGACTCTTGAAAAAATTGGTAGAGGTTCGTAGATATTCCAGTGTTCTGGACAGTGAATGGAAATGATCTCAAAGACTTTCCTGTTACACCTGACCAAGTGAAAATATTTTCCATATTTTCTTCCACAATCTTTTTCTTCATAATCGAGGTTACTAGCTATTACTTGTTCAATGATTTCATCCATATTATCGGATAATTGAAATTCTTCGGAAATGAAATTTTTTTCTTGAACTGACGTGCTGGCCAAATTATTTGGCGAGTTTTCATTTTGAGGACGCGTTTCAGGTGGAAACTTCTTCTTGTTCATTGGTATGAAAAGATTTTCATCACTCGAAGCGGATTCTGAAAGATTATATTCGCTGACATCGGGTGAAAAATCATCCTCACTACCTGACATAATTTCTTGCCATAACTTTTCTAATTTGCCTTTTTCTTCATCGTAACTCATTTACGGTCACTCATACACTCCGTAGTCACATAATACGCGTAAATAAGAAGAAATAAACTCGTTTAGTCGTCTGCCCCCCATGGCCAGTATGATAAACATGGTTAATCTGGCCGTGGGGGGTCTACGTAGGCCGACAGTAAAATAAGGGTATTTTTTATGAAAAAAATGAATATGTCTAGTCGAAACAATGCAATAACCATTAGAATTAAAATTTCTGATAGAAATACGAACAACGGCCACAGGGACAGGTAATTTGACATTTCCATTGTGGCACTCTACGTGCAAGAGGCTGTTCATCTTCTGAAGTAGAAGTATAAAAAGTCTCATTAAATCTTATTATGTTGGTTATATCAGCCAGTGGTTCTTCTAAATCTGAGGTTGGACTGTCTTTAACTTCCATCTTATGTTCAGGCAGTGGGCGATAAGTCAAATTGTAACAATCACAAAATTTATAGCAGAAACAACTCAATGTTCGGTAGCTCAGCACTCCAGGTTGCTGAGCAACTAGTTGGTGGACGTTAATAGTGCCTTTCAGCGGAATAATTTCACTTGGAATTTCCATTAAAATTTGGGCAATATCATCTTTGCCAACAAGAAAAAGCTTTATCTTACAGTGGTCTTTAAGTGCTTCATTGTAGAACGTTAATGATGTCGTGCTCACTGGCGACGAAATGGCCACTGGCTGTATTAATATGAGGTAATTCCTTTTGAACCCAATCAAGTACCGGATGTCGGTGGGCCCAAATAGCTGCAGGGCCATGATTAAAATCAGAAGACACAGTACAAAAAGAAGTGATATGTTTGTCCTTTGGAGAAGTCCAGTAATACATTACTGCGGTATGCAAAGTCACTTGGTTTCGTGATCCACCGAAATGCACTGATTGAATTTCTTCGTGGTACTTACATGCGTAGTTTTCACTATAGTCAATATGTAAAGCAATTTCGGTTTCATTCAATTCATTTATACATTGGCGATATGATTTATATTGATTTCTAATATTAAATATATGTGATTTAAAAACTTTTAATTCTTCTTCAAATTTACTAATCAAAATTGCAATTGTTACTTGGTCGGTCTGTTTTATGCTTTTACTGATTTCAACTTTTTTTCATTCGTCCTTTTTTGGAATTTCCGGATGCAACTCTGCGTTTTATAGTTCTTGGTGGAATTTCAAAAACTCTAGCAGCTTCGTTTACATCCATACCTTCTGCTATACTTTGCATAGCAGCTTTTAAAGCTCCTTCGGTCCATTTACCCCTATTATGACAATTTCTTTCTTATTTGCTCGGCAAATCTGAAATTAAAATATTTTTTTAGGTTAGCCATAACACCCTATTAAAAATCGGCATCTCTCCCGAATTTCCGGGAGAGATGCCGAATGCCCCTGAACAGTTTCAACTGGGATGAAGATGACACAAATAAGCAAAGGTATAACCTCATTCTATGCTGCTTCACTATATTCATGCAAATTTTGTACTAGAATATTTATGAAGTAAGTACAGTACACTAACCTTATACTCCGAAAAACTTTTCACTTGGCAGAAATTGAAAACCTCAGTTATATTAAAAATGATTGGAGATTGCTCAATGCCTACTACAGACTTCGATAGGTACTGACATGTGAATGATTAGGCACGTAACTTATGTCCCGCAGATGAGTACGTTCGGAAATATGGTCAATCGACATCTCTACCATGCACGCATCTCTACCGGAATTACCGTAATCTCTTCAGAAGGTTTTAGTATAGTCACTTTTTTTTTTAACTGCAGTCATTCTTCAAGAGACAACTGAGAGATGTTGTGTTTACATGCGTACAGGCATAGGGAATCCTGTATTTTAATCATTCTTTGCAACATATAGAATGTACTATTCCACCTGTAACAAATTAATTAAACTAATTAACGCTAATCATCTACAAGCTGGACCCCGCACTGCATAACCTCAAGACACGGTTAGCTCTTATTGAGCGGCTAGGAACGTAAATTAGTGTTTTTTGAGTGATAGTACTTCTAAATTTTTCAAATCTATGTAAAGTTAAATAAAACCTTAATTTACCCGTGACGACGATCGCTGTAAAGTGTTTGAAACGTCCGGAAAAACAAAATGTTAATTAATACATCAAGAAAATAAACTAAATACGCTCATTATACTCCGCGTGCTTGGCCACAGCAAGTTTCATTGAAATCGGTTGAGTGGTTTTATCGATTTAGATAATATTTATTCATTTAGATCTAATCACGCTAATTTATTGAATTAGCGTGGATAGAGCTTTGATTCGAAATAATCTGGAGGTAAAAACAAATGCACAAATTATAAAAACTCAGTTGCAACTGATGTACAGTGCAACTGACATCAGGTATGTCGCCGAGTTTCATTGCTCGTATGATATTGGATCCAGAATCGCGTACAAACCAATGAATTTTCTCATTTATGATGCTCCATTCCATCAACATACTCCTAATTTTTTCTAAAACTAGGTCTCCTGTATGCCATCCGTCAAATGTGTGGCATTTTAATTTAACTTTTAGCCTTTTAAAATCTCTGTTCATGCCATGCGCTGTTAGACTCAAGAAAGACACATTCGAACTTGGTTCGGTCCAAAAAAATTCGTCATCAAAGTTTCTTTTAGTCTTCGAAGTCGAAGGCTGTACTCTATTTTTCTTTCAGTTTCTAATTTTATCAAAATTGTTCGTATTCAGTGGCATGAACAGACTTCAAATGACGTTTTAACGACGTGGTCGTACGTCCCTTTTTCGAATACGTCTTCATACACAGTTTACACTTTGCCGAATTTGAATTAACTTCTATGAAGTAGTTCCAAATACAACTTTATTCTGGTTTCATTGTCCAACATAAAAAAAAGATTACTTTTATTGACATTCATACAAAAACAAATGACGAACGTATGAACACGTCATGTGTGTAACAAAGTGAAAAAAACAATCGAGGAAAGAGCGCACGTAGCAGGGGCGTGGGATTCTCCCCGCGACATGTGCGTAGCGGTCGGTCGACGCAGGCCGCCACTGCTATTTGTTATGCTTCGACCTCCGATTTAAAAGTTTCGGAGCAGAAGTCGGAACCGAAGATGTAAGAATCGGAAGTTCCGACTTAACGGAGTCGGAGTCGAGGCTCTGTAAAATCCCTGTTTCTATGGTTCTACCCTCCATGCTATGGTCCATATTGGATTCGGGGGTTTGCATTCTGCGGGGTTCCTTGAGCTAAATGGGTTTAAATAAAATATACCATATTTTGATTAAATAATTATTTCAGTGGAATATAATATGAGAAATACTAAGGATTAAATATATTTTGAGGAAAAGAAAATTTATAATAATTATAAATTTATATTTAATATATATAATTATTATTAAAATATACATTACCTTAGAAACATGAAACTTGAAAAACCTAACTCATTTTCAATTTGTCGCGATATTCATATGTTTGGCGTGCGTGACTATTGAATTAAAGAAAATGCTGACTTGCTCCCAAAGCGGATGTAAGACAGAAGCAACAGTTGAATTGACTGCGCGAATTATTGTTTAAAAAAAAGTTGTACTTACATATAAACCTCTTGAAGCAGTTCAACCCGTAACCGGCGAGATACAATTTTTGCTACGTAAGGAGTGACATGGAGTCCTACAGGCTCCCCAACATATTTTTGAGCTATGTCAAATGCGAAATTTTTTTTGTTCAAATAAGTACTTCAGATGTCTCACCTATTTATTCAAGAGTATTTCGATTGACGAATATGTTAGGATTGTCAAGAAATACATTCGTTACACATTATTCTCAAAGAAGACCCTTTCGAAGAGAAGAAAATGGAGATAGGTGGAATAATAAAAAAAAATTCACAAAATTTGAGATAAAAATGAAAATTCTTTTCCTAATTTTCGCAAAATGATAAAATAACATTCCATTTCTTCAATAAATGAAACAGTTCTTCAAAGCTCTGAAAAAATGAAGGCCTTGTGTTGCGAATTCACAAGGAGACTAAAAATAGTTGATGGAATCCGTCGTTACTACGTGATAATTTAACATGATTAACAAAACTAAATTTGAATTTACTACGTTTATTATCACAAAATATTTAGAAAAATATAACACTGCGATTGCAATTTCGGTCACTAGACCATCATCGGGCAGATTGAACAATCTAGTGGGCTGGCTATGGGTTCCCCGTTAAGTCCGCTTATTGCAGACATTTTCATGTCACATATAGAGAACATAATATTCAATTCTATAAAAGCATCGCATATAAGTTTTTGGCATAGATACGTTGATGATGTAATTGCTTGTTTTAAGGGCACCGCGAGACAATTAGATAAGTTTTTGAATTATATTAATAGCATTCACCCAAATATGAAGTTCAAAATTGAAAAAGAATTGGATCGACAAATAAACTTCTTGGATTTAACTATCTTTCATAATAATAATACTTTGAGTTTCGATATATATAGAAAACCAACTTTCACGGATATATGTATTCCGTCGGATTCAAATCATCCTCTTTCCCATAAACATTCAGCTTTTAATTCAATGATCCACAGAGCGTTTTCAATTCCATTATCCGTAACAAATTTAGCGAAAGAAATTTCGACTATAAAACTAATTGCGTCAAATAATGGTTTTCATACAAGTTTGATAGATGAAATGATAAACAAGAAACGTAATCAACTAGCGTACAACAGCATATATCCCCAATTAAAAGTAGAAAAATCGGAAAAATTCACATCTTTAACATATTTTGGTCCTCTAACAGAAAAAGTTGCTAATGTCATACCTAAATGTAATATTAAAATTGCTTTCAAACCTAAGACAAAACTCTCAGGATTTTTATTCAATGCCAAAGATATCACTTCAAAATTTGAAAGTTCAGGAGTTTATAAGTTGATTTGTCCTGTATGTGAAGGAGTATATATAGGTCAGACTGGTCGATCGTTCAAGACAAGATTTAAAGAACACCAACAATCTTTTTTGAAAAATAAAACGGTTTCAACGTTTTCAAATCATTGCCGTGAAAACCACCACCCATTTCCACAAATAGATAATTTTCAAATCATGCACAAATTACCGAAAGGAACCAAACTTACTTACTTAGAATCATTAGAAATTTTTAAACTCAATAATAATGCAAAAGATATCTTGCTGAACGACCAGATTGACTTGATATATTCTCCTATATTTAGTGTATTTAAACAATAATGACTCTTCTAAGAACATTGTATTGTACCAATTTGTGAAATTCACTCGATTAGCCCTTCTTGAAATATGTTCCTCTTGTCTATTTAGGTACCTGCAATAATCCTTTTCCACCCGTAAGCGCGTATCTATAATTATTCTGTACTCAGTTCTTAACTCAATCTGCCCGATGATGGTCTAGTGGCCGAAATTGCAATCGCAGTGTTATATTTTTCTAAATATTTTGTGATAATAAACGTAGTTAATTCAAATTTAGTTTTGTTAATCAGGAGACTAAAATCTCTTGAGTTTTTTGTTTCATGAGAAATTTATTTCAGATATGAGATATTTGTTTGAAACACCTGAGTTTATGCGACTCAAGAGTTTACTCTCATACGAGACAAGGTGTATCTGACAGCATTGTTTCCACAGTATCGCAAATAAAATCTGTAACCTGAAATTGGTAAATAATACGGGATTGATAAGTTTTGATTGACGCAGTTGGAACAGTTCTTTTATTGTTAAATTATTGTGAGTAGTGAAGTGATTTTCAAGATGGCAACTAAAAAGGATAAAAGAAAAGCTGCCGCTTGTTATTACTACCTTACCGTTAAGTCCCTTACTAAAAACAGAAGGACTCATAGATATTGGGTGAGGGATTGGATTAAAGGAAGATCAAATAAGAATATAATGGAAACATTATTGGAAGAACTGGAACGGGAAGATCCGGAATGTTACAAAAACTTTCTTCGAATGTCCGCCGCTGATTTTCAATATTTGTTTAATAAAATAAAATTCGCAATAGAAGAAGAAAACACACATATGCGAAATGCGATTCCAGCAGCTGAAAGGTTAGCTATTACTCTTCGCTTTTTAGCAACAGGTAAGACATTGTAATTCCTTTGCTTCCAGAATGAAGAAACAAATATTTTTTAGGAGACAGCTACCACTCGTTGATGTATTTATTCCGCGTACCTGTGTGTACTATTTCACGAATTGTACCTGAAGTGTGCGCTGCAATTTACAACGTGCTGAAAGAAGAGAATTAAGAGAATTCGCTGTATTTCTCGCTTCGCCCAGGACTGCAGCTTTGGAGCTTTCGAACTCATATTCCGCAGTTCGTCAGGCACAGAATCCCCAAAGATTTCAAAGGAGTTTGATGAGTTTGACATTACACTGACGCATTTGTTAAGTACAGCTTGTTGCTCTTGGTCCCTTTTTTATTTACTTTAAGTTTTACCGAAGAAGATCTTGATGAACTTGGTGTCACATCATGTGATGTTGTAGGCGGCGTGTCACAAAGTGATGTGTTTGGGGTTTGTGAATTATTTTCTTCAGTTATAACACCTTGTATATGAGATTCGCTACTCTCTGAATTTTCGTCTAACAATAACTCATCGTTTAGGACAGAAGGTTGTTCGTTAGTCTGAAAGCAAATGATATCCAAGATAATATGCATAATAATTAATCATAGTCAATAAATAAGGAAATATACATTAATTTTATTGTTGCAGATGCCATGCACCGAGCAAGATTGGCTGCAAAAGTCAATGCAAGATAAAATAATTATAGTATGTAGTGCTTTTATAAATATGTGTCCTTCACAAATACCATTAAAATGAAGGGCAGATAAATATCTGAGTGAGTCAATCCCAAGCCAACCCTCTCCTTAAAATCCAATTTAATAATAATATGTGTATCGAGAAATAATAAAATTTTCATCTTTACTTCTAGTTATCTGTAATTTTGGTATTTTTTAAGTGTAATAGCGTATTTTATGAAAAATTTGAGTAGATGTATCATATTTCATCAAATTGTAGTAAATGATACGTATGTAGGTTTTTTTTATAATAAATTAAATATACAATATGCAAACAATTATGAAAGAACTTTATTTACTCTGGTACCTATCTAACATTATATCTGATAATAATTATGGTAAAAACATACTTAAATTAATTATACAAAATTCTATTTACAGTTACGGCAAAACCAGTTTTTTTCAGGTATATAAGACAATCCTACACAATCAAAATGATACCACCTGATGTTACAGTCATCATTGTCATACTTTATCATAGGTCTAGTACCATCGTCAATTATTTGGCATGAACACCACAATGTCACTGTTTCTAATCCTGCTTTTTATGCAAAATTCTTCCCCAGAAGCTCTGGCAAAATAACAAAATGGGAAAAATCTAATGATTTTTTCAAGATTCTTTTTGAAAAAATTTCATTGAAAGCAATCCTTTCTACAAATAATGTTTTTGGTTACCAAACAACAAAATCACAGTACTTGGTTTCTGTAACAAACATCTGGCATTGTATTTGATAAAAATAATGGTAAACCTTTATCGAGGCTTACACTATTATCCACTATATTTAAACAAGTAGATTTTTTTCTGGCAAAATCTTCCAATGTAATATCTTTCAATAAATAAGGGCACTTCACTTCCACGTCCACAACATACACACTGCACTAAAGCATCTGGTGAAGCATCTAGCGCAGGATGAATATTTGAAATGAAGGAACCAGTTCGCATCTTCTCTAAATGTTGATGTTGTAATTCTTGTTTCTCTTGAATATCCAAACCATCTTTTTCATGTTTAAGACCATAAGATGTTTGCTTTGAAGTAATTCTAATTAAACTCAGTGGAGGTTTCTGTATTGAAGTTCTACATACAGCCTCAAAAGTGGAAGCAGTAATCCTGCCCACCCTTTGTTTGAACCATGTTATGCTCATGGACTGTCCACGTGTTGCTTTTT
Source organism: Cynegetis impunctata (assembly GCA_030704885.1). Taxonomy (NCBI): domain Eukaryota; kingdom Metazoa; phylum Arthropoda; class Insecta; order Coleoptera; family Coccinellidae; genus Cynegetis; species Cynegetis impunctata. The sequence continues at coordinate 106,940 of JARQZK010000766.1, forward strand.
CCACTGCCATAACATCTTCAGTTAATAGCTAGTGTGATATTTCTTGTTAACTGTAGGAAATCTTCGTAACTCTTGGTCACATTGCCCTCTTGAAACAAACCTTCCAAACTCACAGGTAAATTGGTAGAAGGTTCTGGAGTCATTTGAGAGGCAAGGGGATCTATAAGTCTTGATGCTGCTGAAGAAATTCCTATCTCATCAAACTGTATCAAAAGTTGGGCCATTTCTTCTTTGTTCATGGTTGGAACATTTGAGGTGTTTGCAGTTTTTTTATTTTGTACGAAATCCATGTCTCTCATTCTGCACATTTCTACATTTTTGAGAGGTGGGACAGGCCACATTGCCAGCTTTGAGGTACACGCTTCTTCATCCTTAGACTGCGAGCAGGTGTAAATTAGAAAAACAATTGCTGCTATATGACTGCATACCTCTCCTAAGCCTGCCATACAAGTGCAATGTCCACTGGAAATACTACCTTCAGTTGGGATAATAACCCATGAATTCAGAGGTTTTTCCTTAAGACGTTTGAATGTTTCACCTGAAATATAAGGTTTACTTTTAGGTAAAATAATTAAGAACACTGAAAAGTATTAAAATAAACCTAATGAATATGATTAAAATACATCCTACCTTGCTACAAAAGCTGTTTCATTCACTCTTTTCCCATAAATTTCTTGGACTAATCCTGCTTCATACGATTTGAAACCTTGCAATCTTTTATATGCTTTCATTTGCTGTCCAGTATAAAAACTGTGGGCGAGGATAAAATAATTAACCATATCGATGAACGATATTTCTGGAATTGATGACATTGTTATCAAATTTTGAGAGCTGGATTCCAAGAGATAGGGGTCTACATCATCAGTGATTTTGATTTTCTGATCGTAGCGGCTCTTAATATCGGCAGGAAGTGATTGATAATAAGTGCTTCTTTCCATTTTCAATATAAATTTTTGATTTAAAGTTTTTTAATACTTTTACTTCCAAAACGTGAACAAACTACACAGAACACTGATAGGTAATCTTCTCTTTAACCCTCAACTGGAAACACGTGAAAGTAGTGCGCTATGAGTAACACACGTCTGACAGGCGCAACCCAGGAAAATTGGTTATTTTAGGGCATCTTTAAAAAGATTAAGTGTCTATAAACAGTTTTATTCATTTACTACAATTAATAATGATATTTTAAGAATTACTTGTAATATTGTTTACACACAAAGATCTGATAACCTAATTATAAAAAATATACAGAGGTTACAATATAGTTCTTAAAATATTCGTCATACATTTGTTTCATTTCTTTAAAAAAACATCAAAAAAATTAAATAAAACTTAAAAGTTAAAAACTATAAACATCGAATTTAAAAAACAAAGTAATAAAAGTTAAAATATATAGGTATAATAATTATTTGTAAAAATGCAAAAGTAATAATTAAAATAGGAAAAAAAAATAACATGAGGCTGTGAACCTTACTTTGCACACATTATGGGGATTACTCTTTAGCTTCTTTTACAATTTACTTATTTTAAAATTTCAATAAAAAGTTAAATTTAATCGGTAAACAAAAGGCACAACACACTTTAAATTACACTTGGTGCACATTCGTTGCAAACTTTTTTTGAACACTCTAGGCAAACTGGGTTCTCACACTTGATACACTTATACGCGGTTTGCCTTCTTTTTTCGTATGAGCAGTACCTACAAGTTTTCCTTTTGGGAAGCCTATCCGTTATTTCCCTCGTTCCGGCTGGCACTTGGTCTTCAACGCCCAAAATTTCCTTAACAATTTTCGTTAGGCAATCTGGAAGGTTCAGAATTGTGAGTCTTCGCTCAAGTTGTTTTCTGATCAATACATTCGCGAGGTTGTGGATAAAATCAAACCTCTTGATCACGGGCGTATCATCGTAACTTGCATATATAATTCCTGCGTTGACGAGGCTCACTGCGATCATGTTATAAAATATATTAAGAGGCCAACGTCTGGAACGCCTATTTGGCGAGTAATTCGCAATTATTTTATCTAAATTATCCACACCAGATTTCGTGGAATTATAAAAGCTTATTATTTCAGGCTTATTGTTACTGGTGTCAGTGTACTTTGATCTATGCATCGATGATGTCAGGATGACAGCTTTGTTGGGCTTCGGAACATATGAAAGTAGTGTAGCCTCTTCTGAAAACCCGTATAGGCTGGGATCCTAATTGTCGCTTCTTGTCGGCCTTGAATTCCGGTGGAATTTCTTTTTTGTTGGATCTCAATGTACCAACGTATGTTAATTCCATTTTTTCCAGTTCTCTTATAACCTCTAACGAGGAGAACCAATTGTCCGCAGTTACGTTACGTCTCGATTTCGCGATCGGTTTGCAAAGCCGAATGACACTTTGCGTCGGTTTTGCAAGTTGTCTTTCTTCTGGAGACAAAGTTTGTCCGTCACTGTCTTTGCCCATGTATAGGTATGCATTATAAAGGTAAGATGTCGATGGGGGTCAGTTAGGCACATAATTTTCAAACCATATTTAGCCGGTTTGTTTGGCATGTATATGCGGAACTGACATCTTCCTCGAAATGGGACAAGCATTTCATCGATGCAGGCGTGGTTCCCTATTTCAAATGCTTTCTGGCAGTTGTCTATAAATTTATAGAACAAAGAAGAAATGGGAGCAGCGGGATCAGTCTTGCTTCGTTTCTTTTCTTGATGTTACATCATCGAATCGTAGTGCCAGAAGAAGTGTAAGACACCTCTTGAGCGACATAACTCCTCGAAAAATTGGACGACCTGAAGGCCCAGTTGAGAAAAGCGAAGAAAGGTCTTCCTTCCCAGATTTAAATATTGCGCACAACATCATTAGTCCAATAAGAGCCTCTATTTCAATCACATCAGTGTCTTTATAGTTCGGGGATTGTTTCTCCTTTATTTTCTCCCGCATTTTTTCCAACTTTTTATTAGTCCAAATGACCACTTCTTTGATGATATCTTCATCGAACAAAAGTCGCCAAACTTCTTCAATTTGAGGATTTTTGCCAAGGGATTTTGAACTTGGCCTTAAAGCTGGAAGTTTCATTTTCATTAAATTTCGTACGGGAGTTTTTGTTGATTTTGGTTCTTCGGAACTCCAGGTGTAACATCTTTTTTTCCCGTAAAAATAATTTGGTTCTTCTTCGACATCTTCAGATTCCTCTTCATCGTCAATCAGATTCTCATCCCTGCATTTTTTTCTTTTCCTAGTCACCCTTCTTGCAGGTGGGGATTGAACATTAACCTCTGAAATTTCATTGACTTCTTCTAAAACTTCTCTTTCGTCTTCGTCTGAAATTTGTGGATCGTCTTCAGTGTCAGTTTCATGTTCAGAGACTTCTATATGATCGTCAACTCTAAAAGAATCATCTGAACCAAAGTCTTCGTCACTTGGTGGTTCTTCCTCTTGTGGCAGGAGGACCATTGCCATAATTTTCTTTGTTCTAGCAGAAAACATTGCTGAAACACAGTAGACAAAAAACAACAATACTAAGATAGATCTAAAGAAAAAGTTTATAAATTTTACAATATAAAATTATAATACAAAATATGAATTATCAACACTAAATCGGTTAAAATATTTTTCAAATATAAAAAACAGAAGGACAGGATTGAAATTGTAAATATAAAGTTCAAGAAAGGAAGAAAAAACTAAAATACCAAGTCTAGCAATGATTCCAATATAGTATTTCGAGAATCTAAAACAAATAATATAACGTTATTGGTAACACACGTCTCAAAGACGTGTATAAATATCCCGACTACTAGTAACATACGTCTCCGAGACGAACACAACTAAGTACATTACATGTAACATGCATCTCACAGACGTAGTGGTTTTTAGTAAATTTATCATAAAAATTACAAAAAAAATTGCACTTACCTCAAACAACTTGAGTCCTTGTTGCCGGTAAACACACAAGGTATACACTGAAGGAGAGGTTGCACTTGCAGCGCTAAGTCGACCTGTGGCAAATTTCGTAACTAGCTGCGTCTCTCAGACGTATGTTACCAGTTGAGGGTTAATATAACAAACATCCACTAATTACTTCTTTAAACAAACGACACGTTATATATAAAGTAGGTAATAGAATATTACGTCTTTTAACTACACGAATGCTGCCATAATTAGTTATTATTTTCCTTCACAACACTAAAACCACTCCTCTCTGTTTTATATAACAATAATCGCATTGTCTCCTATTTTTACAATTTGCAGAGTAATTGCGGAGGTAGACCCGGCTACTGGCAGGTAAGGGTATGGCGCCCAAGTAGGATTGTTCTGATGAAATCAACTTTTTTTATAGAATAAAATTAAGAAGTCATAAATGGTTATGTTTACAAATGTTTGTCCTCCGGCCAACATGGCGGACCTGTCAAAATCAACAATCCAAAGAGACTCTTCATTTCTTCTCGATCAGTATCCTTCCGATCAACTCGATTTTCGTCCTTGTATCTTGTTCTGGCCATCTTCATTTTTTCATTGTCCATTTGTCGATAATATCTATCATTTCATCGGTAAATAAGCACTTCCATATACTCTCAGGGTCTGCCGTATCTCCAAGTTCCCGGGAATTTCTACGAAGTTCGGGTAAATGAGTACAAATATTATGCCTTGGTATACGAACGTTTCTAGTTGGCTCCTTTGCCGACCACTTATATCAGTTTTTTCCGTAAAAATATTTTTTATTTGGTTCGTCCATCTCACCTTCATCATCAGTCGTTAATCTCTCAATCACTTCACCCAGATCAAAATTTTCGTCTGATTCCTCAGACTGCGCAGAATTTAAAAGGTGCAAGCTTTCTTCTTCGCAGTCAGAATCACCTCCCGAATCGCTTTCACGCTAAAACAGTTTTTTCGAAGTTGGGATCGGCAAAATTAATAGTTTTTCACGTGGACGGTTTGGAATTCATCACAAAAAACATCAATTAAAATCATACAGTCAATAACTTTAATGTATTTGGAAAACACGATTTTGTACGCTAACGGTGACGTGGAGGCTCTCAGACTCTGACGAGCTGCTAACGCGAAGATGGCTTATTGAATACCGGCGCTGCAAAGATAAAAAAAAAACAAACCATGCCCTCTTTTAGGAAGGTAACATGTGGTATAAAGCTGTCGCTGGAACGAAGCAAAAGTTATCGACAAATTTCAATACCTAGGAGTCTAAGAGAATGCACGCCTCCGGTTACGGGTTAAAATATGCCCCCGGGATTGGCAAAATTATCTACGAATGAACGGAGAAACCTTCCTAAAATTATTGTTAGTTGTCACCCCTATGATTGAAGAGAGAGATAAAATCACGGGAAAGGCTATAATCCTACATGTAAGATCAACAGTAACCTTGCGGACAGAAACAGGAAGAAGCTATGAGGATTAAGAGTATTCAACCATAATTACATCACAAACATTTAGCAACATAATTCCTGAAATATGCCAAGCAATTTTTGATGTGCTGAAAAAAGAATGGGGAATCCCATGCAGAGTTTTGCATAGGAGGTTCAGTTCGAAAATATTTCTTTGTGCCTGCTATCGGACCGTAGGTTAGTATTTATGGTTCCAAAATTTGTATTCGGATATTGAATTTGAAAAAACTTAGCCGAAAGAGTAAGGTAAATAGTGAGTTGGTTCATCACTTATTAGCTTTTCAGCCAACACTGCCTGGGTCTTATTGAATACATCTTTCTCACAAATTTGTCGATCTTCTTTTGCTCTAGATTTTTAAAGTGGTTATCTATGCCTTGTAGAATATATGTATGTGTATTTGTTACCTTAGGCCAAGGTCTGGCTAAAGGTTTATTATTTGGTGTCGTGTCTTGCTGCATCAGTTTAGATTTTTCACCAGAATGCTCTGTATCTAGCTGAGGGTATGTTTCAGATGATTGAACATCATATTGACTTTTTTGGTCTTCGTCATGATTTAGATAATATTTTTCCTGAAAAAAAATAATAACCATGATATTTTCTTCAGTTCCCGAAAACAGAGGAAGAATGGAAGACTGTAGCATAATGATTTTGAAAAGCATAATGATTTTGTCTAGGCGCTATAGATGGCAAGCATGTTTGAATAATTCCTTTAGCAGGAAGTGGCTCTTATTTCTGAAATTATAAGCAAAAACATAGCATGGTTCTATTAGCCATTGCTGATGAAGTTATAGGTTTATCTGTTTGACTTTGGTATTAATGGAGTGGTTTTGGATATGTTTTGGAGGTGTGCTCAAAATTAAATGTCTTGTAAAAAGTTGAACATCATCCGTTTCAACATACCTAATTTCTGTATGTTCGAAATTAGGAGCCATTTTGTATTCTACCTATTTTTTCAAATATCTAAACAAAAGTCACAAACATAAGTTTTCTTTCGTTCGGAATTAGCACCTTTCTTTATGAGTCCATTTATAGCATTTCATACAACTATCCATTTCTCGCTCTTGGTATCAGCTTATTATGAATGACCACAAAATATGCATTCTGTATCTGCATCTTCAGCATCTAAATCCGAATCATCATCAAGTACTGGCCTATCTACCGAATCTGAATATAATTCGGAATATTGTTTTTTTTTATTGTGGCTTAGGTTTAGTTTTTAATTCTTTTTGGAGTTGGAGGGTATCCATTCTTCTGAAGTTTTAGGATATGTTTAACCAACTTTGCTTCAGCAGTTTTGCCTAATGTAGAGTAGGGCCCAAGAGGTCCTTTCTGAAGGTGTCTTTTCAATTTACTTCTTCGCAGTGTGGTTGCCGGCACTCCAAAGCTTTGAGCAGCTTGATTCACTCCCATTCTATTTTCATCAATGGCTTTAATGGCTTCTGATAACTGCTGCTCTGTCCAACTGGGCCTAGAGCAACGTTCAGTGCGCTTGTATCTGGTCGGCATACTGAATATACAAATAAATATGAATGAGCCATCTCACCTCAATAATAAGTGAGCCGTCTATCCTATTTTTGAGAGGAGAGATGGCGCACGCTCAAACTGTAACACATTTTAAAATATTCGCTATTTTTAGGTTATACAGCAAAACTATAATGGTTTCACCTACTCGAAATGATAACTCCACTGAAATTATTGTTGAATTAAATCTTCACCAGTGCGACGACGGAATGAAGGAAAATACTTTTGACCCAACCGGATCTCAAAATAAATAATAATAAAATAGGCTTCTAACCAGTGAACACAGTCGATGCGGCGGACTGTAAACTATGAACTGAGAGACATCATGGCACCTTCACTTATCTCTACAACTAGCGGTTGCGCTGTACAACCATCGCGCCATCTATCCTCGAATAACCCTATTTATATATATATATATATATATATATATATATATATATATATATATATATATATATATATATATATATATATTTATTTTTTTATATATATTTATATATATCATATATATATATATATATATATATATATATATATATATATATATATCATGATCATCATCATAATTTATTAGTGTCAAAAATTACAATGTAATGTACACACGTCAATAATAAAAAACCTTAATAGTATAACTTAGCATAGAATTTTTTAAAATTATCTACAAACAAATTAATTAAACAATATATTAATAGTTTGAGACAAAAACTAACAAAAATCAATAAATTTCTCCTAAATTAGGCACATTACATTTCAGACAAATCACAACAATTCTTGAATTACTGTAGACAAATAATGAATGAATACTTTAAAAAAAAACTTTAAGACAAAACGTTACAATTTAAAACTCTTCAAAAGAACAAAAACAGTTCCTAACAAGGACCCCATGCATCTTCCTTCTAAATGTCTTACTGGGGAGATATCTTATCTCCATTGGAAGTTTTTTAAAAAATTTGATAGCCCAGTAACCCGGACCACTCCGACACCTCCTCAACCGCCAGCAATTCTTTACGATATCATTCTTGTGACGAGTGCCATACCGATGAACATCCTCGTGAGTTCTAAAAACATCCCGGTTGGATTTTATGTATAAGAGGTTCTGCATGATATAGACAGGTGGTAAGGTGAGTATACCAAGAGTTACAAAGGCATGGCGGCAATCATCCCTGAATCTCAGCCCCGCTAAAATTCAAATGGCCTTTCTTTGCATACCAAAAAGTCGGTCAGCTCCCGATGAATGTCCCCAGACTAGAACCGCGTATGAGAGGTGGGAGTGAAATATGCCATAGTAAGCTGTTTTTTAAATATTCGGAGAGACATTGTTGGAAAGGATGCTCTTTTTCACAATAATTATCCAATTATATCCGGCTCGAAGGACCATTATGTTTTGAAAATCCAGTATCCTAAGTTATTTCGGTCGCTGGTTGTTATGGGTTAGATTAATTTTAGTAATCGGATACTCATCAAAACATCAGGGGTTTTTTCAATCACTTTATTAAAATACTATAAAGTTATGAATGATATTCACTTATCACTTTCACTTAAGATATAAACAATTGTTCAATTGCCACAAAATTTGAGAGCATCACAAATTTAACTATATTGTACAACGTGTATCAAGGGAGATCAATTTTTACTATTTCACTGTCGCCTTCCTTTCTTTTTTCTTTTTTTTTTTAACTCAATACTGATTTATTAGTATAAAAACAATTTGCAATCACATTACACTCAACGAAACACTATGAACTAAAAAGAGTATTTTTGAGTTTTCTGAAGGACTCAACCATTTAGGTCTATTTTGTAAACGGTTCAAATATTCCACTGACCATCTTCTCCAAAACAATTGTTGGATTTTAGAGCATTGTTGCCAAAAGGAATGACGATTTACTGGGGTAATGCAAACATCTTTTTCAGGATACGCAGTTAAGGCAGTTCCGATTAAAAAATGTCCAGGAGTAAGCGGCTGTAAATCAGTCGGGTCGTTCGAGAGCGTGCAGAGGGGCCTTGAGTTCAAAATCGCTTCAATTTGGGCCATAATTGTGCTAAATTCTTCGAAGGTAAACAGTGCATTACCAACAATCCTAACCAAGTGATATTTGGCGCTTTTTATAGCTGACTCCCAAATACCTACCTACCCAGTGAGGTGAACGATGGGGGATAAATTTTCACTGAGTTTAATTCAGTGCCAGAAATGAGCGAACTGAGTCATAGAAGGGCTGAGACTGAAATAGAGTATACAGATCTCTCAACTGGTTCCTTGCTCCAAGGAAATGTGTAGCATTATCACTATAAATTATAGAAGGGTTACCTCTACGTACGATGAACCGTTTCAGGGTTAGCAAGAATGCTTCAGATGACAAACCAGAAACAATTTCAATATGGATTGCCTTGGTTACCATACAAACGAAAAGGGCGATGTAGCACTTAATTAACGGGGTTTTGCGTAATCTAGATGATTTAATCAAGAATGGACCGCCGAAATCAATTCCAATTTTTTGGAAAGGACGAGAAATTTGTACTCTATCCTTAGGAAGATCGGACATTATTTGCTCAGCTGATTGAGAGTTGAACCGGTGACATATAACGCAATTTCTAATAATTCTTTAGATGTCTCGTAAACCATTCAAAGGCCAGTACCTCTGACGAACATTGGACAATACATTTTGAGGACCGCTGTGTCCGAGTCTGGAGTGCTCTTGTTGCAACAATAAAATAACAACCTGATTATGAGAGGGTAAAAGAATTGGGTGTCGCTGATCATACGAAATTTCTGCGTGTTGTAACCTGCCACCAACACGTAGGGTATCAGACGAATCAAGAAAAGGATTAAGCAAAAGCGTTTGTTTGTTGGATACGACCTTGTTATTCTTAAGTTCCTGGATTTCTTTTGAAAAATGCTGGGACTGAACAATTGTCAATATGAATGTAAAGGCTTTTGCAAGTTCATCGACTTGCAAGGGACCATTAAACTTTTCACTATTTGATCTGAGGTTGTGTATAAATCTAAAGATGTACGCCACTGTATGTTGTAATTTCGATAATTTGGAGAATTTTGAAAAATGGTCACCCAAAAATTTTCTTCTATTTTGCAGGAAATGTGTGATGCTTTTTTCTCTTCGGGTGGGTGTGCAACATTACGAAAGGTATCTGTTTGTGTCAAATCTACGTCATATTGGTGCAAGAATGGAGGGCCAGTGAACCAAAATCTTAAACAATTTTCATTTAAAATTCCACGAGATAACAAATCAGCAGGATTTTGGGCCGATCGTACATGACGCCACTGAAAATCAGTGCAAATATTTTGTATCTGGAAAACACGGTTTGCTACAAAAACTGACCAACGACTAGGGTGTGATCTTATTCAGGAAAGTGAAATTTAAGAGCGTCACAAATTTAACTATATTGTACAACATGTATCAACGGAGATCAATTTTTACTATTTCACTGTCGCCTTCCTTTCCAACTAACTAACTTCGACTATCTTCTACAAAAGCTCAAGTTCGACTCTCACCTCCCGCCTATTGGTATATATGAAAGCCGACCCTTAGAGGTATAAAATTTCTAACTAATGTTTTAGCAGGGTTGTCAGATTAAAAAAGTACCAGTTGGAAAGACGAATTCCAACAGACTGTATGAAATATTGACCTGAATAATACTGGTATGCGAATTCTTTCTTGAAAAATCGTTAGTTACTCTGCCATTTGTCACATTTCCTAACGCCAACTCATCGTCCGAGTCGAAATTATCTTGTTAAGCTATTTCGTTTCTTTGTGGCGAATTTGTCTCAGGGAGATCAACAAACAGCCCAAAACTATCTTCATCGTCTGAAAGTTCGAAGTCTGAATAGTCCGGATCAAAATTTTGCAAATCTTATATCTCATAGATTTTAGCGATTTCTTCTTCTAGTTCAGTTTGAGTAAGTATGTTAACAATGGTCCCAGTGATCTTGTATAACCAGTTCAAGTAATTCAAAAAAACTTGCCTGTTGCTCTGTAATATAACTTTGACGAGACCTCTCATAAATAATCTTTGTTAACAATTAGATATTGCAGCACACCATAGATTATTTTGCTGTTGGTGTAATAGAAGGATATTTGGTGTACAACGTAAACACCAAAATGTCTCCATTAAAATATAAAATGAATGAAGGTTGCTACTCTTATCCTTATACTCTAGTTCCTTACATTATGATACAGAAGCACTCGTTGGGCTTACAAATTTTAATCGCAGGTTGTGCCTTGAGGAGTAGAAGCCTGTCACAGTAGGAATGAACATCTCTTGGTAGCACCGACTTTAGTTCCTGCAGGTATTCAAATTTGATCGACTATATGGGAAACCTAGTACTGTGCAGCGCATGAACCAGAACCTCTTCGTTTGGCCTCTTAACCCTTCTGGGATGCTCCATGGAGTATGTAGAGTCTATTTTCAGTTTCACCTGAAGTGACTTGGCCGGTTTTGCATCTCGAATTAGTCACTACTGAATCTCATTTCTTTACTCCGGCTCTGATGGGATGAAACAAGTTCAAGATGCTGAACTTTTTGTAACCTTGTAAGATTTAGGATTCAGTCTTGCTGTTGGATAAGCATCTTCTTAGGCTGAAGGATATAAACACCTCTCTGTTTGTGAACTTTTCAACTTCTATTAAGACCTTCAACTTTGTCTGGTAGTACACGTATTTCCTTATGAATACCGTGGTCTTGCTGTTGGGATTGTCAGCACAGGCTTTGTCCTTCTCTTTTGTTTTTCTCGTCGTTTATTTACGTTCATCGTACTCTTCAAATATTTCATAGAATTGAAGCTACGAGGTTTCCTTTGTCTTGCGAAAACCATAACGCGTAACCGTTTAAATTCGGCCTAAGATTTCCATTTTGGCTCCAAGTACAACTGGGAACTATCTCTTCGACAGTAGTGGGATTCAAGTTTGGTTAGTGATTCAAAAAAAGATTTAACTAAAATCATTTTAGCTTTATCAGTTTCATCCTTTCTTGTATTGATTGGGTCATGCTTTCAGTCCATTTCTTCATTCATACCATTTAACCATATTTTACTATGTCTAAAAAAGATAAGAATAAATAATTCATTCCGTGAACTTGCTGATGACTTTGGCATCGATAGAACTTATCCATTAAAAGATATACCTATTATAGCAAGTGTAATGCCTCCTCTTAATGTATCATTAGATGAGGAATTGATTTAAAAAATTTACCCATGGCTTTTATGCATAAATACAATAATGTGACTTGTATAATAGACTGTTTAGAGATTGAAGTAAATAAGCCTTCAAAAGGCCTTACATCAAGCTCTTTCCTGGTCTGATTTCAATACCATTAAGTACCTTATATCTTGTATATCTTGATAAATTATATTTCAAATGGTTATGGAGGCCGAATAACAGACACATGCATTGTTAAAATTTCTGACTTTTCAAAATATTTGCAACCCAATATGTGGGTCATGGCAGATTCAAACATGTGGAAGTGTAATCACGGAAAATGGGTGTGCTATTAGTATGGCCTAGTGTTGTTTCTGGAGGTAAGTTAACTAAAGCTGAAGCAAAAAAAAAATAGCTAGCTCAATAATTCATGTTGAGTGGGTAAGACGGTTACGTGAATTCCACATGTTAAAACAACATGCCTGTCTTAACTTGAGTTTGTTTAAAGTTTCTGATGATGTGATAACTAAAACTTATGGTTAGATTGATATACAGGATTCTCTTATCAAATGAAACACAAATGAAATTTATGTGTTTTTATTTTCTATTCTATACTTTTTTATAACAATGGATACACATGGGTTTTCCAAAATTCACTTTCAATAAAGCCTGACATATATTGCTTATCAAATGTTATACATATAATATCAACATTTTCATAAGTGGACAAATTTGGGTCTGCAAAGCGAAAGTAACACTTATTTAGACTACTTAGGTACATTTGCATTTGAGTCTGTGCAGAGCATTTGTTGCTGGTTTTCCCATTTTTTATATGATTGAGATAAGTCTTATTGCTTAAACGACATTTTATCTCCACAATGCTATTTTGACATATTCCATCAGGGGAACCTGCTATCATTGGATGTTTTCGGGATAAGAAGAGTCCTGTTTTCTTGATTTTTTTTCCCTAGTTTCTTACTAACTATTCCTCGAACTTCATTTTCTGAATATCTACCCTGTTTCCTGTTTCATTGCTGGTGTGTCTGGTATCTAATCCCCTCCCCATGATAGTAGAAATCAGAGTCCCATCATTGGTCTGACACCGATTCACTTCATAAGCTCTAGAAGCTGTTACCCTGCCGTAACTCATTTCGAACCAAAGGTTATTTTTTATTTGGTCCCCAGTTTCAGTTTCAATCATGTTAATAACATCAACAGTCAAATTAATTTTTCTTAAAAATAAGTCACAACACTCTTCCCTATATGTGAGCACAAGTTGTTGCATTGAGACGCTAAGTAGTATATTACAATTATAATTTGGTTGGCGATGCTGTTACTACTCTAGGTTTCATTTTTTTTTCAGAATTGAAAACAGGGTCATCAAATTTTGATCTATTTTTTATTTCCTTGCATAATTGAATTCAAGCAGCTTACCTTACATTTATTTAATTCATTATCTGAAACAGACTGTTTTAATTATAAAAAGTTCAATTTTAATAATAAAAGTTCACATTTAGCACCACCATAAATATCACTCAATTCTAAGTAGTTAGCAGGATGGAAGGATATCTGATCTGAATTAAACTTATGTTCATTCTCATTATCTCGTTGAATGAAATTATTCAATACAGTTTTGTACCTACATGCAACTTTACTCAGTAACATATGCATGGTATATCCTTCAGCTTCAAATTCGACATTTATTTGTTTAACTATATCGAATATATGATAGAAACGTAAAGTACAATTTGAAAATAATATTATTTGAAGCTACTAAAATATGCCCAGCTTTATTAATATTGCTGAAGCTTTATTTGTTAAAAATAATTGCAATGTTGACCATTGTTCAAAAATCCTGTCAACAACCGACTGTAAGCTTAACCATCTTGTCTGTGATAGTCTTTATATTTTATGAAGTTTAGTTTCCGTAAATAATTGGTATTCTGTGACTCAATTCGTTTGTTGCTGTGTGAAAAATAAGAATGAATGTCATGCCAATTCTTCAACTTCATTTGGAAGTTTGATACAGGCAGCACTACTACATAAATTTAAACAATGGCATGTACAACTTAACACATGCAAATACTGGTTAAATTGCAGCAATTTTAGTTGTACCCCACTTTTGTGCTCCATCATGGTTGAGGCATTGTCTACTCCAAAACTGATTGAATTGTTTCCTGAAATTTTATTTTCTTCAAAAAATTCGTTAATAGGTGTAAAAATATTATTCGCTGTTGTATTTTCAATCTTAATTGATGCCAAAAGTTTCTCACAACTTTTTCAGAAGCCTCATCATAGAAACGAGATCAATGCCAAACTTTTCGAAGTTGAAAAATCTGTAGTTTCATCTATAATTAATGAAATTACCTCCTTGCAAATTTTTGTCCTGTCTAGTTTCACTCTTCTTGCAATTGCCGAGTCAGGACAAATTGACGCAATTAATTTTGGAAGATGATCCGAAACAGGGAAAGCCAAATTATGTTCAGCGATGAACGCTTCCATTTTCAACTCTGCAGTTTCGACCTGAACAGCGATTTTCTCATCTTTTTTCTTATTTTAAAACTTTGTCACTCGTAAAGTTGTTTTAGCAGATTTTACTTTCTTCTTATACATTGTAGTAGCTGCATGTCTATCAATATGAGTGATTCACCCATAATTGCCTTGGAACATAACATACAAAATGGCTCATTTAGTTGTCTTGAATTTGTTTGCAACCACGTATTGAATTTTTCATCTGTAAGCCAGAACTCTGCAAAAAAATGTTTGTAACTTTTCTTTTTCTTTCTAATTGATCCTGTTTGGGATGAAACACTATCATCACTGTCACTTGAAATCCCAGCATTTTTTTCTCTAATTCTCTCTTCTCTAGAAGATGTTGAGGGTTGTGTAATTTCCATTTCCATAGGTTCATTTTCATCTTTGACTGTCTATTTTGACTTTGAAGTTTTCATTCAAAATTTAACAAATTATTTGTTATTTTTTACATTTCTCAACAACTGAACTGAAACATACTTATCCATTCTTCCTATTTCTATAAATGTTATTTTCTGGTAACTATTTATTCATCTCACTTTCTCACTATGCAACGTATAACAGCTCACAATATATATTATATATAAATATATAAATATATATATATATATATATATATATATATGTATATATATATATATAATATATATATATATATATATATTATATATATATATATATATATATATATATATATATATATATATATATATATATATATATATTGATATGGTTTCTTTATTTGCAATATTAATGTAGAAGGATATGGAATAATATTAAAGAGAATTGATAAAGAAAAGGAAAAACTTCAATAAGCTTAAGTATTTATTAGAAAAAGGTAGATGATTATAAATATTCATGTATATCTAATCAATGATATAAGATTTGAACATACAAAAAGAATAAGCATGAAAAATGTTAATTGATGTAATGATGTTATTGAAATATCAAGTAATATAAATTCAAATATGTAAAATTGTTTTACGAAGAAGATAATGTAAATGTATTAAATATAAATATTCAAAACTAACTTTTAAAATTAATAATTAGAAATTTTTACAGAATGTCATGAACATAAAATGTCAGTAATCCTTGGAATGAGATAAAAAGTATTTCAATAGAAATTCATTAATTACCAAATATGTATGAAGATACAAGTGAAAGAACTTTTATAAGATTAATTAGAATAGATTATTTCAAGATAACAGACTTGATTTATGTAGAATACATATAATTCTGGAAATCATATATATCGTAGAATCGACTAAATTTGTATATCGGATAGTAACTTAATTTCAAGACATTGAAGATAGATAATCATATATAAAGGTATCAGAAGAATATTTAATTAATTGTTTCGAATAGAAAATTGCTTTAGAATAATATAATAAAGGAGAATTTCAAGTTAGCATATAAAAATATAAAGGTAGAAATGTCAAATTTTACAAGAATAAATAATAACTGAATTAATGGATAGAATATTGAGATTTTTAGTACAGAATGATCAGAATATTATGTAGTTGAGATTAACTAAATTATTCAAGTCCAGATATATGTTTTTATTCAAAATTTATCAAAAAACTAAACTAAATGTCATTAAAGTTTTAAAAGTAGTCAAGTTGAAGTATTGAATTTGAAAAATTTTAAAATATTAGAAAGAAACAGTTGTTATTGAGAAAATCGATTTCC
Source organism: Cynegetis impunctata (assembly GCA_030704885.1). Lineage (NCBI taxonomy): Eukaryota > Metazoa > Arthropoda > Insecta > Coleoptera > Coccinellidae > Cynegetis > Cynegetis impunctata. Next base: position 123,218 of record JARQZK010000766.1, read on the forward strand.
AAAATTATTGTATATTTAATTTAATTGAATGATATAGAAATATATAAATAACGTGTTATAATAATATTAAAAATATTATTAAATGTATCAAAAGGAAGTCAGAATGTTCTAGAATAATACCAGTCAGGTAATATGATTTTTGAGAATAACAGAGGTTATAAAAGGAGGTACATCACAGTTCCTTAGGCAGTTCCTAATTTGTCTTCTACGGAGAACCATTGTTAGTTGAGATCAGATATTCAATTGTTTTAAATTCTCCATATTGTATAGGAGAGAATGTAAAGTGAAATAGAAGCTGAAAGTTATGAAATTGTAAAAATCATTGATATAAGTGATATATTGAAGCAAATAATACCTGCTTCGAAGTGAATGTTAATTCAAATAACATAAATGTGTAAAGTGATATTGTGAATTGAAGTCAATAGAAAATTGATTGGGGTAAAGGCTCGTTTTAATGCGACATAATAATGTCATGACACTTCAAGTCATGACAATATGACATTTTTAGTGGTTATTTTCATGTATTTAATGTCACGATTTTTGAAGTAAATTAAAAATGGCGTCGAATGAAGTAATTGCGGCAGCTGCACGAGTGGTAAGTTCAATTATAAGTGAAGAAAATGCACAAAAAGAAGGAAAATTGCAAAAAAAAATCTGGGTCAGGCGATGGATCCAACGAAGAAATAAATTGTGTGCGTGTAACACCCTTATACGAGAACTTGCTGTAGAAGATCCTACTAGCTTTTTAAATTTCATGCGCATAGACCAGGCTATGTTTAATATTCTACTTGGGAAGGTTCAAACTAGTATTCAAAAGAAGGATACTGTTATGCGCGACGCATTACCAGCTAAATTGAAGCTTCAAATAACCCTGAGGTACTTGGCTACAGGAGACTCACTAGCTTCTTTGCAATATCTGTATCGAGTTCCAAAATGTTCCATAAGTATATTCCTACCTGATGTTTTGGATGCCATATATGCAGGATTGAAGGAATTTATAAAGGTAAGTGTGCATTTGAAATATTTTGTAAGGAGGATACAGCATTATCAATTGATGATATTTGCTTTTAGCGGCATCTAGATGTGAGTGGCCGTTTTGTAACTACTCTTTGTGGATGTGACTCTGAAGTATTGCGAGTTGATGGACTCGCGATTACGTTGGTGCTTGGATCATTCAGAGTAGCATTGTTGTCCATAGAGAGATTGTCAATCTCTGTACGAGCAGCTTCATCCACCTCCTCCGCTTCGTCCTCGTCATCATCTGTTTGCTGTAAAAAAAAACAATTGAGTGATTGAACAATTGAATTGAAAATCAAAAAAATAATTTTTTTAGTTGGGCTTTATAGCAGTATAATAATTTATTATTGTTTCAGATACCAAGAAACGAAAATGAATGGAAGTATATGGCCCAAGGATTTGATATAAAGTGGAACTTCCCAGGAGCGTTAGACGGCAAGCACGTAGTAATTCAATGCCCACCGAATACGACATCTCTGTATTTCAATTACAAGGGAACGTTTAGCATTGTCCTCTTAGCACTAGTTGATCACAATTATTGTTTCACATTAATAGACATCGGGGAATATGGAAGTCAATCAGATGGCGCAATTTTCGATAATTCTGCATTTAAAACTGCACTTGAATCAAATGCACTAGGGATACCACCAGAATGTGTTATCTTAGGTGATGATGCATTTCCATTGAAACCGTATCTTATGACTCAATACCACCGAAGTCCAGAGATGCCATACGAACAGAAGATCTTCAACTACCGACATTGCCGTGCGAGGCGCATTGTAGAGAATGGTTTTGGTATACTAGCCAGTCGATTTCGTATATACAGGAAACCAATATGTGTAGCTGAACGTACTGCAATTAAAATAGTGAAAGCTACTTGTGCACTACACAACTGGATTCGAAAGACTATTGGACCCGCTAATGATAGCATAACTTCTGATATTGAAGACTGTGTGCAGGGTAAAATTATACCAGGGAGTTGGAATAACGAACCTTTTCAGGGATTACTTCCTCTAAGAGGTACGCAAAATAGAAATTACCGCAACGAAGCCCGTGAAAAGAAAAATAAGTATGCGACATATTTCGTTGGAGAAGGGGCTGTAGACTGGCAAGATCGAATGATTTTGTAAATTCACTTACCAGATTTGATTCCGAGAATATTTCTGTTGTTGGTCTTAGGAATCTATCCGCAACTTGAAACCAAAAAAGCTTTGGGACATACACATCTCCCGTTCCACTTTCAGTTTTTATGCGTTTTTTAATTTTCCTTACTTCTGTATTGTATGTACCACGAATACTCCTAATTTTTTTGCGCAATGTTTTTACATCTGTAATCCCAGTTACAGCTAACAAATATTCTTTCGCTCTGCTTCTTGCGATTCTGTCTTTGAATTCGCGGTTTATTTTGTTCCACAAACAAGGCAGCTTCTCATATTCCTCCAAAAATGAAACGATATCGAAAACAACATTTTCTTTTTCCATTGTTTACCTTGTAAACCGATATTTTCATTAAACTTCACTTTCACACGTTGTCACGACAATGCGGCACTGCTATTTTCACGAGGTATGTTGCGTGGAACTAATGTGAAATGTCACAAAAATGTCAAAACAACGTGACTTTGAAGTTTGCATGTTTAAAACTGTCGCGACTTTTGGTGTCATGTCATAAAAGTCGCGACATTGTTGTCACATAAAAACGGGCCTTTAATAAGGAATATTTGAAAGTCACAGAACGAGAATAGAAGGCAGGTCCTGGGTCCTCTTAATAAAACACAGTTTTACTCTGTAATGCCTGGTCCTGGGTGTTAAATGATGCACAGGTTCATACTATACTTTTAGTCTTTAATTGTACAGTATTAAAGAATATAGGCTTAGCGCCAACTTATCGGGCAGCGTGACGAGTCTATCTCTCCGTCTTACTTACTTATTGAGATTTCCTCTGGTTCTTATATATATTCATATAGCATTATGTATACAACATAATGCTGATGTGCGACCTTGCCCATACGTGATGTTCACAATAATATAAGGTGTACTAAACATTCTCAGTTTACTATAGAGTAACTAATCGTGACACTGACCTAATTCCAGTCCACGCCCTTGGCAAATTGAAAGAATTTTATTGAGGTTACTCGAAAAAATTCTGTCTCGTTTAAATGTATGATAATTTAAAAATTTTTCTTTCAATTTCCTAAGAATGGTTTAATTACCATATCGCTTGTCGGATGTGCACTGTAAGTATAATTAACATACAATTTTAAAGTAATTTATTCAACGTGTTCTATACGCGCTGTCTAACGTCCCTATACTCTCGTGATGATACGCCATATTCTTGATATATTAATAATTATTTTATTTCAGCCATAGTACTCGATATAATTTACCTTTCACTTCAATTTGTGGACTCTTTCATTTGTCTCATCTATCAATTAATATAAACCCATTTATATATAACCACAATACTAACCATAATTCAATATATAAATATATATATATATATATATATATATATATATATATATATATATATATATCCACAATAATAATAACTAAGGTTCCTAAAACTGATTATATTCTCTTGCCTTTCTAATACTTGAGAGCTTTTAATTCCATTCTTCTCTACAGATAGCTTCTAAAATTTTCAACATTTCGTCTCGCGCCAATGCCGATCGAATATTTAGATTACTGTAGAGTGTTGCAACATTAGTACATACTGTGTATGATTTATTCTTGGCAGCTTCCAAAATTCTAATTAACATAGCTAATGGATAGCTGTAGATCGTCGCAACACTATTCCTCCACAAAAATTTATATATACTCATCTATATATTTATTTCTCATTACCATATCCATCTTAACTAAGAAGTGGTCGTTATCTATATATAGCATACAAAAAAAATATATGTTTCATCTCATTTTACCAACGATTCCATCTCGTAATTACAGTAAAAATTCACTATTTATGAAAACATAATTCATTAGCAGGGGGCATAATCCATCCCCTGAGCGTCCTATACGCGCTCTTATTAATAAAATTGCTCTCTCCTTTTAACCATTAAATAATTGTACATTATCTATACCACACTATTTTGGAAACTATAATCAGTCTTAGCAGTACCTATATTTGATAATGGGCTCAAAGTTTAAACTTTATTAAAAAACAATATTTAAATTTTCATATTTTTGTCCCTTCTGACGACTTCAAATATTCAAGCTTCATCGAGTATAATAAGTTAATTTTCTTATTTGCGTATCATCAGGTGAGCAACAGTTTACAATTTGTTAACAATTTCTCTGACTTTTATAAATAACACTTTTGATGCGTAATATCAGCAATTCCATTTTAGAGACAAAACTTGATTACACGATTTAAATTATCTAATTAATCAAACAAAAAAAATTAAAAAAATTTCGAACTAGGTCAATGTCTTAATAAGATTCAGCTAAAAATAATGCATAAAAGCAAAATATTCATAATAATAATAATAAAGAAAATTTTCTAGCGTCCAAACATTTGACATATTCATTAAATTCTTCAAGAATCTTATTTGATGACAAGACTCAAAATCCATTCAATGAATCAACTATTTATTTATATAAACGACAGTAATTCGATAGTGAGTCAATATAATAAGGTAGGTCAAAGTTATATAAGTCATAATATCAATATCATAAAATCGCTTTTCCATTGAACTTATCTGAAGCGATTAATGAATTATGTATCTAATCAAACACTAAAAAAAATTTCCCATTTATCTTAACCAAAAATAGTTGCAAAAAAAAAATAATAATAATTATCCACAATAACAGATTTTCAAATATCAATAATAAAAAAAAATTTCCCCAATTACGGATATTGCATAGAAACAAAGAACATCCAAAAAATAAAAATATCGCCATTATATAGAGCACAAAAAATAAAAATAGTAATCCACGAAATTAAATAACAATATGCGAAAACACTACCCCACTCGAACTTGAATTATATATATAGATAATGCATGAAAGAGGGAAAATCATAATAAAATAATAATAATAAAATTAATCATGATGAAAATAATAATAATAAAAAAATATATATACGAGGTTATAATTCTTCAAACTTAAAATTAATGAAGAAAAAATGCATGAAAGCAATAAATATTTAAAAAAACAATGTCCCTTTTTCCTCCATAACAAAAATAACGAAGTCTCTTTTCTCGTCATATTTACAAAAAATGTCAATTCCACTCTATGTCTACACACATAGTGGCCGATACGTCCCTAACTCGTCTGCAATACTGTTCCACACACGCAACACATAGGTAGTCATTTATATTAGGGTAGATCCTACCTTACATATCGGAGATTCTCTTAACTCGGCTTGCTGGGTTGTCCTCGTCTGTTCCGTGTAGCAACCATTGGTAACACATGGGTTAGTTGCCAGCATCTTTATGGGCGATGGTCACTTCTTCTTCTCACCATTCTATTACTAACTTTCACTTTCTTCAATACAACTGGCAGGATCGCCATGTAATGCCTGGTCCTGGGTGTTAAATGATGCACAGGTTCATACTATACTTTTAGTCTTTAATTGTACAGTATTAAAGAATATAGGCTTAGCGCCAACTTATCGGGCAGCGTGACGAGTCTATCTCTCCGTCTTACTTACTTATTGAGATTTCCTCTGGTTCTTATATATATTCATATAGCATTATGTATACAACATAATGCTGATGTGCGACCTTGCCCATACGTGATGTTCACAATAATATAAGGTGTACTAAACATTCTCAGTTTACTATAGAGTAACTAATCGTGACACTGACCTAATTCCAGTCCACGCCCTTGGCAAATTGAAAGAATTTTATTGAGGTTACTCGAAAAAATTCTGTCTCGTTTAAATGTATGATAATTTAAAAATTTTTCTTTCAATTTCCTAAGAATGGTTTAATTACCATATCGCTTGTCGGATGTGCACTGTAAGTATAATTAACATACAATTTTAAAGTAATTTATTCAACGTGTTCTATACGCGCTGTCTAACGTCCCTATACTCTCGTGATGATACGCCATATTCTTGATATATTAATAATTATTTTATTTCAGCCATAGTACTCGATATAATTTACCTTTTACTTCAATTTGTGGACTCTTTCATTTGTCTCATCTATCAATTAATATAAACCCATTTATATATAACCACAATACTAACCATAATTCAATATATAAATATATATATATATATATCCACAATAATAATAACTAAGGTTCCTAAAACTGATTATATTCCCTTGCCTTTCTAATACTTGAGAGCTTTTAATTCCATTCTTCTCTACAGATAGCTTCTAAAATTTTCAACATTTCGTCTCGCGCCAATGCCGATCGAATATTTAGATTACTGTAGAGTGTTGCAACATTAGTACATACTGTGTATGATTTATTCTTGGCAGCTTCCAAAATTCTAATTAACATAGCTAATGGATAGCTGTAGATCGTCGCAACACTATTCCTCCACAAAAATTTATATATACTCATCTATATATTTATTTCTCATTACCATATCCATCTTAACTAAGAAGTGGTCGTTATCTATATATAGCATACAAAAAAAATATATGTTTCATCTCATTTTACCAACGATTCCATCTCGTAATTACAGTAAAAATTCACTATTTATGAAAACATAATTCATTAGCAGGGGGCATAATCCATCCCCTGAGCGTCCTATACGCGCTCTTATTAATAAAATTGCTCTCTCCTTTTAACCATTAAATAATTGTACATTATCTATACCACACTATTTTGGAAACTATAATCAGTCTTAGCAGTACCTATATTTGATAATGGGCTCAAAGTTTAAACTTTATTAAAAAACAATATTTAAATTTTCATATTTTTGTCCCTTCTGACGACTTCAAATATTCAAGCTTCATCGAGTATAATAAGTTAATTTTCTTATTTGCGTATCATCAGGTGAGCAACAGTTTACAATTTCTTAACAATTTCTCTGACTTTTATAAATAACACTTTTGATGCGTAATATCAGCAATTCCATTTTAGAGACAAAACTTGATTACACGATTTAAATTATCTAATTAATCAAACAAAAAAAATTTAAAAAATTTCGAACTAGGTCAATGTCTTAATAAGATTCAGCTAAAAATAATGCATAAAAGCAAAATATTCATAATAATAATAATAAAGAAAATTTTCTAGCGTCCAAACATTTGACATATTCATTAAATTCTTCAAGAATCTTATTTGATGACAAGACTCAAAATCCATTCAATGAATCAACTATTTATTTATATAAACGACAGTAATTCGATAGTGAGTCAATATAATAAGGTAGGTCAAAGTTATATAAGTCATAATATCAATATCATAAAATCGCTTTTCCATTGAACTTATCTGAAGCGATTAATGAATTATGTATCTAATCAAACACTAAAAAAAATTTCCCATTTATCTTAACCAAAAATAGTTGCAAAAAAAAAATAATAATAATTATCCACAATAACAGATTTTCAAATATCAATAATAAAAAAAAATTTCCCCAATTACGGATATTACATAGAAACAAAGAACATCCAAAAAATAAAAATATCGCCATTATATAGAGCACAAAAAATAAAAATAGTAATCCACGAAATTAAATAACAATATGCAAAAACACTACCCCACTCGAACTTGAATTATATATATAGATAATGCATGAAAGAGGGAAAATCATAATAAAATAATAATAATAAAATTAATCATGATGAAAATAATAATAATAAAAAAATATATATACGAGGTTATAATTCTTCAAACTTAAAATTAATGAAGAAAAAATGCATGAAAGCAATAAATATTTAAAAAAACAATGTCCCTTTTTCCTCCATAACAAAAATAACGAAGTCTCTTTTCTCGTCATATTTACAAAAAATGTCAATTCCACTCTATGTCTACACACATAGGTAGTCATTTATATTAGGGTAGATCCTACCTTACATATCGGAGATTCTCTTAACTCGGCTTGCTGGGTTGTCCTCGTCTGTTCCGTGTAGCAACCATTGGTAACACATGGGTTAGTTGCCAGCATCTTTATGGGCGATGGTCACTTCTTCTTCTCACCATTCTATTACTAACTTTCACTTTCTTCAATACAACTGGCAGGATCGCCATGTAATGCCTGGTCCTGGGTGTTAAATGATGCACAGGTTCATACTATACTTTTAGTCTTTAATTGTACAGTATTAAAGAATATAGGCTTAGCGCTAAATTCTCGGGCAGCGTGGCGAGTCTATCTCTCCGTCTTACTTACTTATTGAGATTTCCTCTGGTTCTTATATATATTCATATAGCATTATGTATACAACATAATGCTGATGTGCGACCTTGCCCATATGTGATGTTTACAATAATATAAGGTGTACTAAACATTCTCAGTTTACTATAGAGTAACTAATCGTGACACTGACCTACTTCCAGTCCAACTCCTTAAATATCCTTTATTCCGAGGTTCATAGTCATCACCCTTTAAAGACTCTCGTAGCACTAAATGAACTGATCCGCGACAATATTTTAGGTAAGTTCCTCTTAGTCGAATCAGCACTTTAATTTATAATACAACGAATATATCGAACAGTAACCTTTCGAGTTCACCGGTCCAGAAACAATCCGATGACCCGTGAAACTGTCGTAACACTTCCTATATAATAAACCTCGTCCAAATGTGTAAATTAACATATATACATTATATGAGTATCTTATTACTACACCTCCCCTGGCGGAGTAAAAAAAAGAAAAAAAAATTTTAAATATGACTTTTTTTTTTTTTTTCAACTTATTTTAAATTTTTTTTTTCTACTATTACCTTAACTAACTATCAACTATTTACATTATTGATAATTAACATTACATTATTGATAATTAACTACGCTATTTTACACAATTACTAAGTCATTTTTTCAAATTATACATATTAGGTGTACTGCGCTGATCGTAAGAATATTTCTTTTACATTTTGTTTAAATTAAATTTTGACGTTTGAGTTCCAAATTATGAAATGAATACAGAGCTTATCATAGGTATTTGAAGCTAATAGTTTAGTATGAGATGTAAGTAAGTCATTAATAGAACATTTTTCAAGAAAAAAATTTTTATATTGGCCTTTTTTAATAAATTGGATAGCTCAAGTATTTCTTTATTCGAAGCTGCAGCTGCTTTTCCTTCAATAATTCATATATATATATATATATAAATATATATATATATATATATATATATTTATATATATAAATATATATATATATATATATATATATATATATATATATATATATATATATATATATATATATATATATATATATGAATTAATAATTATTGAAGGAAAAGCAGCTGCAGCTTCGAATAAAGAAATACTTGAGCTATCCAATTTATTAAAAAAGGCCAATATAAAAATTTCTTTCTTGAAAAATGTTCTATTAATGTTATATATATTGCTTTGTGCGCACAATACAGTCTTTCAGCGACGCGCGAAGCTTAGACGCTGAGCAAGAATCTGTATATTTAAATTAAATTATTTTCCATCTTCTAAGATAAGGCTATCATTAACAAATCTAAATTTCTTCTCTTTGTTCATTTATTTATTATTTATATCAAGCTTGATTGGTTTTAATTGTGTTAAATGTTTAGGTTTTTTCAATAATTACACTAGTCCTGGGTGATCAGTCCTGGTAGACTTAGTGAAATTTTTGTTACCTCATTATTTCTTTTTTAATTCCTTAGCTAAAGTCCTCGTTAATACATTTATTAGAAATAGTTTGCCAATCTCATCTAAAGATGGCTCATATAACTCGATGCCGTAAATTAATTGTTGTACCCTATCAGTGGTACCGTTAAATTTTGAAAACAAGCTGGTCGCTGTTTTGAAACTAAAATGTTCTTCCATTTTTTGGGTATTACTAATTGAATAAGGATTACTATAGTTACGATCAGCGTCAGTATCAAGATTAACATTTAATTCTTACTCTGAATTATCGGCATTTTTTAAATTCATATAAACTGTACAAAAAACAAAAAAAAACTTCGAAACACTTCGAAAAAAGTTCCAAAAATTTCATAATTTCGGAGAAAAGTTCATTTATCTTAATTACTATTTAAATTTAATCCTAAAATTTGGGCATTTTCTTTAATAATATCTTTGTAATAATAATATAAAGTTTCAAAATATTTTTTAAATTTAGAGAGTTCACTTATCTTAACAACTTCGTCTTTTCGCGTTTCCGTATCTGTCCTCCCTTAGTAGTCCTTCGGCATTCGTACTCGTCACTATTCACTTTAGTTGTACTTTTTCACTTAAGGCACTTAGTTTTATTAGTTTATTTTTGTCCAATCACTATTTAGTTTTTCTTAACACAGTACTATTACTTTTTCATCCCTGTCGCTATTCTTTTCTTTCCATTTTGGACAGCATTTTTTCATTGTCGTCCTGGTTTTCACACGATAGTTTTTTTTTTCTCAAAAAAACGAAGCTGATATCGCAACACTTTCAGCATAACTATTTTCCTTCAGTTGCCTCTTATAATGGCACTGGCAGGATCGCCATGTGAAGATGGCACTGGCAGGATCGCCATGTGAGGATGGTCCTGGGTCCTCTTAATAAAACACAGTTTTACTCCTTAAATATCCTTTATTCCGAGGTTCATAGTCATCACCCTTAAAAGACTCTCGTAGCACTAAATGAACTGATCCGCGACAATATTTTAGTTAAGTTCCTCTTAGCCGAATCAGCACTTTAATTTATAATACAACGAATATATCGAACAGTAACCTTTCGAGTTCACCGGTCCAGAAACAATCCGATGACCCGTGAAACTGTCGTAACACTTCCTGTATAATAAACCTCGTCCAAATGTGTCAATTAACATATATACATTATATGAGTATCTTATTACTACAAGAAGAAGAAGAAAAATTTATTGGACATGTAGAGAAGAAAGAATAACCAAGAGAGAAAACATCAATTGCGAGTTTTTGAAAGTTAATATATTAGCCAATTTGACAATTATATGATATTTGCAAATATAGTAATAAAAGGGGGATATAATAAATATTGGAAAAGGCGGATCAAAAACGTACTAAATCATTATGGTTTTATCTGTTGTTGTAATAAGCAAGGTGTAGTAGTAATTGAGATTTAGTACAATTGAAATAGCTAACCCAACACTGCACGTTGAATGACAGTATTGAAACGGAGTTTACTCAAGGGTGACGTCATACGCTGTGATTTGTATTTCATTCAAAATGGCCGATTGCAGTATTTTAATGTTTCATTTTATCGAAATTCTTAATAATCTGAATGTTTTAAAACAAAACTGAAGCACTGTTTCAAGTTTTTTTATTATGAATTTTCCCCTTAAACAATTGAATCGACGATTTTCTGATACTGTCGTCATGCCTATTCACCAATGACCTGGCAGTTCCAAGCTTCCTAATTTCTTCCACTTCTGAGTGAAGTTGCCAATATTCTTCAGGAGTGGCGTGGCGTCGTAAATCTTTTCCTTCTTTCGAAAATTCTAAGGCCACGCACCCTCAATGTTACCTCTATGTTCTTAAGCGTTTTTCGAAATAAGTTATTAATGCACAACATAAGCATATGCACAATAAAACTATTTTCATTTTGCCCCCCGCATTCATCGGCAAAAAAGAGAAGAATGTCTGAGTTTGGAGAAAGATAGGTCCTTTTAAAAAAAATCTATCAGAGCCTGAGCTATTTCTGTGGCTCCCCTGCTAGCCTGATGCTCCATCCATGAATGAAAAACGGATAGCTGCTGTGCATAAAAAGCATTTTGTAAGGTTAAAGGGGCAAACATTGATATATCTTCATAATTTCTTTTTTATTAGATCTGATTTTTGTTTTGAAAATCTCTAATGATTTCCTGAGACAGGCTTACTATATTTCAATTGAATGATAAGGTAAAAAGGTAAACATTTTTTGGAGATAAGAGAAAAATAAACGGACTAAGACCAATAATTTCTTTCTGGATGATTTGTAAGATAACATTTGAAGCAAGAGATAGCACATAACGGAATATCACACAACTGCCACTGATATGTCGTTTCTTTTCTGACCTGTTTTCTACTGCAAACAACACATCTTTTTCTCGTTTGCTTATTTTTATCTTTTTTTTGTAAATGCGATGAGAAATGTCTTGCTGTCAGTTTCAGAGGTGAGTCTTCATTTGCTGTTCTCTTACTTGAAGGTCGCGGAGTTTCAACATGGTATTTGGCAAGGATCTGCTTGACTAATGAAAGCTGCCGTTTTTCATCTTATAAACTGCATGTGCATTCAAGAGCGACATATCAAGAAGGTGAAGAAATACTTTTTTATAGCATTTTACGCTTTTGCGTACAGATTCAATGGAACTTTTTAACATGTCAGTGCGGTCTACTGCACCCATGTTTGCATAAAAATCTATTATCATCTTTGGCTTTGAAATAGATTAGTAGATATGCTATGTGGGTTCTGGCCGCGCATGCGTGAAGTCGGGACAAAAAAAGTCGGCCATTTTGCGGACGTCGGCCATTTTCCAAGATGGCGGACCACGGTTTTATCGTAATTTGAAACCTGACCAACACATGGCAGACCACGGTATTATCGTAATATGGAACCTGACGAACAGATGGCGTTTTAAGATGGCGGACCACGGTATTATCGTAATTTGGAACCTGACACACAGATGGCGTTCCAAGATGGCGGATCACTGTATTATAGTCATTCAGAACCTGGCCAACAAATGGCGGTCCATGGTATAATCGTCAATAAGAACCTGGCCACCAGAGGGCGTTCTTACAGATCACGTCCTTACAGATCACTGTATTATCGTCATTAGGAACCTGTCCACCAGATGGCGTTTCAAAATGGCGGTTCATGATATTATCGTCATTAAAAACCTAGCCACCAGATGGCGTTCTTACAGATCACTCTATTATAGTTATTCAGAACCTGGCCAACAGAGGACGTTCCAAGATGACAGATCACTATATTCTCATCATTCAGAATCTCGCCAACAGAGGTCGTTGCAATCGCATTCAAAATTTGAATGTTTGACGTATGACAGTTCTATGCTCTAAGATATCTATGAGTCAAGATGACATTTGACAGTTACGAATGACAGATGGGGTGCCGTATGACAGATCTATGCTCTAAGATATCTATGATTCAAAATGACATTTGACAGTTTCGAATGACAGATGTATGACGTACGACAGATCTATGTTTCAAATCCAAGATGGTTAATGCGCGAGGCTATGAGAATAAGCATGGGGAGTCTTCATGAGGGGTTTAGAAACCTGAAATTGTAAATGGGGGCCTCCAGGAGTCTTCGTGCAGGCTCAGACGACTGAAATTGTTCGATATATAGGAATATAAGGGTGCCCTTGAGACTCCTATACAAATTTTAACCTTACTTGTCGTTAGCTGACTTACAGATCACGGTTCAGGAATCCCTTGGAACCTTCTCAACAGAGGGCAATCGTATTCAATAGTTGACGTATGACAGATCTATGGTTTAAATCGAAGATGGAGGATCTCTGGTCCTTTCTATTTCAAATCCAATATGGTGGATTCCAGGTGGCTTTCACGTACCAAGTTGATTTATGATCTATTTTTTCTGTGATATCAATCTCTGGTGTATGAAATGTACTCAGCATACTGACCTCACGTTTGTCTTTCCATTTTAGGGCCGGGAGATTATTTGAGTTGTAAAATTCTATGTCACCTTTGTTCAGTTTTGTTTTCAACTGCGGCATTTTTTTGCTATTCTGTTTCACTGTGCCACATGCGTTCGTTTTTTTTGGCCAAAATAAATTATACGAATTTGGGCTGGTATACCAATTGTCTGTATAAAGTGTGTGGCCAGCATTTATGTATTTTTCCATTAGAGTCAGTACGATGTTTCCTGAGATCTCTACATCATCAGCTTCTTCCTTGATGTCAGTTCCGGTACCACAATATATTATAAATTTCAATATATATCCTGTTTCACAGCCACAAATAACAAAAAATTTGACTTCGAATCTATGTCTCTTTGAAGGTATAGGGGTAGATTTTCTTTTCGATTGCTTGTTTGTACCTGATTAAGTAGTTACTTATGTTGTTTGAACGAAAGCCTCCCTTTGAAAAGCATGAGGCTTTCATCTATACATAAGTTTCCAAATGGATAGAATATATTTGTGAAAGAATTTTGGAGATAAGTTGAAACCATTCAAATTTTGCAAAGTTTATCTTATTTATTTCTTTCATCTGTATTGTCGACAAAATGCAAATTTCGCAGAATCGATGAATAGCGATTTCTCGAAAGAATTTTTCCAAAAATCGGCGTTTCTAGCAATGCATCTTTTGACCAGTAATCCGTTATCTTTAGCTTTTTTACTTGAGGCATAAGTAACGAAATAGCTGAGAAACAGTATTATTTCGCAACAGACACATCCATCCATATTTTCACATGATTAGTTGTCAGCTCATCCCGATTTCGTCTATAGAATAAATTAACTTGTTCTGCGATTTTCGTCAAGAGAGAATTATCGAAGAACTCAAAACAATTCACTGCTTCAATATTATTCACTTGGTAAGAACATCCAGAAGTTTCGTTATTGAATGAATGTTTTTTTGTTATATAGTCGTATTTTCTCTCCCAATATATTGCCCCGGGATTACTCTTCTTAGTTTTTTTTGTCCTTTACTCCTCTAAAAATAATCAAAAGTCATATATTGAAAAAAAATCACAAAATAATTACCAGAAGTATATTCTGTTGAACCGCTTCTTGACATATTTACTAGTGAATTCAAGTTTTCTTCACTATCATCATCACTACCGAATTCATTTTCTGCTATCAGATGGATTTTCTCTTCAAAAATCGGGACTTCACTATCTGAACCATTTTCTGGGTCAAAATATAAATCTTCGCTTTCGTCATCTTCCTCAGACTGAGCCCAGTACGCTTCAAGATCGGCGTCAGTCAGTACTTTTTTATTTTTCCATTTCATTTTATAAAGGAAATATGTAAAATTGAAGGAAACTATCATAAATGTACCCTTTTGTATTCACTTTCGACGCTCAAGTGAATAGGTACCCTTGATTGTAACAGAGTAGGCAGTCGATGGCTTCGCGTTAACAAACGCGATACAAGTTTAAAATGCTGTCCCGCATTCGCCCCACTCCCGCTTCCAAATGTAATTTTTTGGCCAACTTTAGTCCCGTATAACATGGACTAAAATGTATATTTCAGTCCCTAGGGATATAAAGTTGCTTTCAAATCTCTAGGGACAAGTAAAAATCAAACTTTACCGCAGCAGACTATTAATAACTAGGACAAAAATTAGAAAATATATCTCTATTGATTGAATTTACATTGTAAGTGATACTAACATTATTACAATTGATGAAACTAAATGGGCGATTATTTGTATTTGATAAGTGAACATTAAAGGAAAGTGAAGATATGTTATGTTCTTGACGTGTCTGTTGTGATGCACTAGGCACTGGTGATGAAGGTCTCTTTTGATAGCCAAGAATTTTCCCTGCTATAGATTCTTTGTTGGTTATAGAATTTCCAACATATCCTTCTGCTACAGCCGAACTTTTCCATCCACCGTGGCGTTTCAAAACATCTTCCGTGACTCCAGAATCTGCCAATAATGACGCAGAACTCCGCCTGAAGCAATGGCCCGTGTACAAAGATGCATCCGGTAAATTTGAAAAAGTGGCTATATTTCGAGGAAATTTCCCAAAAGTATTTTTAACAATAGGCTGTTATTTTTGTAATAGATGAAAAAATAATATATATATATATATATATATATATATATATATATATATATATATATATATATATATATATATATATATATATATATATGCACAATTCCACGTATTTGACAGGATTACTTTGACCATTTTTGATCACGAAAGTTCTTTCTATTTTATTTCTTACATCAACGATTATGGTTGAATCAATATCACGTACATCGTTTACTGATAACTGAACCAGTTCGTTGCCTCTACAGGCTCCCAAAACACCAAATACTAATGCAACCTGCAAAATTCTTTATTTAGAAATATTAATTTTGAATGATTCTTACGATTACTAACCTTCACCATCAAATTTGTATCATCTGAGGCTTTTAGCAAAAATTGATCAATCTGTTCCCTAGTAAGCACTTTAGACTTTTTTGGTCTGTAACCAAGATTTTTGTTCTTCAAAAAGGATATAAGTTTGGGAAATTTACTGATGTCTATGTTATGCTTGATGTTAATCATTGGTCTCAGCATTGAGTAGTACGACCAAAGTGTAGACGCATAAAATCTATTTGGTTTTTCGTTGAAATAAACCAACAAAGCGTTGTCATTGTAAATTTTTCTCGATTTTTTGGGTATTAATTCTTCCGTTATCATGTCAGCTGCCTTATCTATATCAAAATTTATAGATTCGTTCATTTCTTGACTCATTTTCTGGAGATTCTGTTAGTTAAATAACGATTCGTTTAAATGTCAACATTAATTGAAATGTCAATGTACTCAAAAATTTTGTTGACACTGTTACTATAACGTTACCTACTGAGTAATCCAAGTACCGTGTTTATATACTCATCAGAGTTATTAATTGTATCAATGTTGAAAGTTATAATACTGGGAAGTGCAAAAAATAGCGTATATGCCTCAGGACTAAAGAGATATTTTATCCCATACGTGATTATTGGCCCTCGGGCTCTACGAGCAATAAACATCACGTGCGGGATTAAAACATTCACTTTAGTTCCTTGTTATACTACTATAATATACTATTACAGCTTTCGAAATTATGCGTCTTCCGCATATATGCCAGTCAGCGATTTGCGCATGTTTTGAGGCTTTCGTTACGAAGGGACTAAGCAATGATGTACGTGATGTTCTGATTCTTACTTTATCCAATTTTTTTTTTAAATTTTGTCCGGTGTCAATGTTACCCCATAGATATAACAGTGATACCCCATATAAATTGAAGCTCAAGTCAATCTTAAGAAATCGTTAAGCGTATTGACACACATCTTTTTTTATGGCCTTTTTTAGGTAATTTTTTTTTCAGAACTAAGGACTTATTAGGTAAAAACCTTGTTGTTTTTGAAGAAATCATATTTTTATCCTGAATAACATATAAATAATATAATGTAGGAACCTTATTATCAAAAACTGGAACTTAAACTAGGAATAGCATCTTACAAACAAACAAACTAAGTTTTGGTACGTGACTCCACTAATGTGGGGCAATTTAAAAAAAATGCATTCCTCTGTTTATCGCGGTTCGTCAGTAATTGCAAGTGCTGCATTTAATAATACCGGCTCCGTGTCCTCAACATCAGGATATACAAAATACGAACCCTTTTTACGTAAAAAGTTAACCTTAATTTTGCCATCCTTTACTTCTAAAACGTGTCCTATGTAATGAATGATATCTTTTTTCCCAGCATATTCAACGACCACCCACTTCCCAAGTTTAACGTTTTGAATGTCAGCATGGGTAATTCTTTAACAGTTGTTTGTTTTATCCTCAATTACCCCATTTTCTCCTTCTTCAATTATCTCATTCTCTACTAGTTCATTTTCTGCAGTTATCAAATCTTCAAAATTTTCCGGCTCATTGTCACTGTTATCATCATAAATTACCTCACTTTCTGACCAACTGGAGCTAGGTTCTTGTGATTCTTGTGCCTTTCTTTTATTTTTTGTTTGCCAATTAATGCTTTTGGTTTTGCTTTTTTTTAGATTGCTTTTCTTCTTCCTTTTCACGAAGTATTTTTAAAATATCTTTGTCTGTTAGGCTTTCAGCAAATTTTCTGATTACTCTGTTTTTCTTCTCAACGGTCGATTTTTTTGTATTTTCATTCCTTAGGACTGACAAAATTGAATTCGCTAAACTTGTTTCGATATCTTCTGGTATAGAAGGATAGGGTATCTGTTCTGCTATTTTATTCCTTATGTTGTAAGATGTCGACGGCAACTGGCCATTTTCGCTTGAGTCTCCAGAAGATGTGGATGGCATCAGAGCAGAATCCTCACCGTTAACAATGTGTGCCATCTGAGATTTGTCATTCTCTCTTAAGACAAAGGGTGAATGCCCGACCCATCAAAGCCACCTACTGCATTAATTCTGGACAAACTTGAAGTGCCAATTTTTTCATTGAGGAAGGGAATATAATTTCATCGACATTTTTATAACCCTATTCTTGATAAAAATCTCGAAGTATTTTTCTCCAAGACGCCTTAACCGATTTATAAACGCCAACATCCAGAGGCTCAACTAAATGGGACGTGTGAGCTGGTAAACAATATTTCGATATTGTAATGACTGGTCCTGGTTATGAAATAATACACTGGTTCATATTATACTTTAGTCTTTATTTATAGTAGACTCTAGACTTCTCGCTAAACCCACGGCCAGCGTGACGAGTGTCTTAGTCTAGTCTGTCCATCAGAGATTGCCTCTGGTTTATATATAATTATTATACAAGATACCAATGACATGAGGCCTTGGCATCACGTACTGGTCGTATTGTTTATAAACAACTACGAAACATAACATCCTTCATATAATATGAAATGAAACAATGCTGACACTGACCTACTTCCAGTCCAATATTATGTTTTGCGGCTGTTTCTACCATGTCTAAAGATAAATTTGAGTTATGCCAATCCAAAATAAGAAGCTTAGTACCCTATGTTAATAAATCAATCAAATAACTGAAGGAACTCCATCTAACCAGACGGTGAACAATTTTGACGACAATTCTCCGGTCCGTTCACGCACCAAGTGGAATACAGGTGAAGTCCTTTGTAGTTGATAAACATTGTTAAGAAGTCTCCAACAGCACTGCAACACATGATAACCATGTACGTTGCTTTTGTGACGCTACCGACTAATTTATTTGGATTTCGGCTACCCCTTTTGCACAATACTTTCTGGACACCTGAATCGGTTTGAAAACATCAGTTAAATATGTTTTGTGCCTTTTTATCCAAACCGAAACGGATTAGACAGCTTGCAATTTATTATAACAATCTTTCTTCACTTCCCGCGACTGCGCTGCAGCTCTATTCTTGTCTACTTATTTCTTTAGACCATCTTTTTTTGAACATCATGCACCAATCAAAACCTGGCATTCCATTGCGGAACCGATTCGGTCGATCAAGGTTTGGCACGTAGTCTGGCACACATCTTTGGAGTTTTAGTCGGTCCAATCCAAGCTTAGCTTACGAATGCACCAACATTTCGAATATTAGGGCGTCAGAGATTCTTCGTGCATCTACAAAAAATTTTGAAAGTCAAAGTTGGCCTAAGGATTACATTGACTGTGTGAATGTTAGACTAGCGGCTAACATTGACACTGTCAAACAAAACTTTGAATTAATTGTCATCAAAAAAATGTTTACTTTAACAAAATCACCAACTGATACAAAAACTGATTTGTAATATCAAAAGTAGACCTTAAATTACCTTCAACACCAAAACTTTGGGCCTGTTGACGCAAAATTCACAAAGTTGTCTATGCAAATATTGGGAGCACGTTAAACATCAGCTGTTACAAGCCGCCGTTATAAATCCACAGGTTGCTGCGGAGCATGCGCATTACGTATATACAAAGCCTTTGGATGGTAATAGAGCACCATAAGGAGAAAATAGTATGGCTACCAATGTAGTCACATTTTTGATTAGATTTAGAAATTTTGTCAATGTTATATCAATGTCAATGTTGGTCCGCGTTACCTTAGATACTTTGAGAAGAATTAGAACTGGTTGCGAGTCAAAACAAAAAGACACTGAGTTCGGTAATTGTTTCTTCATTAATTTATGAAACTGGGAAGCTCTTGCTTTGTGAAATTTTAACTGGGTTATTAATTTGTTTTTAATAATATTATTGTTGGCATTACTGACTAGTGTTGTTGTTCTAAGATTAGCAATACTGTATTCTGCGGATAAGTAAATTCTTCTGGATCTGCATCGACCATTATGGCTCTCAATTCCTTCTATGGTAATGGCTCTACAGTAGTGGGAGGGCATTCTAGGCAATATATTGACAAAATCCCCTAGAAAATAAATATCGTCTTTCTTTGAATGCGCACGCCTAGATACTGAAGAATTTACTTGTTTTTTGCGTGCGAAATAATGTACTGCTTCCGCTTATCCCACGTAATTTTTTTCTGTAATTTTTGGAAGTTGTATTCGCTCTCCTATGCTATACTATCATAGGCAGAAAGCTTAGATTTTTTGCAGAACTGAGACGTACAAGCAGTGCCTCTTTAACGGGCTGGTCTCATTGTGTTATGAAAAGTCTTAAACTTTTTCTCTCAGCGATATCCTAAATATTCTTTCCCTTTCATTCGCATAACTTTGCTGGAATTTTTGGTAATTTTTTTCTTTTTAGCACTTCCTTTTGAGCGTCTTTCTCCTGGCGCTTAAATCGCTATATTCTTAAGTATTTTCAGTATCTAGTATCGTGTTTACAATATCACAATATGTAAAGACGATAGTTTTTTTTCTCTTCAACTTCGTTGCATTTTGGCAGCACTTTGACAAAAATGATCGACGATCAGTTAATTGAGTTGGTAAGACGATATCCTGTTCTATATAATATGAGTTTTCTTATTTATGTAATTTTTAATAAAATCGTGTATTTCTTCCAATTGTATTTCAGTGAAGGCGAGATTCCGCAGGACACGGCAGACGACCTACAGCAAATGCGGTGGGTCTGAGTTGCAGTCGTATAGATTCCGAAGTCAGCACGGGTTGCAGTTACGCCGTGGCATTAATTACTCAATTGCGGTTGTGTCTTCGATTTCGATATACAGTTATGATTATGAATACCTATTTCATTTCAAGAAGAAGACGATGATTCATTATTGAATAAATGAGAAACAGTTTTTCTTGTTTTTATCACTATTTTTATCAAATTGTTTGCGACTGCAGTTTCGCTGTACTACCACATTTTCAAGCGAATTAACATTTTTGCATTATTAGTACAGTGTCGGTAATAGTAGGCAGGTAGGTATCCAAAAGAAGGGGAGAAAGATTATAATTGCTGCAAATTTCGAATTTTAACCTATGTAAATGAAGGGCTTGCTAACAACATAAACTCATTCTAGAAGGCATCATGACCCATGTTGGGGAGTTATTTTTATTATATTTATATATTTCCATGGATTCGAAAATATTCAGTTTCTTACTTTTCGGAGCTGTATGTAAAACTTTTTTTATTTATGTCTGGAAATGTGTGACCAGAATCTAATAAAAGGGTTGATGTTCCTTATATCAAGTGGCAAAATTTCTGCCTGTTCGTCCGTTATAAGCTATATACTTACTACTCCTCTATAGTGTTACTAGCTATGGTTGATTTAAGCTACAAATTAAGGGAGCCCGCGCACTAGGCAGCCTGGCTGCGGCAGCCAGTAAAATATATGGCGGCTTATGGGAGACCGCGCACTAGGCGGCCACGAGTTTATTTTTTTTTCCACGATATTTTGGCTGCCGCAGCCCTGGCTGCGGCAGCACAGTTCCCAGAATTCTCTTTTGTTTTTTTTGGGTTCTATTTTCAAAATTTTAGCTTCTTCGTAGTTAAAGGTATGTTTCGTTGCTTTCTGATGTTTGTTGAGTGCCGTTGCCGCGTTTTTGGTATATCTATGTGATGAATAACATTCTAAATGACTATACACACGAATTGAATTTCCTGGATATGACAATAATAAAACAACAAAATGAAATACACACACAATGGTATAGGAAGGAACAAATCACTGACCGCATATTAGATTACCACTCAAACCATCATATCACCCAAAGAAAGGGCACTGCAATTGGATGCATAGATCGGGCACTTACATGGTATGCTGTATAAGTGTATATAACATTGGATTTTCGCGATTTTAGGGTTGCTGTTTTCAGCTCATTGTAACATCCTTTCACTTGATGTGTCGGTTTATGTATGACCTTCATGTTGTATGGAGCTATTTATTATATTTTCTATTTGATGTGATACTTAATTTGTAAATGATATGGAAATCCATAGTTTATGTTCTTGTGTTTCTTGTTGTCTTGTTCTTGTGTTATATATTTTATTAAGTCTTCTATCATTGTTTTGGGGAAATTGTTTTTATGTAGTATAGTTTTTAATTTAGTTATTATCTGTGGTCTCAGTGGTGGTGATGTTAACTTCCGTGCCTGATCTATGTATCCAATTGCAGAGCCCTTTCTTTGGGTGATATGATGGTGTGAGTGGTAATCTAATATGCGGTCAGTGATTTCATCCTTCCTATACCATTGTGTGTGTATTTCATTTTGTTGTTTTTTTATTGTCATATCCAGGAAATTCAACCTACTAGAATTTCTAAATCTACAGTAGATCATGATTCTTCTATAATTTTTATTACAATATGCAATACCTACATACCTTCATTTAATTGTATAACATCGTGTTCATATATAAGTTTCTTTATTAATAAAATTACACAATCATGCATATTTATCCTACCCTCATGTTATGACATATCAAATAAATTAAATCTCAAAATACAAACATCATGTGGCTACAGTAGTCAATACCACAATGTAGAATTTTACATTAATTACTGAACAGATCTCTGTTTCCATTATCCGCTATATAAATATGAATATATTTGTATAATTATCTATTTACTCTCAAATCAATCTTTAATATACCAATCATATGGAATCCACATATACTTTTTACAAAAATAAATATAACTCGTTTTGTGTTGGCCATTGGTTCGATGTGTATTTAAGTGCTTTTCATTTATCGCACACAATATGTTTTGAATGTTGTTGGTTCAGATAAGAATGTTTGATAACACAAAATTCGATTTTGGTTATATTTTGTTGAATGTTTTGAATTTGATAAAGTTTAAAAGACAACTTAATGGTACTTCGTTGAATTTTAACTTCACCAGGATATTTATATATTAGATTCATACTAACTACTTTCACCTCATCTTTCTTAGAGCATATGCATATAGAAATCGTGTTGACTATCAGAAATAATCGAAATAATTGTATATTTTAAATAATTGAACTTTCAATTATAAAAACTTTACCATACGCATATACATGTTCATATCAATAATATACATGAAATATATAGGTATACATAACATGGGTATGAAATAAAAATTTATTTAATACAGTAATCGTCATTTGAAACATGTTTTATTTTGGTCATTAACCCAAGCTTTTATAGTTTCCTTTCTTCTGTTCCTCAATTCGGGATAAGCATCTATTACCGTTTGGCATTCTGTGAATGTTGGAAGTCTTCTATCCTGCAACTGGTCTTCAAAAATATTTCTCAGAAGATTTGTTTCTTCAGTGCTCCAATATGTCACAGAACCTAAAACAACGCAGAACAATGTATTTATTGAAAATATTGTGTTATATCACACAAATACTCCTTTGATATTGTATTTAATTTTCAAATCTAGTGAAAATTCGCTTCATGTTTGTTGAATGTTTTGAATTTGATAAAGTTTAAAAGATAACTTAATGGTACTTCGTTGAATTTTACCTTCACCAGGATATTTATATATTAGATTCATACTAACTACTTTCACCTCATCTTTCTGAAAGCATATAAAAATCGTGTTGATTATCAGAAATAATCGAAATCATTGTATATTTTAAATAATGTAACTTTCAATTATAAAAACTTTACTATACGCATAGACATGTTCATATCAATAAAATACATGAAATACATAGGTATACATAACATGGGTATGAAATGAAAATTTATTTAATACAGTAATCGTCATTTGAAACATGTTTTATTTTGGTAATTAACCCAAGCTTTTATAGTTTCCTTTCTTCTGTTCCTCAATTCGGGATAAGCATCTATTAACGTTTGGCATTCTGTGAATGTTGGAAGTCTTCTATCCTGCAAATGGTCTTTAAAAATATTTCTCAGAAGATTTGTTTCTTCAGTGCTCCAATATGTCACAGAATCTAAAACAACGAAGAACAATGTATTTATTGAAAATTTTGTGTTATATCACACAAATACTCCTTTGATATTGTATTTAATTTTCAAATCTAGTGAAAATTCGCTTCATGTTTGTTGAATGTTTTGAATTTGATAAAGTTTCAAAGATAACTTAATGGTACTTCGTTGAATTTTACCTTCACCAGGATATTTATATATTAGATTCATACTAACTACTTTCACCCCATCTTTCTGAAAGCATATAAAAATCGTGTTGATTATCAGAGATAATCGAAATCATTGTATATTTTGAATAATGAAACTTTCAATTATAAAAACTTTACTGTACGCATAGACATGTTCATATCAATAAAATACATGAAATACATAGGTATACATAACATGGGTATGAAATGAAAATTTATTTAATACAGTAATCGTCATTTGAAACATGTTTTATTTTGGTTATTAACCCAAGCTTTTATAGTTTCCTTTCTTCTGTTCCTCAATTCGGGATAAGCATCTATTAACGTTTGGCATTCTGTGAATGTTGGAAGTCTTCTATCCTGCAAGTGGTCTTTAAAAATATTTCTCAGAAGATTTGTTTCTTCAGTGCTCCAATATGTCACAGAACCTAAAACAACGAAGAACAATGCATTTATTGAAAATATTGTGTTATATCACACAAATACTCCTTTGATATTGATTTAATTTTCAAATCTAGTGAA
This sequence comes from Cynegetis impunctata, assembly GCA_030704885.1. Classification (NCBI taxonomy): domain Eukaryota; kingdom Metazoa; phylum Arthropoda; class Insecta; order Coleoptera; family Coccinellidae; genus Cynegetis; species Cynegetis impunctata. The sequence goes on from JARQZK010000766.1 coordinate 147,956, forward strand.
AATTCGCTTCATGTTTGTTGAATGTTTTGAATTTTATAAAGTTTAAAAGATAACTTAATGGTACTTCGTTGAATTTTACCTTCACCAGGATATTTATATATTAGATTCATACTAACTACTTTCATCTCATCTTTCTGAAAGCATATAAAAATCGTGTTGACTATCAGAAATAATCGAAATAATTGTATATTTTAAATAATGAAACTTTCAATTATAAATCTTTACTATACGCATAGACATGTTCATATCAATAAAATACATTAAATATATAGGTATACATAACATGGGTATGAAATAAAAATTTATTCAATAAAGAAATCGTCATTTGAAACATGTTTTATTTTGGTTACAGTGATTTGTTCCTTCCTATACCATTGTGTGTGTATTTCATTTTGTTGTTTTATTATTGTCATATCCAGGAAATTCAACCTACTAAAATTTTTAAATCTACAGTAGATCATGATTCTTCTATAATTTTTATTACAATATGCAATAACTACATACCTTCATTTAATTGTATAACATCGTGTTCATATATAAGTTTCTTTATTAATACAATTACACAATCATGCATATTTATCCTCCCCTCATGTTATGACATATCAAATGAATTAAATCTCAAAATACAAACATCATGTGGCTACAGTAGTCAATACCACAATGTAGAATTTTACATTAATTACTGAACTGATCTCTGTTTCCATTATCCGCTATATAAATATATTTGTATAATTATCTATTTACTCTCAAATCAATCTTAAGACACCAATCAAATGGAATCCACATATACTTCTTACAAAAATAAATATTATAACTCGTTTTGTGTTGGCCATTAGTTCGATGTGTGTTTAAGTGCTTTTCGTTTATCGCACACAATATGTTATGAATGTTGTTGGTTCAGATAAGAATGTTTAATAACACAAAATTCGATTTTGGTTATATTTTGTTGAATGTTTTGAATTTGATAAAGTTTAAAAGATAACTTAATGGTACTTCGTTGAATTTTACCTTCACCAGGATATTTATATATTAGATTCATACCAACTACTTTCACCTCATCTTTCTGAAAGCATATAAACGTCGTGTTGACTATCAGAAATAATCGAAATAATTGTATATTTTAAATAATGAAACTTTCAATTATAAAAACTTTACCATACGCATAGACATGTTCATATCAATAATATACATGAAATATATAGGTATACATAACATGGGTATGAAATAAAAATTTATTTAATACAGTCATCGTCATTTGAAACATGTTTTATTTTGGTTATTAACCCAAGCTTTTATAGTTTCCTTTCTTCTGTTCCTCAATTCGGGATAAGCATCTATTAACGTTTGGCATTCTGTGAATGTTGGAAGTCTTCTATCCTGCAATTGGTCTTTAAAAAAAATTCTCTGAAGATTTGTTTCTTCAGTGCTCCAATATGTCACAGAACCTAAAACAACGAAGAACAATGTATTTATTGAAAATATTGTGTTATATCACACAAATACTCCTTTGATATTGTATTTAATTTTCAAATCTAGTTGAAATTCGCTTCATGTTTGTTGAATGTTTTGAATTTGATAAAGTTTAAAAGATAACTTAATGGTACTTCGTTGAATTTTACCTTCACCAGGATATTTATATATTAGATTCATACTAACTACTTTCACCTCATCTTTCTGAAAGCATATAAAAATCGTGTTGATTATCAGAAATAATCGAAATCATTGTATATTTTAAATAATGCAACTTTCAATTATAAAAACTTTACTATACGCATAGACATGTTCATATCAATAAAATACATGAAATACATAGGTATACATAACATGGGTATGAAATGAAAATTTATTTAATACAGTAATCGTCATTTGAAACATGTTTTATTTTGGTTATTAACCCAAGCTTTTATAGTTTCCTTTCTTCTGTTCCTCAATTCGGGATAAGCATCTATTAACGTTTGGCATTCTGTGAATGTTGGAAGTCTTCTATCCTGCAAGTGGTCTTTAAAAATATTTCTCAGAAGATTTGTTTCTTCAGTGCTCCAATATGTCACAGAACCTAAAACAAAGAAGAACAATGTATTTATTGAAAATATTGTGTTATATCACACAAATACTCCTTTGATATTGTATTTAATTTTCAAATCTAGTGAAAATTCGCTTCATGTTGAATGTTTTGAATATGATAAAGTTTCAAAGATAACTTAATGGTACTTCGTTGAATTTTACCTTCACCAGGATATTTATATATTAGATTCATACTAACTACTTTCACCCCATCTTTCTGAAAGCATATAAAAATCGTGTTGATTATCAGAAATAATCGAAATCATTGTATATTTTAGATAATGCAACTTTCAATTATAAAAACTTTACTATACGCATAGACATGTTCATATCAATAAAATACATGAAATACATAGGTATACATGACATGGGTATGAAATGAAAATTTATTTAATACAGTAATCGTCATTTGAAACATGTTTTATTTTGGTTATTAACCCAAGCTTTTATAGTTTCCTTTCTTCTGTTCCTCAATTCGGGATAAGCATCTATTAACGTTTGGCATTCTGTGAATGTTGGGAGTCTTCTATCCTTCAAGTGGTCTTTAAGAATATTTCTCAGAAGATTTGTTTCTTCAGTGCTCCAATATGTCACAGAACCTAAAACAACGAAGAACAATGTATTTATTGAAAATATTGTGTTATATCACACAAATACTCCTTTGATATTGTATTTAATTTTCAAATCTAGTGAAAATTCGCTTCATGTTTGTTGAATGTTTTGAATTTGATAAAGTTTAAAAGATGACTTAATGGTACTTCGTTGAATTTTAACTTCACTAGGATATTTACATATTAGATTCATACTAACTACTTTCACCTCATCTTTCTGAAAGCATATAAAAATCGTGTTGATTATCAGAAATAATCGAAATCATTGTATATTTTAAATAATGCAACTTTCAATTATAAAAACTTTACTATACGCATAGACATGTTCATATCAATAAAATACATGAAATACATAGGTATACATAACATGGGTATGAAATGAAAATTTATTTAATACAGTAATCGTCATTTGAAACATGTTTTATTTTAGTTGTTAACCCAAGCTTTTATAGTTTCCTTTCTTTTGTTCCTCAATTCGGGATAAGCATCTATTAACGTTTGGCATTCTGTGAATGTTGGAAGTCTTCTATCCTGCAAGTGGTCTTTAAAAATATTTCTCAGAAGATTTGTTTCTTCAGTGCTCCAATATGTCACAGAATCTAAAACAACGAAGAACAATGTATTTATTGAAAATATTGTGTTATATCACACAAATACTCCTCTGATATTGTATTTAATTTTCAAATCAAGTGAAAATTCGCTTCATGTTGAATGTTTTGAATTTGATAAAGTTTCAAAGATAACTTAATGGTACTTCGTTGAATTTTACCTTCACCATGATATTTATATATTAGATTCATACTAACTACTTTCACCCCATCTTTCTGAAAGCATATAAAAATCGTGTTGATTATCAGAAATAATCGAAATCATTGTATATTTTAAATAATGCAACTTTCAATTATAAAAACTTTACTATACGCATAGACATGTTCATATCAATAAAATACATGAAATACATAGGTATACATAACATGGGTATGAAATGAAAATTTATTTAATACAGTAATCGTCATTTGAAACATGTTTTATTTTGGTTATTAACCCAAGCTTTTATAGTTTCCTTTCTTCTGTTCCTCAATTCGGGATTAGCATCTATTAACGTTTGGCATTCTGTGAATGTTGGAAGTCTTCTATCCTGCAAGTGGTCTTTAAAAATATTTCTCAGAAGATTTGTTTCTTCAGTGCTCCAATATGTCACAGAATCTAAAACAACGAAGAACAATGTATTTATTGAAAATATTGTGTTATATCACACAAATACTCCTTTGATATTGTATTTAATTTTCAAATCTAGTGAAAATTCGCTTCATGTTGAATGTTTTGAATTTGATAAAGTTTCAAAGATAACTTAATGGTACTTCGTTGAATTTTACCTTCACCAGGATATTTATATATTAGATTCATACTAACTACTTTCACCCCATCTTTCTGAAAGCATATAAAAATCGTGTTGATTATCAGAAATAATCAAAATCATTGTATATTTTAGATAATGCAACTTTCAATTATAAAAACTTTACTATACGCATAGACATGTTCATATCAATAAAATACATGAAATACATAGGTATACATAACATGGGTATGAAATGAAAATTTATTTAATACAGTAATCGTCATTTGAAACATGTTTTATTTTGGTTGTTAACCCAAGCTTTTATAGTTTCCTTTCTTCTGTTCCTCAATTCGGGATAAGCATCTATTAACGTTTGGCATTCTGTGAATGTTGGAAGTCTTCTATCCTGCAATTGGCCTTCAAAAATATTTCTCAGAAGATTTGTTTCTTCAGTGCTCCAATATGTCACAGAACCTAAAACAAAGAAGATCAATATATTTATTGAAAATACTGTGTTATATCACACAAATACCCTTTGATATTGTATTTAATTTTCAAATCTAGTGAAAATTCGCTTCCATTAGTGAAACGAATATCAGGAAATATAATTCCTTTCAGCTATGTGATGTGTTTTCACGAATATTAATTAATTATATCAACAGTTCATCATAAGATCAATTATCTCATAGCTACTGATATCAGAATGGAGTCAATAAATTCACTAGAATTTTTTTGAGACACATTTTTCTGATATAGAAAAATATTCAAAAATGAAGCCAATCGATAAAAAATCATGAAGATGACTCTTTTTTTTTATATCTCTGAACATACAGTTTCAAAATTCAAGGGTGTATGATTGAAATGAAAGATTGGCAATAAATTTTGTCCCATAACAAATTAAATTTTCAAGAATTCGATGGAAAATTTTGAGGCGTAGCAACAAAATGAATATATGATTTTTTTTTCATTAACAATAATATATCACTGAATAGTAGCCAGATACTTCTACCATTTTTTCAGTTGTTATGGAAAGCAAAAACATCTTGAAAGAGTTGTATGTGATGTAAAACTTGTATTGTAGACTAAAAATTTTGTTAGTTGCAACTGAGACTAAAATCTGATATGATGAATTATATTTTACCTTTTCTTCTTCATACTTCAGTTCTATTCTTTTTTTTAATTGCATTCGAGATGCAAGCTTTAACTTGTAATTTATTTCTAGAATTAAGTTCTTCTGATTGAGATATTACTTCAGTAACTTTCTCCAAGCTGGGAAGTACACCTTCAATTATATTGGTGTTAGAGGGTTCTTGTACAAATGAACTTTCTTCATCACTCCATGACATTTTTTTTACATAACCAACAGGAAACCCTAGAAAAAATAGATAATTTCAAATTCGTGAATCGAACACAACTCAGAGCTGGAATATGTATCTCATTATACAACCATATTCAACATAACCACAATATAAGAATATTGTATGTTACTATTGAATCCTACTGCACTCAAAAACTATTTCCGAAATGACACTGTATTACAAGTAAACTTCAATTAATGTTATGTATTAACCTATAGGTACTTCCGTTGTTTAACTTTAGCCTCCAATATCACTACAGTTACATCTGCGGTACAGCATTTTTAATTTTCTCCGGAAGTTTGAGGATCTAAAAAAAGCAGAAAATAAATTTTCGAAATTTCACATCAGAATATTACCTTTAAAAATCTTGGTTGGTCTTGTTTCCGAATTTTCATCAACAATGGTATCAGTGTTTATTAGTTCTAAAATAAAGAGAAAAGTCTTGAATATTAAACTGCAGATTATTGACTTCCAGAATATCACATGAAAGTGGCACATCCGATTCACCTGAAAAAAGTATTCGAAGACCAAATATTTATGTTCAAGCATACTAACCTAAACCCTGTGCCTTCTTGAGTACCTGAGACATCCTGAGGGTGTCCCTCGTGGCAACAGGTACGCGGTAATGACTATCATTACCGCGAATAACAGGAAGTTTGTTTTTTTTCCAAATCTTTCTTTATATACTCATTAATGAGTATATTGCCAAATTTTTTCAAAGGTGTTGCGCAGGCAGATGCAGTACTGGTGATTTATATCTAGTTAAATTAGGATTATAGAGTCCTACTTGATTGACAGCTGTGACAATGTCATCCACAAACATAGGATCAAAGAGATATGCAAAATTTGTCACAAAATTGTTAAACATTTTAATCTGCATCAGCAGGCGGCTGACCAATCTTAGCTGTGAGCGTATCATTTTATAATAATGTTTCTGACGATATCTAAGACATAACTTGTTTCCATATAGAATGGCTAGTTCGTTATATCTTATTATCTTCTATATAGAATCATCTCTCATGATAGGAAAAACTTCCTCTCGTAGTTCTTTGCATGCTCTCTTATGAATCTGGCCATGTAATAGTCTCGACTTGATGAAGAGGGATTTGTTTCCTTTTATTTTTTCGTTTTTATTACATTTCACAAAATTACTCTCTGATTCCAGACTATCACATGAAAGTGGCACATCCGATTCACCTGAAAAAAGTTTTTGGAGACCAAAAATTTTTGTTCAAAAATACTTACCTAAACCCTGTGCCTTCTTGAGTACCTGAGACATCCGGAGGGTGTCCCTCGTGGCAACAGGTACGCGGTAATGACTATCATGAAGTTGTCTAGCATGACCTAAGAAATTTGCTAGGTCATTCACTACAGTCTCTTTCATTTCTTTGTTATGAGAAATGGCTCTCTGTTTTCGGAGCTCTGTTCCTCTCAATGTACTCGGTATTGTCGCCTTACATTTGTCCGCGAATTCTCTGGGTAACTTACAAGCGTTCAAATATTTCACACCTGCTGAACTAGGTACTCCAAAAATATAGAGGTTATGGAACTCCAGCTTCATATCTATATTTCAAAATCATTTCAATGCATTCCAAAAATTCTTCATTTAATAAAACTGGGTCATCCTTTCTTTTTTTTCCACGTAATGAAAATCTCACATATTTGTTAGCGTAGTTTTCTTCGTCTTGTGATGAAGATGCGAATAATTCAAGCATATTAGGATCAATAGTGTCATAGGAATTGAAGTCCTCTGCTGTAGCCCTTTCTATTTCCCCAGCTCGTCTTCTATTGAAGGCTTGGATAGAAGTCAATGTACACATATAAAGATTTTACCAGCATCAAAACTTTCTCGAAGAATAAACGGGTATTTATTCCTCTGCTGTTTTTAATATATATTTAACTTCTTGCTATCTTCTGTTGACGGTAATATGATTTTTTTGTGCCTTTTTCATTCCAACTGGTTTTCCTCGACAGTCTTATTAAATGCAGACGGAAAATCCTCTGCTAACATACTGAGGAAGTCTCTCGTTCTTTGTTTTTTTCCAAATCTTTCTTTATATACTCATTAATGAGTATATTGCCACATTTTTTCAAAAGTGTTCCGCAGGCAGATGCAGTGCTGGTGACTTATACCTAGTTAAATTAGGACTATAGAGTTCTACTTGATTGACAGCTATGACAATGTCATCCACAAACATAGGATCAAAGACAGATGCAAAATTGGTCACAAGATTGTTCACCCTTTTAATCTGCATCAGCAGGCGGCCGACCAATCTTAGCTGTGAGCGTATCATTTTGTAATTATGTTTCTGACGATATCTTAGACATAACTTGTTTCCATATAGAATGGGTAGTTCGTCATATCTTATTATCTTCGATATAGAATCATCTCTCATGAAAAACTTCCTCTCGTAGTTATTTGCATGGTCTCTTATGAATCTGGCCATGTAATAGTCTTGACTTGATGAAGAAGGATTTTTCTCCTTTTATTACTTCGTTTTTATTACATTTCACAAAATTACTCTCTGATTCCAGAATATCACATGAAAATGGCACATCCGATTCACCTGAAAAAAGTTTTGGAGACCAAATATTTATGTTCAAAAATACTTACCTAAACCCTGTGCCTTCTTGAGTACCTGAGACATCCTGAGGGTGTCCGTCGTACGCGGTAATGACTATCATGAATTTGTCTAGCATGACCTAAGAAATTTGCTAGGTCATTCACTACAGTCTCTTTCATTTCTTTGATATGAGAAATGGTAGCTATCTGTTTTCGAAGCTCTGTTCCTCTCAATGTACTCCGTATTGTCGCCTTACATTTGTCCTCGAATTCTCTGAGTAACTTACAAGCGTTCAAATATTTCACACCTGCTGAACTAGGTACTCCAAAAATATAGAGGTTAGAATCTGGAACTCCAGCTTCATATCTATATTTCAAAATCATTTCAATGCATTCCAAAAATTCTTCATTCAATAAAACTGGGACATTCCTTTTCATTCTCCATGTGAAAAACATCTACAAGTGGAGATAAAATATATCATTTGACTTACAAATCTGATATAATTTGATTAGGTACTACTAATGGCACTTCGAGATCATCGCTGTTGAAACTTAATTATAAATTACTTTGGTATTGAATATCATCACAACTTCTTTTCAGTGAAATATGTCGTTCTGTTTTTTAACGAGGTAGTTTAGGATTAAGAGTCTTAAAAACAATGAAGTAATAATTAATTATCATTATCGCCCAGAACAATTTTATAATACACATCATAGTAGGTTTTCGGAAAAATTGAAGTTTTGTATTGCTCAGGAAAGTAGATCGGCCCCGACTGCAAATATCTTCTAATTTGTTTTTCAATCATGCTATGTACGTTGTTTTCCTCGTTTTGTGAATGACTACGTATTAAAAATTTATGAGTGATTGACTTAACTGTCAAATTTTTGATTTTGCTGAGCCAATATACACAAGCAGATACTTACTTTCCTCAATATTTTCGATTTCCAATCGGCCTAGTAAAAACTTAATCGCCTTGTCTTTGACATTGCCATTTAACAGAAATGCAATGATTTTGTTACTTCTTTTTCACAGTTTTTGAGAAAACAATTATCATTTTCGTTCTTCATGGTTAAGTCCATATCAATCTCAAAGTAAAGTGATAATAATTAGTTGCAACTATGAATGAGAAATCAGTTATCATAAGTTAAGTCTACAGAAGGTGTGAAACAATAACAAAAGTGAAAAGTCATAAGTAAAAAGTCAACGGTATCAACAATTTGAGCTATCAACTATAAATGTCAACTCGAGTTGTCAATATCCGTTTTTTATTTATATTATCAGTAAAATTATTAATGCAACACATCTCGAGAAAAGTTCTGTTAGCACAGTTTGAATTAATAGAATGGACTGATAATTTGAAGAAGAAGCATGACTTGCTAATGCATATCTGTTCGTTTGTAATCTGATGCCACTCTTGTAAATAGCGAGGCTTGTATATATATAAATATATATATATATATATATATATATATATATATATATATACAGGGTCCTGCAACAGTGGCGCGGTGTTCCATATCTCTATCTGGAAAACAGAAGGAAATCTATATTTCTATATTACATTATTGCTCGAGCTCGACAAAATAAAAATATTGTCGGTCACACAGGGTGTTCAATTTCTTCTGGGCGGATATCAACTGTTTTTTCAAATGGCAACCTATATTTTTTATAGCTGTTTTGGTTTCTACATAGAAAATAAAAGATACTTTATGTATATTTTCATTTCGAAAATATTGACGGTTTTTGAGATTTCTAGCATGACAGGTTTTTTTCCAATATTTGTTAGTCAGAATATTTTAAATTATAAAGTTGTGCCAAGTCCAATAAAAATTTATTTTTCGTCTAATATTCTACATTGGTAACTCTCTTGAATGATATATCTGAAATCAACCTGCGATATACAAGGTATGATAAATCGCTTGCCACATATTGTAAATAAAAATGAACAGAATCTTCCTTGTTTTAAATGGAATACCCTGTATATTATAGATCTAGAAAAGGCGCTAAAAAAAGCTCTACAATTTTTATATCATTCAATTTAATTAAATATACAATAATTTTGGAAATTTATTTTTTCAATAATAACAGTTTCTTTCTGTTAATTTAAAATTTTTCGTACTTTAACTTGATTATTTAAAAAAATTCAATGACATTTATTTAGTTTTTTAATAAATGGAATAAAAACATATTCCTGGACTTGAATAATTTATATATATATATATATATATATATATATATATATATATATATATATATATATATATATATATATAATAATAATATATATTATATTCTGATCATTTTGTACTAAAAATTTCAATATTCTATCCATTAATTAAGTTATTATTTATTCTTGAAACATTTGACATATCTATGTAAATAATTTTATATTCTAACTTGAAATTCTCCTTTATTACTTCATTCTAAAGCAATTTTCTGTTTGAAACAATTAATTAAATTCTTCTAATACCTTTATATATAATTAACTATCTTCAATGTCTTGAAATTAAATTATTATCTGATATTCAAATTTAGTCGATTCTACGATATATAGGATTTCCAGAATTATATGTGTTCTACATAAATTAAGTCTGTTATCTTGAAATAATCTATTCTAATTAATCTTTTAAAAGTTCTATTACTTGTATTTTCATGTATATTTGATATTTGATGATTTTCTATTGAAATACTTAATATCTCTTTCCAACGATTACTGACATTTTATGTTTTTGACATTCTATAAGAATTTCTCATATATTATTGATTTTAAAAGTTGATCTTGAACATTTATAATTAATACATTTACATTAATCTTCCTTGTAAATCAGTTTTACATATTTAAATTCACATTAATTGAAATTTTAATAACATCATTACATCAATTAACAATTTTTTTACTTATTTCTCTTCGTATGTTCTAATCTTATATCATCGATTAGATATACATGTTTATTTACAATCATCTATCATTTTCTAATATCTGCTTAAGTTTATTGAAGTTTTCCTTCCTTTGATCAATTCTTTTTCATATTATACTATATATTTCTAGGTATATTAATATTGCAAATAAATAAACCATATCAATATATATATATATATATATATATATATATATATATATATATATATATATATATATATATATATATATATATATATATATATATATATATATATATATATTTATATATATATATATAAATTTATATATATATATATTTATCTATATATATTTATATATATTATATAACTTTTTGATAATTATTAGCAATAACAAGCTTGATAATAATTATCAAAAAGTTAAAAATAGTTCACAGGCAACAACAATTCAAAAAAAATATATATAGATATATAACTTTTTGATAATTATTGGCAATAACAGGCTCGATATTAGTTATCAAAAGTTAAAAAATAGTTCACAGGCAACAACAATTCAAAAAAATAATATATTTATATATATATAAATATATATATATTTATATATATATATATATATATATATATATATATATATATATATATATATAAAGTATATATATATATATATATATATATATATATATATATATATATATATAAATATATATATATATATATATATATATATAAATATGTTATATATATATATATATTTATTTATATATATACATATATATATATATATATATATATATATATAAATATATATATATATATATAAATATATATTATATATATATATATATATATATATATATATATATATATATATATATATATATATATATATATATATATATATAAATTTTTGATATTATAATGATGAATTATTAGCAATAACAGGCTTGATAATAATTATCAAAAGTTAAAAATATCTCACAGGCAACAACAATTCAAAAAAATTATATATATATATATATATATATATATATATATATATATATATATATATATATATATATATATATATATATATATATATATATATTCATATATATATATACAGTAGGGCCTCGTTAATCCGGAGAGGCAAAAACAAGACCCTTTCCGGATTATCGAGGCGTCCGGATTATAGTATGCCATAACAAATGATAATAAAACACATGTTTAACCTTAGTTTCTTTAATCAATTTTTAAATTATAGCATATAGACAAAATGTACATGTTCAAAATTACAACTATGTAAGGAAATCAGGAAGTTAGAATAAAGCATTAGTTAATTCTACTTGAAAAAGTCTGTTATACTCTTCTGTTTATAATTTTCGCACTTCATTTCGAAAGCCCGGTCTCTAAGTCGACGGAGAAACATAACTTCGTGGCTATCAAATTCGTTATCTTCAGCCCATTTTAAAGCAGTGTTCAAAGCTCCTACTGCCTCTGAATTACCAACTTTTGTGATTTTTAGAATTTCAACGCTATTGTCCTCATCGTCCTCACACATAGCCGCTCGCACAATCTCCTCATCAGTTAACACTTCATATCTTTGTAACTCGCTTTCGGCACCACCAGCAGCCCATTCTTGAGCTTCTGCCTCACTTATTTGAGGATCATTGGGTCCCCTCAACCTGTTAAAAAGCTGGGCTAAAGGAACATCATCTTCTGGTTCGTCATTATCAGTGAGAAATTCAGGGTGCAAATTCTTCCATGATTTGTTAACACATTGACTGCGGATTTTTTAAAGCTTACTCATCCTGGGTGCTAATTTTTTTTTTTTAATGTTTTTCTTTCATTATCTTGTTGCAAATATAAATTCACTATTTTTATCGAAATATACCGAGTGTTCGTAAGCATTGTATGCATGACACGGATCCGTGTCATGAGCACCTAGTAAAAATTTTCTTGTTGTGTGCTGACCGACACGGATCCGTGTCGACTAGTTTATGTTTTTTTTCTCTTCTTGCGGGTGGTAAAATGCAAGCTACATTCCTTTTCGTAAAAAAAAAATTCAACATATCATTTCAGAACACAAATATATTGAAACAAATAAAATAATACTGAATGTAAAACATAGAATACATACATGAAAAAGGCTACATAAACATGAGAAGTATTTTTTCTACTATAAAAAAGCATTATTTGGCATGATATATCACAAAACATTTTCCTGGACACAATCCAGGCGCATCAGGGCATTTCTCGCAGTGATATATAGTGCTTTTTCTAATCTTATTTTGCGAGCATACCCTACACCTCTTTCTCTTTGTTTCGTTCTTATTAGAAACGTCAGAAATTTTTGTTGGGTGGTGGGAAACGACTGCTGTGTCTTTGAAATTCGGAGTAGATTTTGTCTCTATCTCCAACAGCTCTTCTATAACCGCCAGCCGGAAATCATATAACGACATTTTTTGTTTCGAAGAATATTTTCCGTCCAAATAATACGCATTCAAAAGCATAAGCTGTATAATATGAGGACCTAATTTCTTGTACCACCGAAGCGTCTTTCTTTCACATGGATAATACGAGGACATTTGGTCTTGTCTGTCAACCCCTCCCATGTACTTATTATATTCTAGGATAGGCAAAGGCTTCACTCGTGCTCTATCTCTTTTATCTCTATATTCAACCATTTCATTTTCAAACTCCGTTGATATAAAAAGAACATCCCTCCTGTCTTTCCACTTTCCCACCAATATTTTCTTTGAATATTTGGATATAGTCTCTCCTTTTCCCAGTTTTGCTCTGACAACTTCCTTGGGATTATTTTTTCGATCGGCACGAAGTGTTCCAGTACAATAAGTCTGTTTACGTAGTAAAGTTTCTGCTAAGCCACAACTGTTGTAAAAGTTATCCAAGAAGAGGGAATGGCCACAATTCAGTTTACCATCCATCAGATGCAAGACAACGCTTGCCGCATGACCCTTTCCTCCTTTACTATCTAGTACTCCAGTATACACAGCTATATTCGAAATGATGCCATTTGGTTCGGAAAGCATATAGAGCTTTATTCCGTATTTATGCCGCTTGTTTTTTATATATTGTCTGAATAACAAGCGGCCCCTCCATAAAACCATGGACTCGTCCAACGAAAGTTGTTTCCCTGGGTAGTAAACTGCGGCCATCTTTTCATTGAAAAAGTTCAGAATGGGGGACAGCTTATACAATCGATCATTTTTAGTTTCACCCTCAGTTGGATTCTTTGCGAAGTGCAAACATCGCATAATGAGGAGGAACCTGTCACGACCCATACGACTCGAAAAACATTTAAAATTAAACATTGGATGCACTTTCCAGTAGTCTTGAATTCTGTTTAATTTTATCGTGCCTGTGTGCAATACCAGACCCAGAAATGTAAGCAATTCCGCTTTCGATAATGGTTTCCATCGTAGAATTCTGGATTTTTCGGACATACCTGGCTGACAAAATAATTCTTCGGCGTAAATATTGGTTTGCTCCACTATCAAGTTCAGGAAATCGTCGTCGAGCAGGAAACGAAAATAATCAATTGGTTTTTCACCCGGTAAGGGGACCAGAAGTTCATTTTTTTTCGAAAATGGGAAGTTGTGCATCCCATTAGAATGGTCGTCCCATAGAAAAGGAATATTATCGGCACCAGGCCCTGCTTTATTTGATGCTTGGTCATTGGCCTGGTTGATTCTTGTAAAATTTATCAGAGGTACATCATCATCTGAAATTAAAACAATTGTCTCCTGAGTCCGAGTACAAAAAAAAAACAACAAACACACTTACCTAAGTCGGATGTGTTGAAACTCTCATCGTCATTGTGGTCACTAGGAATGTAATCCGACGCTTCATCAGTATCAAAGTCGCTAAAGGATTCATAAAATGCTGCCTGAAGCTCATCTTCAGTCAATTTACTAGGGTTTTTAAAAGTCAATTTGCTTTTAATAGGCTCCGAGGGCCCTGCCACACTATCCGCCATTTTGCACTAATATCAGCTGTTACGAAAGTCCGATACGGAAACGGCGCGAAAAATACGAATTTCCTATGCTTTGGCTATATGCTAATAAGCGCACTACTGCTTTCAACCGATGCTCGCGGCACACTGCCAACCTGACTACGAATACGCGCGACACGGATCCGTGTCATGCGCACGCGGCTACAAGTAAGAGGTGACACGGATCCGGGTCGTTAGCAGTGAATGTGTTAATTAGCGATGTCTTAACACCTTAACCGTATCATGAATTTTCGATCACTAACAGTATCATCCGGTCTCTGAGACCTGCAGTATTTTTCATGATTTATTTCAAATTATGGTTTAATATATGCAAGTATTATATACAATTTGGAACTACAGTGCTTAAATTTGATTGTCTTTGTATAGTTTTGTAAACAATTTGTATACATGGGAATAGAAAACAAATCTTTTGTAAATAACTTGTTTATTTTATTTATTTATTTTTTTTTTCTCAAAACAATTTTTATTACAGAATAAGGGACAGTCAAATGTGTTTTAAAATTGGTATCAACTGAACAATGATTTTGTTAGTCCAAAAGTCAAATCTTTGTAGCACAAGAAGTACACACTTTCCGGCTGCATTCCAGGCATATTGGCTGGTCACATTTTATGCATTTATAATTTGTCTTCCTCTCCTTTGATGCTGGACACTTGGAGCAGGTTTTCCTTTTTTCTAGCTTGTCACTTGGGATGCAGCCACCTGGGTTTTGAGGATCTTCGTTCCCAACATATGCTTGTATGGTAGCCCTGATGTCACGTGGTAGGTTTGGTATTTCCAACCGTCTGGTCATATGTGGCTTTATGAGCTCCAGTGCCAGGTCTTGTACGAATAGGTATCTAGTCACAAGAGGATTACCTCGAAATGAGAGGTACAAGATGAAGGAGTTGATGCAACTAATATCCAACATTTGATAGAATATTGCGAGGGGCCATCTTCTGGTTCTTCGACTGGACGAATATATCGCACATTTCATGTCTAGCAAGTCCACCCCTGCTTTTGTTTTTATTGTAGTAACAAACCATTTCAGGTTTGTTTTTTCTGTTCCCTGTTTCAATACTGTGGTGCATTGATGACACCAATATTACCGAATTATTCTTTTTAGGTACAACAGAAAGCAAAGTTGTATTGCCTGCAAATCCATATAGGGTCGACCCAACTTTTCTGTTTTTAGATGGTAAGAATTCAGGAGGTATTTCCCTTTTATTTTTTTTCATAGTTCCCACATACGTTAGTGATCGATCTCCAAGGGCATCGACACACTCAATAGAGGTAAAATAGTTATCCCCTGTAACATTCCTGTTCGTATTTTCAATCCCCTTGCACAGTCGAATAACAGATTGTGTTGGTTTGCTATGTTGTTGTTCTTCAGCGTTTAGTCCGATGCTATCACTATTTTTTCCTTTGTATATGTAGGCATTTACTAAATATGATGATGAAGAATCTGTCAAACACATGATTTTTATTCCATACTTTTTGGGCTTTTTGGGCATGTAAACCCGAAACGGACATCGGCCACGAAAAGGAACCAACATTTCGTCTACGGTGACATTGGGTCCAGGTAGAAACAAACTTTTACAATTGTTTATGAATTGCTGAAATATGTCACTTATGGGGGCAGCAGGATCAGTTCTTTTTCTCATTTCCCTAGTTTGCGCATCATCAAACCGTAAGCAAACCAACAACACTTCAAACCTTTTAGATGGCATCGTTGCCCTAAAAACTGGCCTGCTGGTGATGTCCTTGTTGAAAATAGATTTTACATTCTCATTGGAAGATCTCGTTACAGAATTTAGTAAAATTAGCCCTAAAAGTGCCCGCAATTCCAAAATGTCAGTGTCCTTGTATTGACTTTTGTTGGTATCTTCAGACAGATTTGCTCGATAGGACTCTAATTTTTTATTAGTATTTACTAAAATTTCACTCAATATTTCAGCAGTAAAATAACTTTCCCATACTTGTATTTTACCTGGGGCCTGGCCTACGTTTCGAGCTATTCGTGTCGGGCCGGGAAGTGGTCCTCTCAAAATGTTGTGTTCGGGCGTTCGTCTTTGTTTGTTTTCTTCTTTCTTGCGCCACATACTCTCATCTTTACCCCAAAAGTATTCTGACTCCCCCTCTGGAAGAATAAAATTTTCCACTATATAGTGCATTTCATCTTCATCCTCTATTTGGAGTTCGTCATCCAGACTACTCCCGGCACTAGTGTCACTGCCAGCAGAAAAAACATAATCCGGATCTTGATCTGAATCGTCCTCATCTACGTCACTTTCTTCCTCGACATTGTTGTGAATAAGTTGGAAAATACGATCACCAAAGTCATCGTCATTCACTCTTAGATCCCGCGAGTCAGCCATGTCAAACAAAATTTATGTAGAACAAAAAATAAAATCTATTTACAAAAATATTTACAATGATAGTATGTAAAACTTCGAACGTAATCCGTATCATCCGGTACCACAGGCCTGGATTCACCAAACGCTAACCGTATCGTCCGGTACGAAAGACCGTAAACAAAAACAAAAATATGGTATCACGGCACGACGGCACACAACTAACTGAAGGTCACAAATAACAATTGGCGGGAAACTAATGAACAGCTACTGAGTGGGAGAAAGCGGACAAACCATCAGGGATGCCAATTTCGAAGAGCCAAATTTCCCGTCCGGTCTCAGAGACCGGTGATACGGTTAAAGTGTTAACATTGTCCATGAGGTTTTCAGAACATAATCCAAGACAGTTAACCAAAAGTGATTTGCGGTAATTTAACTTCACATTTTGTATAACGTTCTGATCCATTGGTTGTATACACGCCGTGGTATTAGGTGGCAGGAACATTGCAAAAATGTGGCCGTCTTCAGAGACAAGTTCATCTGCTGATGGATGCCCAGGACAATTATCCAACAATAACAGTGCCTGAGGAGGCAAATTAACAGACAAAAGATGGCGGCGGACCGCGGGAACGAATTCCGTTTTAAACCACTCAAGAAACAAGTCTTTCGTAACCCAAGCATTTTTTTGTGCACGATAACAAACAGGAAGACGTGTTGATTTAAATGCCCGTGGGTTTTTTGATTTTCCGACAACAAGCAATTGAAGTTTATGAGTTCCAGCCGCATTTGCACAAGGCATGAATGTCACTCTCATCTTCATCATTTTCCTTCCGGAAGCCGACTGCTCATTGCCAGAGGCTAATGTATGATCTGGCAATAATCGCCAGTACAAACCAGATTCGTCAGCATTGTAAACCTGTTCCGCTGTTAATTTTTTTTCTCTAATAACTTTCTGTAACTCTAGTTGGAATGGTCCGATAGCGGCTTCATCATTTGACAGTTTTTCACCGGCCATTTTAAACGTCTTATTCCGTGGCGTTTTTTAAATTTGTCTAACCATCCCCGGCTTGCATTAAATCCGATATTGGAGTTTGTAATCTGGCGATGAAAAATTCGAGCTTTCTCACAAATCATATCACCACTTACAGGAACATGCAATCGCCTTTGTTGCAAAAACCACGTAAACAAAGCATCTTCTAAAACAAGATTTTCCTATTTCTTCAGTGTTTTTCATGCACCGGGACCACGTTCTGTTAGGCTAACAAACTTCAAGAGTTTGTTTTTGTTTTTCTTTATGTCGCCTACAGTTGACCTGCCTATACCAAACTTCCGAGCAATGACAGGGTAGCTGTCACCCTTATCTAACATTTCTATAATCCGTAATTTGTCTTTTATTGTTAATGTCGAATGTTTACGTGGCGGCGCCATGATGTTAGCGAGCGCACTTAATTGACACTACGTATTACACGAAAGGCGATAAACAAAAGACTGACGGCGCATTGGCTCATGACAGCCCCCGCACCTACACGCCGCGAATCCCATTGCCCAGCCGGATTACAGCGATCGCCGAACAAAAAGAAAATATATATATATATATATATATATATATATATATATATATATATATATATATATATATATATATATTCTTGCACAAAATGTACACACTACTAAAAGATCATCTTAAAGCAAAAAGAAAACGGGACAAGCTCGCAAGAAACAGTTTCCATTCAATTTACCCATAATGACTTACATCAATGTTAGGTTAGCGGACAACAGGTCATAATCCTAAAAATACTGTTTGCAATCCAATCATCCATAAATTAAATCTGAGAGCTTGGTAACCTGTCCTCTTAAAATTAACGGTTATTCAGATATTACAAAATTATTTTCAGAAATACTATATATATATATATATATATATATATATATATATATATATATATATATATATATATATATATATATATATATATTCTTGCACAAAATGTACACACTACTAAAAGATCATCTTAAAGCAAAAAGAAAACGGGACAAGCTCGCAAGAAACAGTTTCCATTCAATTTACCCATAATGACTTACATCAATGTTAGGTTAGCGGACAACAGGTCATAATCCTAAAAATACTGTTTGCAATCCAATCATCCATAAATTAAATCTGAGTGCTTGGTAACCTGTCCTCTTAAAATTAACGGTTATTCAGATATTACAAAATTATTTTCAGAAATACTAAAATTGAGACCGAAAACACGTCATACGTCAACAATTACATATTTGACAGTCAACCTAAAAAAACAAATTGACACATCTTTTGACATTAGTTCAATCTATAATTATCAATCTAGGAAAAATTCTTCGTCTTGATGTTATAATGTTACATTTGTCTAAGATAGCAAGATTCTCCAACCTCCAATACACTTAATGTCCCGTCTCTATCACATGCTTGACTAGTGCACAACTTTGCTTTCCTCTGTTACAATCACTATTATGTGATATTACTCTGCCATTCGGGCTTCTTGAAGTTCGTCCAATATATTTTAATTGGCAGTTGTGACATTTGTTCCCGATTGGGTCCTTCAGTTTGGAAAAAAACTTTGTGAACAGATTTAACAGACTTCTGTGCTATCCTGATATGATCAATCTGCTTCAAGACTCTTATCAATGAATCTGTAAGCCTGTTGGTTCTGCTCCTTCCACCACTTTACGGTTCTCAGATACAGGATTGTTATATAAAAGTCTCCTGATCAGTTTCTTAGGGTACGAGTTCTTCTCAAGTATTGACATCAATCTATTCAAATTTGTCTGGTGAAGCGACGGTAGCAAAATTCTCCGTATTCTTACCTTCATTCCCAATTTAAAATTTATTATCACTTTCTATGAGTGATTTGAGAAGTTATTTATATACCTCTCTGTATTGGTTGGCTTGATGTACCAGTCCAATATAACTTTGTTTTCACTGGTTCTTATGATTTTCGTATCCAGAAAAGGTACACTATTATCATCTATATTTTCCTTTTCTATTGTAAACTGGATGTTTCCCTCACTGTCCCAGCTATTAAAGATATCGAGCAATTCATGCTCTTTATCTCTCTAAATACTGCAAACTATATCATCCACATACTTTTTCAAGAAAGTAGGTTGGAAAGAAAGCTTCCCCACACAGTCGCCCACCAAGTCATTCAAAATGAAATATCTATCTGTATATATAACAGTAGTACAAGCAGTGAAAGAATATATACTCTAAAAGATAATTCAATATATAAACATATATTGCATAAGAAGGTTCCGAAGTCATCCTATGACAGACCCGTGCAGTTTTCACTTTTTGCACATTTGACACTGCCCCAGCTCTTCTTCCTCTTCGATTTCGCATACAACCTATGACACTTAGCACATTGGGGATCACTGTCAGTTTCACTCTCCGTGTCTGTTGACGATTTCCCTGTCTGAATAACAGCAGTCTTCGTTTTGCTCCTCTGTCCACCAAACTGAATTTTTTTCTTCATAGTTTCAACGTTAGGGTTCCGGCTTGCTTATTATTTGGTTTTATACGGCGTTAATGTTAAAACGACAGATTCCTCTGTCTTATTCGAATCTTCATCTCTTGTCCGTCGAACGCACTCAGAGGGGCCATCATCCAGAGGTTGGAGCCATTGGGTTCAATGCGGTGGGAAACATAATATAACAACATGATTTTCCCTTGCAAAAGTTATTGTCTCAAGATCGTGTGCGAAGCGTGCCCATAGACAAGCATTAGCACCGGATGGTTTTGAGTGGTTTACGACATGATCAAGCCATTGAACGAATATTTTGCTTTGCATCCACTCACTTTTTTATGACAAGCCGAAATGGCCCCAGGAGGTATCCATCAGTTCTTGTTTCATCCTTTGCCTAGGAAAAATCAACAACGGAGGGATACATTGACTGGCAGCTGAGAAGCAAAATGCTGCAGTAACAAGTTAACCGCGATCGCCAGATGAAAGAGCAACTTGTTTCCTGCCCCTCTTTGCTATTATTTTTTCTCGACTTTTGGCGACAGTGGATATTCCTGTTTCGTCGCAATTAAAGATGCGAGCAGTTAGGAAATTGTATCTGTTGTAAACGTCAATTTAACAGTCGAAAAACTTTTTTACTGCCGTTCGATTAATGCCTATAGCACGTGCCGCGAATGTTGATTCAGGAGTACGAAGAGTCAACTCAGGGTGACATCTAAGAAATTCCATCACTCAGTCCTTTTCAGCTTTTTGTAGTGTTCTGCTGAAGTTGTAGTATATATATATATATATATATACCTATATATAAATACATATATATATATATATATATATATATATATATATATATATATATATATATATATATATATATATATATATATATATATATATATATATATATATTGAGGGATGAAAGGCAGGACCTCGTAACTCCTGGACAACGAATTTTACAGGAGAGCAAAAAGACCTTACTGTTATCGAAAGGCCAACTACTTGAGTATCTTATTTTGTTACTTCTATTTTAAAACATTGATCAAACAGAATATAAGTTCAAATTCGGGTTTGTTTCGTCTACAGAAATACTTGGATGTTACGAGGTACTGCACTTTTTGAGGGACAGTTACAAGGTACTGTATTTTTTGAGGGACAGTTACAAGGTAATGCACTAATACAACATGATTACAAAAACAAATTTTATTGAAAAAATGGCAAAGACATAAAATCTTCATTCTTTGTTATTAAAAACTACTCTAGTTATCACAAAAGAACTTATCACTGCTTATTTCGCACCAAAAGGGAGGTTATCATAGAATCCCCAACGGTCTTGGGGTATGCATTTTTTTATTGTCTGAAGGTGCTCATACTTTGTATTCGTAATTTTGTTTTTCCCTTTATATAGGGCCAGAAACTGCGTCCAAAAAAGTCCAAAATCTTTTATTTTATTTGGTCGGCTTGGCAGCTCAACGAATTCATTAATGAAGTCTTATTCACATCAAATAATACCTTGATAGTATTCCAAAGCGCGAATATCGGTAACAAATGATGTTTTGATTGGTTTTATTGACTTATATTTCATCAAATTATTCCTACTGAAATCTCTGAAAAAATCGAATTCTTTTGTCTTCGCCTTAGGTCTAGCATTTTTTGAAAATTTGAAAAAATAGAAATTATTTCAAAATAATATGATGAATAATAATCATTCATCAAACTTTGTTTCTTGTATTATTTACCATTTTATAATACTTGAACAAAATAATTATTGATAATATTACATTTTGAGCATAAAAATATAATTTTCAAGTTAACTTACCTATGAATTGTAAAATACTTCAGTGGTTTGATCCGTGTAATTCTGCAGGACCTCGTTTTACGTATTATGAAATGGACCCTTTTCAGATGAATTACTAATCATATATATGATTAATTTCACAAATTGCAAAAAGTTATATTATTTTACGAAATTTATAAGGATTGCAAAAAGTTACATCACTTTACGAAATATATTATAAGGGTTTTCTGGTACTTACATCTCAACGTCACGATATTTTAAGGAAGACTGAACAGTTACAAGGTCTCGCGTTCACAATTTCAAATATATATATATATATATAAATATATATAAATATAGATATATATATATATAGATAAATATAAATATATATATATATATATATATATTTGAAAAACTTGGTTCTCGGGATGAACCGCCTGAAAGGTTTGAAAAATCTCGACGTTTCGGCTCCTTTTGCGAAGCCATCTTCAGGAGAATTAGTTCTCCTGAATTAATTCTCCTGAAGATGGCTTCGCAAAAGGAGCCGAAACGTCGAGATTTTTCATATCTTTTACGCGGTTCATCCCGAGCACCCAGCTTTTCAAATCCTTTCGACCGCGGCATTCTTTCTGAACATTATATATATATATATATATATATATATATATCTATATATATATATATATATATATATATATATATATATATATATATATATATATATATATATATATATATATATATATATTTATATATATATATATATATATATGTATATTCGAATTGTTGTTGCCTGTGAACTATTTCTAATCTCTTGATAATTATTAGCAATAACAGGCTTGTTGAATCTTATAAAACTCGATTTTATTAAAAAGTTGACGTTTCGCCACGAAATTATAACTTTAATAAAAAATAAAGGATTGCAAAAAGTTACATATCTTTACGAAATATATAGGTAAGGGTTTTTTGCTACTGACATCTCAACGTCACGATATTTTAATCAAGAATGAACAGTTACAAGGTCTCACGTTCACAATTTCAAATATATATATATAGTTTTTTAAGATTCAACAAGCCTGTTATTGCTAATAATTATCAAGAGATTATATATGTATATATATAACGGGTGATTCATTTAGAGGTATTTTCTTTTTTAATAACAAAAAATGAATAAAAACAATTTAATTTTATAATCTTTATTATCAAACAAAAGAACCATTCTTTACAATTAGTTTTTAAAGATAATTTCTTTCAAATGTTGTCCGCGACTACGGTTAACAACGTCCATTCTGTAATTCCAATTTTCAATGACGCGTATGAGTATTTCGAGTGGTATTTGGCCAATGACTCGAGTAATATTGGCCTCCAATGCCTCAATCGTAGCCGGCTTATCCACGTAGACTTTGG
The DNA here is from genome assembly GCA_030704885.1 of Cynegetis impunctata. Lineage (NCBI taxonomy): Eukaryota > Metazoa > Arthropoda > Insecta > Coleoptera > Coccinellidae > Cynegetis > Cynegetis impunctata. Next base: position 171,793 of record JARQZK010000766.1, read on the forward strand.
ACTTCACATAGCCCCAAAAGAAAAAGTCAAGTGGTGTGATGTCACATGATCTAGCCGGCCAATTCACTGGTCCAAAGCGTGAAATGAGCTGTTCGCCGAATCGCTCTCGCAGTAAAGCCATGGTTTCACGGGCTGTATGGCAAGTGGCGCTATCTTGTTGGAACCAAATTTCGTCGAGACCACGGGCTTCAATTTCTGGTATCAAATAGTCTGTTATCATGGCGCGATAACGGTCACCATTCACAGTAATGTTCCGGCCGGCCTCTGTTTTGAAGAAATATGGACCGATTATTCCACCGGCCCATAAACCACAGTTGTTTTTTCTGGGTTTAATGGTAGCTCTTGAACCTCTTCGGGTTGTTCATCACCCCAAATACGGGCATTTTGTTTATTCACGAACCCATTAAGCCAAAAATGGGCCTCATCGGTGAACAATATTTTTGTCGAAAACAGTGGATCTTCTGCAAGCTTGTCAAGAGCCCAGCGACTAAAACGGAAACGATTCGGAAGGTCAGCCGGCTCCAGTTCTTGCACTAATTGATTTTTGTAAGCTTTTAAAGAAAGATCCTTACGTAAAATACGCCAAGTTGTTGAATATGACAGGCCAAGTTGTTGAAAACGGCGACGAATTGACTATTCATGGTCTTCGTGTACACTCTCCGCTACCGCCCCTATATTTGCTCCACTACGTGCTGGATGAGGTCTATTAGGTCGAGTATTATTCAGTAATGAAAATTGGGTCTCAAACTTATTGATAGTAGAGCGAATTGTGCGTTCGGTAGGCCGATTATGTGGACCATAAGATGCTCTAAGCGCCCGAAACACATTCCTCGTAGAACGCCCATTTTCGTAAAACAGTTGAACAATTTGTAGACGCTGTGTTGGGCTAAGTCTTTCCATTATGAATTGTCAAACACTACTGAACAATAATGTTACTTCAGTTGACACGAGGCATGCGCAATCTGCAATTAAATCCCCACCACAAAAAGTACCTCTAAATGAATCACCCGTTATATATATATATATATATATATATATATATATATATATATATATATATATATATATATATATATATATATATATATATATATATATATATATATATATATATATATATATATATATATATATATATAGATGGGTAGTCTTGACTGGCTAGTTGAGGAAAAAATGTATTTGAATATTTTGAGGTTGCAGTCAGAATAATTGTTGGGCTAGGTTAAAGAATACTCTTTGTCATATGGTCGAGCTTTCGGAAATGTTTATTTCCTTTATCAAGACATTAACGTTGAGGTTATATAAATTTTGAAAAAACACGTATAAAACGAAGAACAGAACGAGCTGATGGGTACAACTTCGTCACATAAGTAAAACTCCATTACAAGAATAAAAATCTAATTTTCAATAATCCGTACTTTCCCATCTTGCTATCTACAGGAAACCAGACTAACCTGACAGAGTTAGTCTGGTTTCCTGTAGATATATATATATATATATATATATATATATATATATATATATATATATATATATATATATATATATATATATATATATATATATATATATCTGAGAAAGATTCCGGGGTTCAATCCGATTTTTTCGAAAGTTTTGTTGGCGCTGAGAAGCACCGTTTGTTTCACGACGTTTCGCCAAAATCTCATTTGGCATTTTCAAGTGCTGCTGTACGTCTGGTGACTCGACGGCAACTATTGTTCGCCTCTGTTTGTGTCCGGGTTTTATTGGCATTGGCTGTTCCTGATTGGCCGGTTCGCTGCATTGGCTCCACCCCCTCGCTTCTTCGCTTCGATTTTCTTCGTCGATGTTAGTTTTTACGTCTTGTGATGTTTTAGGGATATCGTGTTTTTTAAAATTGTTTTCCAAGTTAGTGGAATATTCAGAGCATCGTCTCGTTGGTTTAGATGTCCTGATTTCTCTATTTCTAGGGCTTCTCTTATGGTACGGACCCTGTAGTTTTCTATGGATGCTATTTCTCTTGATTGGTCAAAATCGATTCTGTGGCCTGTTGCTTGATGATGTTGAAATAGGGCTGATGTTGTTTGTTTGTTCCTGACGCAAATTTTATGTTCTTGGATTCTTGCTGATATTTTTCTGTTCGTCTGTCCTATATATGTTTGGCCGCAGTCTACACAAGGTATGCTGTAGACGCCGTGGTTTTCTAGTCCGATTTTATCTTTCGGGTTTCCGAGTATATTGGCTATTGTTTTCTGAGGTTTAAATATTGGTGTTATGTTATTTTTTCTCAAGACTGTTCCAATTTTATCTGTAATTCCTTTCACGTATGGAAGTACTGCTTTTTGTCTGGATTCTTCGGCGTTGTTTTTTGATGTTTTTGTTGGATTTTCTTGTTTTTTGATGGCCTTTCTGATGTCAGTGTATGTATATCCATTTTGTCGTAAAGCGGTTGTAATCTGTTTTATTTCTTGTTCTCTTGTTTCTGGTTCTGATAGTCGAAAAGATCTGGAAATTAATGAATTCACTACTGACTGTTTTTGTGAAGGGTGGTGGTGGGATTGTGCGTTCAGGTATCTGTTAGTGTGTGTAGGTTTGCGATATACGCTGAAGCCCAAAGTTCCGTTCATATTTCTTGTGAGGAGTAAGTCCAAAAATGGCAGTTTTCTATTTTGTTCAATTTCTAAAGTAAACTGAATTTTTTGGTGTATATTGTTGAGGTATTGTAGAAAATTCTCTAAATCTTTCTGAGGTTGTGGCCAGATTAAGAAAATATCATCAACATAGCGTTTCCAAAATTTGGGTTTCAGGGGAACATTTTGTAGAGCCTCTTTTTCGAAATATATCATAAAAAGGTTTGCTATAACTGGTGAAAGCGAGGATCCCATAGGTGCGCCATCTGTTTGCTTGTAGATTTTGTCGTTGAACATGAAATAAGTGTTTTTCAGACAGTGTTCCGCGAGGCCGATGACGTAATCTGGAAAACGCTCATTCCTTGAGATTTTGTTTAGGGCTTCCTCAACGGGTATGCTTGGGTAGAGTGATTTTATGTCTAGGCTTGCTAACATGTCATTTTCTTCGAGGTGAATGTCTTTTATCATTCTGGTTAGATGTTCAGAGGTTTTCACGAACGATTGGGCGAGTTCAACTGTAGGTTGCATAATGCCGGCTAGGAATTTCTCGAGTTTTTGTGTCGGTGATCGAAATGCGCTGACTATTGGTCGGACAGGGGCCTCGGGTTTATGAATTTTTGGCAATCCGTATAATTTCGGGCATCTGCTTGATTTTTCCCTCGGTATTATCGATTTTTCGGTTTCTGGGTCCAGTTTAGCGGCTCTTATTTTTGTTTTAGTCGTTTTCTCTAAGTAGGTTGTTGGGTTGTTAGTTTGTACGATTCATCTTTGAGGATATCTAACATTTTATTCATGTAATTCTTGGTGTCCATCACGACAGTCGCGTTGCCTTTGTCAGCTGGTAAGATGGTTATTTCCCTGTTTTTCTTCAAAGATGAAAGTGCTTGATGTTTAGCCCGTGTTAAATTTGGCTCTGGGATTTTATTCGTTTTCAGTATTCGCGTTATGTCTTGTCTTATTTGTTCGGCGTTTTCTTCTCTGATATGGCCTAGGGCTGCTTCCACATTAGATATTATATCTTCTACAGGGGCAATTTTAGGGGTTACAGCATAATTGAAGCCTTTATTTAGTACTGACTTTTCATGATAAATGATATTGTGAAATATTGTATACTATTTTATTTGTGTCTAAGGTTTTTATTGGTTGCTTACTGGAAAGTTGTTGTAGGGTCTCGAATTTCTTTTGATGTTTGGTTGTTTTTAGCTGGGTATCAGATTCTGTGCGCCAGAAAGATATTTTTTCAATATCTGACCATAAGAGAGGATGGATTTGGCTGCTTAGTTTTAGGTGTAATTTGTAAGCTTCTGATTCTACATTTGCAAGAGTTCTTCTTTTTTCTCGAATTTGTTCTCGATGTGTAGGGCTTTTTCTGCAGATTGAAGGATATTGTTGGTTCTTCTTGTTTTGAGGTAGTATGATAACTTGGTATGTAAGCTTCTGATTCTACATTTGCAAGAGTTCTTCTTTTTTTCTCGAATTTGTTCTCGAAGTAGGGCTTTTTCTGCAGATTGAAGGATATTGTTGGTTCTTCTTGTTTTGAGGTAGTATGATAACTTGGTACATTTTGGTTGCAGGTTGTTATCACGGCATCTTATCAGGAACGTCATATCGCAAAGGAGAGTGGATATTCTTGATCTCAATTTTTCGAAGTGTTTGATGTCTTGTAAGGTCTCCTCCCCGTAGAGGTGTAAACTGTTATATCGTATATTTTCGCGGATGGTGGAATGAATCTGAGAAAGATTCCGGGGTTCAATCCGATTTTTTCGAAAGTTTTGTTGGCGCTGAGAAGCACCGTTTGTTTCACGACGTTTATATATATATATATATATATATATATATATATATATATATATGTGTGTATATGTATATATATATATATATATATATATATATATATATATATATATATATATATATATATATATATATATATATATATATATATATATATAAATATATACTGGCCAGCAAAAATAACGCACCACTACTAAATTCTAAAAAATATTTTTCATTTCACAATATTTATCAATTATTTTTATGTCTCAGTTAAGTAAATTCTTATTCCAAATTAATAAGGTTATTAACAAAAGATGTAATTTCAGAAGAAAAAAATAAAGACAAGCAAATTAAAAAAAATTAAAAAATAATAACTCCAGTTGAAAATAATTAATAGTTGTTATTTCTTCCTCTATTTTAAATAACAGCACGGCAGCGATTATTTTACTTTAAATTATGGGCATTATCTCGTTTTCATCCAAATTATTCCATAATTGGACAATATCTCCAGTAAGCCCATCCAAAGTGTTAGGAGGGTTAGGAAGTTCTTGGAGACGGCGGTAGATCATGTCCCAAATATTTTTAATTGGATCAAAATCTGGACTGTTTGCTGATGAATCCATAGTTTCAATTCGAACCTCTTTTAAATAATTCAGCACAATCTGAGCAACATGCGGTCTAGCATTATCTGGCTAACAAATCGCATGTTAATAATAAAGAGGTCTGAATGCGATACTTATTGTCTACCAGAAATTACAGGTGTTTTCTTGTCTTTCTTCTACGTCCACCGGTAGATGAGCCTCAGTCGTCTGAGGAAGGGGAGGTGTCTCTCTTCTCCTTATAGCTTAGACCTAAAGATGCTAACCGGGTTTTGAGAACTTCGATTGAGGTTCTACCAGATCTCTTAACCAGAGGAACTGAAAGTCTCTCTAGTGTTGACTTGTCCACCTTGGTCGGCATGTCTGAGATTTTGTACTGACCCTGTTTCCCCAGTGTTTTGGCTCCCAGGGCTAGGTGCATAGCACAGTAGTACAGATCGGGGTATTTCCTGTTATGTATAGGTGATAAGTCATAAGCTAGCGCATTTGCGAAAGGAAATTTGTCCTTGTGCATGTCTCTCAATTTCTCGTGAGCAGATTTGTAGTCCACGGCTTCGTTGTATACTTCGGTTAACCCCAGTGCATACGACGGGGTGGACACAAACTGGTACATCAATGAATACGATTTCATACCGTATTCCTCGAGGACCATCATAATCTGGTCCTTCACACCAGGGACTGTCAACTCCTTTCTTGTGATGAGCATTTCCGCCCATTTCCGCCTGAACCCTATCAAGTTTATCACTGTGTCCTGATAAGGTCTCAGTATAGGAAGGTATTTGGCTAGCAGATCTGGCTCATATTTTAGACCACGAGTGGCACAATAGGTTTTCCATCTTGCTGATAAATATGAGGAGTTATCCGGGTTGGACGTGATCGGTTTGCCCAATACACATAATCCCGCCATACCTAAAAATGTCACTTCTCTTCTTTCATCGGGGGTTCTGTCTCTCGTGTCGGGCCGACCTTCCAGCTTCGCCTCATGCGTGAATGTGATGCTTGGTGCATCACCCATGAGAGCGGTCATACAGCCCATGACGCCCTCTACAGGCTTCACACGACCCATATAATTGGCCATATCTGTGTATAGGATCCATGTGATCGGTTCGCCGTCCGTGTAAGATATGGGAACAATCTTAGTGGCTGTTCTTACACCTAGCTTTCCCTGATTGCGAGCAGGTGTATGAGAGGATGATTCCTCCATAGCTTCGGATGGGCGCTGTTCTCTTCGGTCCATGTCTAGGGTAGGAGAGTAGAATGATACCAAATATCTTAGATCTCGGATTGAATATTTACTGTTTCTTTGATGATGTTGACTGATGATGTTGCAGGATCTTTCTTATGTTCTTTCTTATCGGCTGTTAAATTGCCATCATTAATAACCACCAAGTCAGTACGAGCAGTTAAAGAGATTTGTTCCCAAAGAATAACTCAGATAGACATATAAGAGTTTATCGAAGACCAAACGAAAGATATGCCCAATGTAACTTTCAAAACACCAGTTTTGAAAGTTACACTGGGCATATCTTTCATTTGGTCTTCGATAAACTCTTATATGTCTATTTGAGTTATAGAGACAAAATCTCCTTTCATCTGACAATAGAACTCTTTTTCAATCTTGATCAGTCCAATCGATGTGTACTCAACCTTGCTCTACGATGCTCTGGGTCAAAGCTGGTCCTCGCGCTGGGATTCTTCCTCTCAGATCAGATTCAGATAGGCGTTGACGAACAGTAACAGTTGAAATTCTGAGTCCATCTGCTTCCAGTAGCAATTTTACTCTCACAAACCGTTGTCTGTAAGCAGAGACTCTTAAAAAACGATGGTGAACGTAGCGTAGTTATGCGATGTCTGCCTTGACCAGGTCTTCTTAAGTGCTGACCTGTTTGCCTATAACGTTCGATCATACGGGAAACGGATGTATGCGATACACCAAATCTGTTTCTAATTCTGTGAAAGCACCATCCCTGTATATAGTATATATATATATATATATATATATATATATATATATATATATATATATATATATATATATATATATATATATTTATATATATATATATATATATATATATATATATATATATATATTCATATATATATATATATAAATATATATATATATATATATATATATATATATTTATTAATTTTTATTTATTTTCAAATTAGGGGCTTACACAGATACAAACATCCAAACAAAACCCTCCTAATACTAATATACATTTAGCGGGTTAGACAAAAAAATTTAGATTCATGAAAAATATAGGCCTTTTTATAATGTAACTATATGTTTCTTAAGAATAACCGTTTAATCAACATCTTGAAGCTATTCAAAGCCATTTCGAAGTGTTGTATGTTATTTGAAAGATCTTATCATTCTGCACAGCGGTGAATTTTGTCCTAAATTGGACCTTCTAAATGGTAATTGAAAAAGTTCCTGATGCCTAAAATTCCTGGCTAGTATATTGAATTGTATTTTACTGTGCACCTCTGGGCAAAATGCTAGTCCCTTAAAAATTTTAAAAATCATTAACACTTGAGACATATCCCTTCGCTGTTCTAGGGAGACCATACTGTGCTGACGCATTATTAGGCTATAATCTTGATTTAAAATTGGAGTCTGTTCTTTGACTGATAGGTATCTTAAAAATTTATGTTGGACAGACTCAAGTCGACTAATATATATACTGTACCGCGGGGCCCAAACAACTGATGCGAAGCACAGTCTACTGTAAACGTAAGCATAGTACAATTTTTTCAATGCTGTCAAATTTCGAAATTCCCTGGTATTTCTCTTAATAAAACCCAACATCTTATTTGAGCTGTTAATGACTGATTCTATATGAGATCTAAAAAGCATCTTGGAGTCTAATATCACACCCAGATCTCTGACCTCGGAGACCACCCTTAAATTTGTGTTGTTAATTTTATAAGTATGGTTAAAAACATTTTTGTTTCTGGTGTAAACAATAGACACACATTTGTCTAAATTGAGTTTCAGGTTTTTTACTTGGCAATATACCGCCAGGCGGTCCAGATCCTCCTGTACAACCAGGCAGTCACCTGGACCATGAATAGTGCAGTATATCTTTAAGTCATCTGCGTATATCAAAAATTTACTCTTGCTGAAGCATTCACTGATATCATTTATATATAGCAGAAAAAATAATGGCCCCAAGTGGCTGCCCTGAGGCACGCCAGAAGTAACCTGAAATGAGTCAGACTCGAATCCGTTAACCACCACTAACTGCTCCCTGTTTGTTAGGTACGACCATATCCATCTTAAAAGAAATCTGGCTACGCCCACCTCAGCAAGACGTTGCAGTAACATCCTGTGATCTACCGTGTCAAACGCCTTGCTCAGGTCGGTGTATACAGCATCCACTTGTAACTGTCCGTCCATTGATTCTACGACAAAATCAACAAATGTAAACCAAGTTGGTCTCAGTCGATCTGTGAGGAAGAAATCCGTGTTGTTCTGGAATGACTATATTAATGAAATCTCTCACTAGCTTATTGTAAATGATCTTTTCAAAAATTTTACTAAGAACACAAAGCTTGCTGACCGGTCTGTAATTTTGAGCATCATTTCTATCACCACCCTTAAAAATTGGCGCAATGTGTGACTTTTTCCATTTGCTTGGAAAGTTACCGCACTGGAGAGAAACGTTAAATATTTTGCAAAGAGGAAACAATAAATTCAACTTACATTTCTTGATGAAAATAACCGGAATTTCATCGGGGCCACAACATTTTCGTTCATCGAGAGTATTTATAATATCGCAAATATCCCCTTCCTGGACCGTAAACTCTACCTCCTCGTCCATAAAAGATGGATGATCGAGGTGATTTTGAGGTACACTATAGTATCCCTTAAAACAATTCGAAAATAAATTGCATATCTCTTCACCGCTATTTGCGTGTTCATTTTCAAAATATACAGAACCAGGAATTCTGTCAGTACATTTTTTCTTCTGATTAATATATTGCCAAAAAGATTTACTATTCAAAGAAATATTCAACTCCATGCCACGAATGTAGTCAGTATAATCTCTTCGCATAAGCTGCTTGGAACGACGCTGCAATGCAACAAAACGCGAATAGTCATCTTGATTTTTGTAAATTTTGAATTTCTTATGCGTATTAATTTTTTGTGTTATTGTCAGCACAGTATCTCTCCGAAAATAAACAGGAAATCTATTTTTTGTTTTAAATTTAGGAACATTTTTCTTAATAGTGTTATACAAATTATCATATAAAATATCAATCATACAATCTACAGTTTTCTCCGCAAAAAGGCTCGCCCAATTTTTTTGTGATAACTCAATATTGATATTTTCGAAATTAGCTTTTCTAAAGTTGAAATGCCAACCAGCTTTCCTAGGCATGTCTTTAAGTACAGTTTTGCTGAATCTAATATCTAGTGCTGGATGGTGCAAATCCTCAATTACAACCGGTTCTAATGATTTGTTAATTTCGGTTATATAATTTTGATTACAAAAAATTAAATCTAATATCTTATTGTTATGATTAGGAACATTATTGAATTGCATAAGTTCAAGAGATGCCAGAAGATCTACTACCTCTCTAAATCTATTTTCTACCTCCCTCGGTGCTAAATAGGATTCATTGTTGACTGAGTGCCACTTTCTCGTGGAGAAATTAAAGTCACCGAGAATGATAGTGCAATTCTTAGTTATAACCTCCTCATTGAGTTTAAGTTTAGTTAGAAATGAATTGTAAGCCCTATTATCACCAGGCGGCAAGTAAACACAGCAAATAAATACTTTTTCTCCATTATGACATTCGATTGAGACCCAAATATCTTCTGCATCTGATTGCAGAGACGGCTGGTGAACCACCTTCAACATATATATACATAAATATATATATATATATATATATATATATATATATATATATATATATATATATATATATATATATATATATATATATATATATATATATATATATATATATATATAGAAGAAGGGTAGTCTTTGCTGACTAGTTAGGATGCAATTAGGATAATAATATTTGGGTATAGCAGCAAGCAAAACGTGCTCTCTTATAACACTATATTTCCGATATTTCGACAATGATTATTGTCATCTTCAGGGAAGCTACAACATAAGCACAAAAGAAAATCAAAAGCTCCATAACTGCCGACCGTAACACTACTCACTGTGTCTTTGAGAATGATTGCAAAAGATGTAAAAATCGAGATACAGTATTACTGATTTCTATAAAACGTTATTGATCGAGAAACACACAATTTGATGTCATCAACTAACATTATAAGTTAAATGGTCACAATAAAATAAAACAAACCACAATTAATTTAGAGGAAATAAATATCGTTGAAGTTAAGTTAAGTTGAAAATTTTAAAGAATATAATTATCTACTTCGTCATTATATATTGACTGAAAAAGAGACGCGACCAGCCATCTTGATCAAGAAAGTAGACATAGACAGCATCAAACAAGAAAACTCTAATGTGAAAACATGATAATTAAGGTTCACAGATTGGTCACTGTTAACAAATGAAATAGCCAGACGTATAAATGACTCAGAAAAGGAAAGGCAACTCTTCTCTCACTCGATATTTCTCAAATGGATGTTTTTATCTAAATCTAACAAAAAAGAATAAATTTCACTAAGATGATTTAAATCAGTTTTCTTATTCAAGCAATTTTCTGACTGTGAAATGTAAGCCATCTCCATAAACAGTCTCTTAGTCGAATTTATTTCCCTTGTCAATATCCTGGTGTCACTGAAATTCATAATATGTCCTGTACTATTCACATGTTCACTCAAAGCACATCTTTCAGGATGACACCTACAGTCACTCTTATGTGAGGTAATTCTATCCTTAAGGGCTCTAGAAGTCTGACCTACATATAATCTATCACATTTGGAGCATGGAATGCTGTATACTATATGAGATTGTGAAGTTAAAGGTGTTTTATCCTTAACTTTAGTGAAAATGGAACTTATTTTTGAAACTGTTCTATTGGCAATTTTTATGTGACTAAGAGACCTGAAAATTCGTGACAACCTTGGGGAAACATCAGCAACATAAGGAAGTGAGGTGAAGAAAAATTGAATTTGGGTCGAGTTAGCTGCTTCATTGGTAGCAGCTGCAACCTGTGAAACACCTATATTATTAATTGTATCTTGTATTGACATGGTCGACATACCAAAAAGGATCTTTTTTTAGTAGAGCAGGAGGATAAGAGTTATCAATAAACAAATCATATAAAATTTTTAAATTCTTCTGATGGAAGCAATTGTCAGAAATACAAAGCACTCGACGTTTCAACTGTTTTACCAAATCAACTTTCATGGATTGTTTATGATTAGTTCAAATATCTTCCACTACTAATGGGCTTTCTATACCAGTCAATGACTATAGTATTGTCCCTTTCACGACGAAATTTTGTATCCAGAAAGGGAACACTATGTTCCTCATCTTCAAGTTCTATGGTGAACTGTATGAAGGAATCAAAACTATTGAAAACGTCAACCACCTCTGTAACTCTGCCAATTGGTAAAGCTACAATTATATCATCTACATATTTTTTAATAAAGAAAAAATTAAAAGGTAAAACCTGCAAAATCCCATCTAACTTGTCATCCATGACATACATCGCGAGAATAGGACTAATCTTTGCACCCATAGGTGTTCCAAAAATCTGTTTATAAAATTTTCCATTAAATGAAAAATAAGTATTATTCAACAAAAAGGTTATTAATTGAAAAAAAGTTTCCTTATCAATACTACAATGAGTGCTAACACGACCCTATCTTTTATCAATTGCTCGTAAGCATAAATCTAAGTAAACATTATTAAATAAAGAGACAACATCCAAACTTGCCAAAACGTAACCATCAGGTAACTTCATCCCATTAAAAACCGCCGAAACCTCAAAAGAATCTATGATATAATAATTATTACTATAATCATAAGCAGCAGTCAGAATGTCTGTCAAGAAAGATGCCAAAGCTTCTGTAGGAATACCAACAGAAGAAATAATCGGTCTAGCTGATAAAATAGGTTTGTGAATTTTAGGTAATGCATAGAACTTGGGACAAACACCATTATATGTTGTAAGTTTCTTCCTTTGAGAAACATCTATTTGATTAGAGTTAAACAATTTTTTGATTAATTGATTGTATTTCGTTTGAATTTGAGAAGTTGGATCTCTTGAAATTGAAACATATGCTTGGTTATTGTTCAAAGGTTCATTAGAAAGGTTGATATATTCTACTCTTTCCATTATCACTGTGACATTTCCCTTGTCAGACCTAGTGACTACCAAGTTAGGATTATTTTTTAAAAAAATATTTGTTTTATTAAATGAATTATGAAAAAAAACCTCTAGAGTGCATCGAAGAGTGAATGTAGTTGGTTATAATATTTGTAGACTGTGCAATTATTGAATTTCTTTGGAAAACTTCTATTGACGATACAACGTAATCTACGTCTGCTAACAAACTTAGAAATAAGTTTATGATTAATTGAAATTTCAAAATTAAGAAGTTTGAATCCTAACCTGTTACAGAAACTATTGGATTGGTTACTAAAATTAATGTCTTGTCTGAGAAGAAGTCCATCTATATGTGTAGTTGAAATTTTATATGATCAGGAAGTAAGCCCATAGCATGACATCTTAGGAGCAAACACCTACGGTTGTATTCCTTCGCTAATTTCATTCTCGTCCTCGACCATGTTTTCATCTTAAACACTGTGGGTGCTCCATGTGTAGCTCGAATGTGTTGGTAAAAACCCATACCTGGAGTTTAGAAGAAGGGTAGTCTTTGCTGACTAGTTAGGATGCAATTAGGATAATAATATTTGGGTATAGCAGCAAGCAAAACGTGTACTCTTATAACACTATATTTCCGATATTTCGACAATGATTATTGTCATCTTCAGGGAAGCTACAACATAAGCACAAAAGAAAATCAAAAGTTGCTCCATAACGGTCAACCGTAACATTACTCACTGTGTCTTTGAGAATGATTGCAAAAGATGTAAAAATCGAGATACAGCATTATTGATTTTTATAAAACATTATTGATCGAGAAACACAAAATGTGATGTCATCAACTAACATTATAAGTTAATTGGTCACAATAAAATAAAACAAACCACAATTAATTTAGAGGAAATAAATATCGTTGGAGTTAAGTTAAGTTGAAAATTTTAAAGAATATAATTATCTACTTCGTCATTACATATTGACTGAAAAAGAGAGGCGACCAGCTATCTTGATCAAGAAAGTAGACATAGACAGCATCAAACAAGAAAACTCTAATGTGGAAACATGATAATTAAGGTTTACAGATTGGTCACTGCTAACAAATAAAATAGCCAGAAGTATAAATGACTCAGAAAAGGAAAGGCAACTCTTCTCTCACTCGACATTTCTCAAATGGATGTTTTTATCTAAATCTAACAAAAAAGAATAAATTTCACTAAGATAATTTGAATCAGTTTTCTTATTTAAGCAATTTTCTGATTGTGAAATAACATATATATATATATATATATATATATATATATATATATATATATATATATATATATATATATATTTATATATATGTTATTTAGGCGTAAGTAACGGTAGCGTTCTTAGAAGTTGAATACTTCTGGTAATTCTATATGTTGTCCATAAAAAGTGATCGCTGCTATTGCAGTCAACCACACTATGAAGGCGTATACATGGTAATCAAAAACCTTATTTCCATCTGAATGTGTTTGAACAAATGACCTATGTGTTTAGTTTGGCCTTGGTTTACGAAATTTACCTTGTTGTATATAAGCATAATTCAGTAGGTGATAAATGCAAATATCTTGTCGTCAACTCTAACGTTGAATCGATCTTCGTGTAATATAATAACTCTGGTGCGTCGATGCTGCATAGTAAATTTATCTTTCCTTCAATAGCGGCATACTCCTCATCATGAAACGTGTAAATTAAAAGATCATCATATTCTCTTTTGTTCTTTAACCAATTGAATTGGTTTGATCTCTTATTTCTACCTAGATGCGCAACATCTACACTGAAGTTCATCGCGTTTGAGTTAATCATTGGACGGTGGATCTCTTTCTCTTTAATGGTTTATCTGGAAAATCATTCTTCAATCGAAATCAAATCAAATTTTTCGATATTTTCCTTCATCCGGTTTGTTAAGCGAAAAAACGCTGTGTTATACACTGTATCCATGCTGACTTTATCTGGTTTGATGGCGTGTTGACTTTCTTCGTTCATATAATCCATAATGAAGTAAACTAGAACATTTATTTGAAACTAATCAAACAAACCTCCTAGCGGAGCTGGTTATACGAGTTCACGAAACATGTTTGTAAATGTTGCATTACATCGAATTGATGTGGCAACTTTACTCTTGCTTAGCGAATATAGTAACCACCTTCGGGTGTCAGGATGTACGAGTTCTCGTTGCCGAAATGTTTCATCTATCTGTAAGATGTGGTTCATTTGTTTCCGACTGGCTGCGCTGTGTCATATTTATATGCCATTGAGTCACTAGAAGGAAAATATAAGACCGTTTGAAATATTTGGTTGGTTATCACTTTCGATGAATGGATGATACTGATGAGCCCCAAATAAGGACGAAACAGACTGTCTATCATTTCCGTTGATTGTGATAAACAACTCAATGTTTCTAACATACACCGTCCTAGGTATATGGAGGCATTTCGATGTTTCGTGAACTCGTATAACCAGCTCCACTAGGAGGTTACTTTGATTAGTTTCAAATAAATGTCCTAGTTTACTTCATTTTATTGCCACGAACGTGTATCGATAACACGAAGAATTCTGTTCTATAATCGATAATACTAGTAGTGTCTGTAGAGAATAGTGGCTTGATAATTTGAGAAGTTTGGATTTGTTGAAATTTATCTCTAATAGAGATTTATTCTTCGTAAATTATTTTTGGCCTCTGTTCGTTCTTTGTTAATGCATTATATTCACATTCCAATATTTTCCTCTTCTTGTCCATCACTTCTTTGTTCTCGTTGCTCTCCTTTACTACGTGTTGTTGTATGACCCTTAGAAACGTCACCATTAAGACTACAAATGTCATAGTGGTGATATTATTGAGTTCCCCTCTTGTATTGGTGTCGTTTTGCTCTATGTCACTTAGTATCTGATATGCCGGCGGTAATTCTGAGATAGGGCCCAGGCTGGATTCCTTCCCTTGTCTGAATTTACCTTTAACATCTTGTAGAACCTTTTCCTTCGACGTTGTTCTAGATGCTAAACGGTGTGATCGTCTCAGTGAAGATAACGTCTCCTTGTTTAGTATCTATTCTATTGCGTCCTTCATCCAGCTTGTTGTTTGTGGCTTGGATAGTTTGCTCTAAACAAACTTGACCCAAAACTCTTCAAATTCTTGATAGCTCTGGAGTTGCTGTGCTCCGTTTGCTTACTCATGTTACTGTATTATCTAGAATACTCGCAAGTTTTTTTCAATAATAATAATCAATTTATATCTGAAACTCAATTATAATTAATATATATATATATATATATATATATATAAATATATATATATATATATATATATATATATATTATATATATAAATATATATATATATATATATATATATATATATATATATATATATATATATATATATATATATATATATATATATATATATATAGATTTCTTGGATAGCCTGTAGTCTCTGATCCTTTGACAATTAGTTAAACTTTATAACTGCATACTGTAGACCCTTCTCTCTCAAAGCCGAGCAGTGAATTAGATATAAATAGGGAAAAATTTGTCTTGTGTTGTTTCTGTTTTTGCACTCTTCGAAGTAGTAATCATGGTTATGGAGAAACAAAAGCAGCCTGTAGATATAAAGGCCCTATATGGTCAGGAAGTCATTTTGCCGGAGAGAGTTTCGACATGAATCCCTGTAACCTATTCCAAAAATTGTGCGTAATGCCCATTTTTGGAGGACAAAAGTTTTCTCTGCATAAGGTGAACCACCCCAAAAAATGATACAATACGAAGCTACAGATTAAAAATTAGCATAATGAATGACCTTCAGCACTTTCGATCCGACTTGCTTTTTTACTATGTTCAGAGTATATATCACAGAGCAAAGTTTTATTTTAAGTTGGTTGATATGAGGATTCCACTTCAATGCGTTGTGTATCTGAGCTACTAGAAACTTTGCTGGTTGACCAACAGTAATTCTCTGATCTCCGTAACGCAACATATCCGGCGAGATCCAACCTTGTCTTTCAGTAGAGAAATATATGCACTTAGTTTTCAGGACATTCACTACCAGTTCATTATCAATGCACCATTTCTCGATATTACTCAAAACAGACTCCAGTGTCTGAGTTGAAGTGGAGATATTTGCAGGTCGAACTAAAATGTTTGTATCATCAGCGTATATGATTGGCTGACAGTTTTCTGTAAAATATTTGGTTATATCATTTGTGTAGACAATAAAAAGCAGGGGTCCCAAAATACTTCTTTGAGGTACTCCCATGGGTGACACTAGTTCTTTTGAGGTGTATATGACTCCTCTCACAGTGATAGAGACTCTCTACTTCCGATGGGTGAGGTAACTTTTTATAAGATTCAGTTGTCTATCTCTTATTCCATATAGTTCCATTTTTGTCAGTAATATTTTATGGATCACACAGTCAAAAGCCTTAGATAGATCGAGGAACAAAGCCGATGGAATTTCACCTTTCTCCAATGCCAAAACAATAGCATGTGTTAGTCCATAAATGGCAGTTTCAGTATTTTTATTGCTCAAAAAACCATGCTGATATTTCTGTATAACACTAATCTTCTTGCAAAATTTTAGAATTCTAACTGCTAGAATTTTCTCAAAAATTTTGGACAATAAACTCAGTAGATGGGTCGATAATTATCCAATTGAGCAGAGTCTCCTTTTTTATATATATATGTCTGATTTCTGCTATCTTAAGTGCATCTAGAAAAATTCCTTCTTTGAAAGATAAATTCATAATATGAGTAAGCCCCACCCTTACTCGTAATGTGAATAGATTTTTTCACAATACTCATGGGATTCCCTTCACAACCTAACCTAACACCAGTTCAGTTTTTGGGTTAGTGCCAAACCAGACTCATCAGAATTGAAAATTCTCGTGTGATCTCTCAAAATATCTTTCGCATTTTCGCTAGCCAAATAATTGCTAATTTCCCTTTGCCAGTATCTAATTGATGTTTCAGAAATGCCGGATAGCGCTGTATTTATTGATTCCGCTGACTTACTTCTGGGTGTCGTTTGAGAAATGCATTAACCCATTTATACCCAGGTATTCCATCCTTAAACCGATTAGGGCGATGATCACTCTCGATTATATGTTTAACATAGAAGCTTTTTGTTAAGAAGAAAGCCTTTATTTGCGCAAGCAATGATCCAACGTACTAAAATATTCTCCTCCTTATTTATAACTGTAGGGGGCCCATTTTTCGTGTTTCAGGTGTCTTCGTATGTAATTTATTTATGAGCGTCGG
This sequence comes from Cynegetis impunctata, assembly GCA_030704885.1. Taxonomy (NCBI): domain Eukaryota; kingdom Metazoa; phylum Arthropoda; class Insecta; order Coleoptera; family Coccinellidae; genus Cynegetis; species Cynegetis impunctata. The sequence continues at coordinate 189,335 of JARQZK010000766.1, forward strand.
ATGAGAAACATTTTAATTTCTTTCTGCTTAGCGTGCACCGCAAGTTAGTCAAAGTTCAAATATCAATGTTAGAAAAAAAATTCAGAATATTCCTAGGGAAGTTCCAAAATATTTAACAAAATAATAGAACGAAAAATTTGTAATAATTAATTTCTTCATTACTTATAGGTTATATATAATTATGATGTTCAAATGAAAAATATAATATATATGTGAATGTTACATTTTTTTTCAATTTTTTCAAATTATTTATTTATTCGAATACGGTCTTCCGTGAAAGGTGAAGATTTTAAGAATTTTATATATATATATATATATATATATATATATATATATTTCTTCATCTATCTTTCCGATAACTCTTATACCATTCATCTGAGTAGTAAACAGTGTAATAACTTTCTAGTGATATTATCACAAATGATTATGAACAGGATGGGTTTAAATGGTGACATCACTCTCAATAGCCGATCCGAGCGTAATCTGAAATGAAATACAACTTCAATTGTTTTTGTATTAGATAGTTGATGGTTCATTTTATACCGTAGTTAATTTTCATTGAGTAATTTTTATTTCTTATAGTTATAATTTTTTCTTATTCGTGGATTCAAAATTGAGAATATCTTCATCAGGATGTGTGGAGATATCTTCAGACAACTACTATTCATTGAAAAGCGATATTTACTCTGAATTGAAACTTTTCTTGATATTTTCGTGTGCAACCTGCTCATCGTCAATAAAACTCGTATCTAAATTTGGGCTATCTTCGGGGTCATCTGTTTGACAGTTTTGAGGTATATTGTACAATTTCAGTTGGTTCATATTGCTTTCATGAGTAGTGTCGCCTATTGCTGAAGATTCCCAGACTATTTTTGCATCATTAAAGGCATTCTAACAAATTTCTTCTATTTCACCATATGATCGATACAAAAGGTCTCCAAAAACAATCGTAGATGAATTTTCCAATCTAGATATTACGACTTCTTCAGGAAACAAGAGATTCTTTCGAATTTTTATTGATTTTGCAGTGTTTCGATATTTGTCTATCAACTATTCCGTGAAGACTTGAATTAACTACTGTCGGGAAAGTTGCTATTATTGATATAGTGGCTCTAAAGATAGCTTCGCAGGGTTGGGAACTGAAAAGTCATGGAGTAAAATGCGCACATTTTATACTTTCATCATCTCTTTTGATCTTGCCTTGTTCTTTTCTCTTATAAAGGCGTTCACGTTCCTTTTCTTCTGCCTTTTCATCCTTCACTGGATCGGCCTTAATCTTCTCTCTCAATCATCTATCTGAGTAAACGATATTATTTGAGAGTGAATGAATATACCTTTAGCAACCCAAAAATAAAGAGAACACATATGAAACATAAACATAAATTGTATCCATAAAAATCTAGGACGATCTTCGTGAAAAACATAAGAAATAACTTGAAACGGTAAATAATGATTTATACTTAAAAATTAATACATATAACAGGGGGCACATGAAATTACGTCACAGCATAATTATATCGAATATTAATAATATCTCATAGAGTACCAAGTTTCATTTTTAAAAATCGTTGCTGGTTTAAATTTCACACCCGTTACATTAATATCACATCCGTTAACGTGTAACATCGGATGTGAAGTTCACGGAGGTGAAATAAAATCATTTTATGATCTCCCACACCTAGTAAAAAATTAGCTCAACTTCGGAACTTCAACCATTAATACTATCAAATAAGCGGATATTTGATATAAAAAAAGAAAAACGCTCATAATTTTTTTTTGTGGATGATAAACAATGAAACAGAGGTGAACTATCATCTCGATAATATAATGTTTTCTTACCTTCTCTACGTATTTACCAAAACACTAAATCACCCACACAACTTTCCTGTTGCTTCTTCAAGCATAATTTGTCTACAACGTCTTTCGCATGCTCACCAATATGACGAGCAGGAAAATTTAAAAATTTTATAGGCAAAAGTTTCCATATTAATGGAGATGATGTGTTAGCGGAGGGACATTTTTTTTCTTGCCATTATTGGTTGTTTCATATGAAACTCACGTGATACGTATAAAATACGTATCACACACATGCAGACGTTCAAGGTTTGTGTGTGAGACATAAGAAGGCGTATATATATATATATATATATATATATATATATATATATATATATATATATATATATATATATATATATATATATATATATATATGAGCGATATTTATTATGAATTAAAACTTTTCTTGATATTTTCGTGTGCAACCTGCTCATCGTCAATAAAACTCGTATCTAAATTCAGGTTATCTTCGGGGTCACCTGTTTGACAGTTTTGAGGTATTTTGTACAATTTCAGTTGGTTTCTACTTCTTTCATGAGTAGTATCGCCTATCTCTGAAGATTCCCAGTCTATTTTTGCATCATTCAAGGCATTCTAACAAATTTTTTTTATTTCACCATCTAATCGACACAAATGGTCTCCAAAAAGAATCGGAGATGAATTTCCCAATCTAGATATTGCGACTTCTTCAGAAAACATAAGATTCTTTCGAATCTGTATTGATTTTGCACAGTGTTTCGATTTTTGTCTATCAACTATTTCGTTATCACTTAAATTAACTACTGTCGAGAAAGTTGCTATCATTGATATAGTGGCCCTAAAGATAGCTTCGCAGGGTTGGGAACTGAAAAGTCGTGGAGTAAAATGCGCACATTTTATACTTTCATCATCTCTGAATTTGCGAACTAATACAATAAATTTGAGAGCGTTTATTTCCACGTACAGGTTTGCATTTAGAGATATGAAATTTTTTTGTCGCGGAATTTTCAGCTGATGATATAACTTTCCTCTCCAGATTCGTAAAGAAAAGCGCAGGTGGATGTCTTAGCGGGAGGACATTTTTTTCTTGCCATTTTTGGTTGTTTCATATAAAACTCACGTATGTGATACGTATAAAATACGTATCACACACATGCAGACGTTCAAGGTTTGTGTGTGAGACATAAGAAGGCGTATATATATATATATATATATATATATATATATATATATATATATATATATATATATATATATATATATATATATATATATATATATATATATATATATATATATATATATATATATATATATATATATATTGTACCTTAATGCGATTTAGTACCGCTGATACGTATAAAATACGTATCACACACATGCAGACGTTCAAGGTTTGTGTGTGAGACATAAGAAGGCGTATATATATATATATATATATATATATATATATATGAACGAATATTTCTTTATTTGGGATCGCAGCAATAAGGAAAATGAAATTACCCTTTTTTCTTTTTTATTACTCGAGCTTTCGGCAATGTCTCATTGCCTTCGTCAGGAGACCTGAAAGACATTGTTTTATTGATACCAGTTCCTGTACATTTTTTAAATAAAGGTGTTTTGACTTACAGAAGCTGGGATTATCCTATTTGTTCTATTAATTATGTGAGACGTATTGGACAGACTAATTTTGACAAAATAAAATAAACATTTTTTGAAATACAAATTTTTCTTCTTGAATTAAGCGTTAAATGGATCCAAACACTTTTTTTTCAACTTTAATGTAGGTACTAACGTGTGAAATATAACCAAGGATTGAAAAGTAAACGTCAAATGTCATCTTTGACATAGATATTTCTCTTCCTTTATAACTGCATGCATTCCAAAATGAGACGAATGGGGGTAAGTTCCGGTGTATTGACTATGTTTCGATTTGGTCGGTGGGTCTGTAATGACTGGTCCTGGGTACTAAATAATACAACGGTTCATTCTATACTTTCGTCTTTATCCGCATAGACTCTAGACTTATCGTTAACCTCTCGGCCAGCGTGACGAGTCTCCAAGTCTGTATCAGTCTCACCAAAAACAACATTTTCTTTCTTGTCCAGAGAAATTAAAATTTTCTTATAAATATCTTCAGACACATTTAGAATTTGCCTTGTTTGTTTTTTATTGATTGCCATTGCGTCTCGTTTGATAGCTGCCATTGTGTTTCCTCTTGTCTTACCATAATTTATCCAAATAAATGATGCTATTGTTGCGACTGCAAAGATGAAATCGTTCTTAGTAGGTTAAGTTATTGTTAAATGGGTAAGAAGATCTCCTCTGTGTTCGAAGAAACCTCTTAATCCGTTGCTCTCAAAATAGATTCTTTCAAAACCTTCCATTATTGTATAGCTCATTCCATCCAAATTTTTCTTTGTTCTGCTGAATGTCATCTGTGTTTGAGAAGGGTAAAATTTGAATCCGCCTCTCTCAATACATGGATTTATCGGTATTCCACAGCATCCTTTAGCGAACCTTGTGAATTTGTTTTCCTCGGTGTCTCTTAATAAATCCATGACTGGATGACCATATAGCTTGAAGCTATTCATGAAATCCTCAATATTTCGGTACTCTCCTCTTTCCTTTGATTGGATGTGTTTCAAAATGTGTTTGTGATTATTTGATTTTTCCCCAATGTGTTGTCTATTTTCGGACCTATATAGTTAGCACGGAATTGGGGTTGTACTAGGGCATGCGACACATATATGGATTTTCCGGTCATCCCTGGGATAATTGGTAGGTGCCTGATCCTCGGATCTAGTTGTGACCGTACAAAATTTAATATATTTGGTATTGAACTGAGAGGCAGAGAACTTCTTTCTACTATACTTTTTACCGCGTCCACATATATGCTAGGTACCTCCGAGTAATCTATGAAGTTGTTAAGATCCAATGCTATGTTGATTGCTGGTCCTATCAACTCTTTGGGTATGTCTACAAAATGAGGATTTGTTTGGACCGCCATCCGACTGTAATTTACACTCCCTGTGATGAACTTTAAAGTGCTCCAAGGAATGCTGTTGACCTCATCAAGTTTATATACGTTTTGTTTCATCAAAGAATGAATTATTTCGATTGTTTTGTCATTAGGAAGAGGCGATTCTGCATTCCAATATTCGATACACTCTGTTGAGCATAATTTTCTATGCCTTCTACGATGGTCTTTGTTTTCACTAATCAATTTCTCAGGGAAAGAGAATTTATTAGGTATCTTTTTGGGTATTATTGTTATGGGAAATTTTGTATTGATTGACTCTAAGGTGGTCATGAGAGGGTTAGGATCTTTGACAGATCTACAGTTTCTTTCTATAGACTTAAGGTTAGATACATTGTTGTCCAACATTATTTGAACTGTTTCATCTTCCATCTCTAAAATAGAAGAGCACGCTTTCATTATTCTTTTCTTTCTTTCATCTCTTCTTATTGCCTCAATTTCTGGTTCCATTGCTTCACAAATACTTTTACTTAAAATTATCGTCTGCTTTTGCTTTTGCATTTGACTTTAGTCAATACACCGGAACTTACCCCCATTCGTCTCATTTTGGAATGCATGCAGTTATAAAGGAAGAGAAATATCTATGTCAAAGATGACATTTGACGTTTACTTTTCAATCCTTGGTTATATTTCACACGTTAGTACCTACATTAAAGTTGAAAAAAAAAGTTTTTGGATCCATTTAACGCTTAATTCAAGAAGAAAAAATTGTATTTCAAAAAATGTTTATTTTATTTTGTCAAAATTAGTCTGTCCAATACGTCTCACATAATTAATAGAACAACTAGGATAATCCCAACTTCTGTAAGTCAAAACACCTTTATTCAAAAAATGTACAGGAACTGGTATCAATAAAACAATGTCTTTCAGGTCTCCTGATGAAGGCAATGAGACATTGCCGAAAGCTCGAGTAATAAAAAAGAAAAAAGGGTAATTTCAATTTCCTTATTGCTGCATTCCCAAATAAAGAAATATTCGTTCATATTAGTATACAGCAAACAAACCACTCATCTATATATATATATATATATATATATATATATATATATATATATATATATATATATATATATATATATATATATATATATATATATATATATATATATATATGTATATATATATATATATGTATATATATATATATATATATAATATATATATATATATATATATATATATATATATATATATATATATATATATATATATATATATATATATATATATATATATATATATATATATATATATATATATATATATAATATAAATATATATATATATATATATATATATATATATATATATATATATATATATATATATATATATATATATATAGTACCTTCATACGATTTAGTACCGCTGCATTCTGTAGAAGGGACAGTTAATAATGTTAATATCCCACAGGAGGTGGGATATCACATAATCTTACCCACTTAAATGAGAAATATATCTGATTGTGTAACTAACTACCATATGTTCAAGTTAAATAACTGGCGCCTTTTAATTTCATGATATTAATTGTCTTCTCAAAATTATTTTTTTATAGTTAGGTACTGTGAAAGTATGGAAAATTTTGAATTGATCCAAATAATCAATACAAGTATTCTTCAATTTCATTGGATTTTGAACCTTAATGACATAATCTCTTTCTTTATTGATTTTAATAAATTCTTATATCAAATGAGTCTTCGAAAGTATATATATTTTTTAAATATTATCCTTCACTCAATAAGCTTAGAATCTTCAAGTTATTTATATGAGCTAAATATTGAAATTTATGTATGTACTTTTGATAGCTGTATTTAATAAGAATTTTCAAGTTATTGAATGAATTTAACTATTACAATTCATGATTATGGAACTAGAAAATTCAAACTTTTCTTTATTGATTTCAATTACTATATCTTCTCTAGAAAAAACTGTTGAATGAGGATTTACTTATTTAAGTCTTCTATTTGAATATATTGCACCCTTGCGACAAAAGTGTCACAACTCAAAATCATTATTTTTTCTCACAAACGAAAACATTAATAAATAAATTGTTCATTAGTTCGAATTTAGGGATATTCTTCAATTTGATCGGGAACTCAATACCTTCGTATTTAAGCACATTTGAAAAATGGAGATAATTATTTAAGCGAGTATTATTTTTTGAAGTTGTTGGATATAAAGCAGCTACTATCGACCACAAAAAGCTATTTTCATCGTTATTCTAAATATTTACAACACCTTTTTTTCTTTGAAGAAATTTTGGAGTCTCAACATATGTCGAGTTACCAAATCTCAATGGATCATATTGATAAATATTCAAGTTTAAATTATGAATCTCTGCCAAAGCCCTTCCTGAATCTCGTTCCTGAAATTCCTCCAACTCTTTCAGTACCACACTGGTGATGTGTTGCTCGAACCAACAATTCAATTTTGTACTAGAATCGATGACGGCATTCTTCGTATTGAACCATTTAATGTCACTCTCCTCCGAATTCGGTTTAATAAACAGTCCAGTGAACATCGCATTGACTTTCAGCAATCCACACTTTTCAACTGCTCTTTTATTTTCCGTGCGAAAAGTTTGAATGCTCTACGGAGAAACTCTATCGAGTCTTTTACAGGTAAATTATTGATGATTCCATTACACATCCTTTTCCAGGAAACACGAAAAATCTGTCTTGCTCAAACTGAACCGAATTCAAAACCATTTTTTCGGCAGTCCAATTATATATGAAATAGTAATGAATTACCGCTTGATTATTTCAATGAGATGCGGTGAAATTAGTTGAAAATCGTATTTTTTGAGTCACTTTTTATGTACAGAGTGGTCCAAATTGGACACTTTTGATAGGAAACACCAATTTCTAGAGGAGTTAGAGAAAAACTAGCCTGCATGCTACGAGATCGATTTTTGTGAGAAAATGAATGCCGAAAACCGCACATTGATATGATACAAGTGTTTTTCAATTTTGTGCATTTCTGACCCAACCCCGTAATTTGTTTATTTTTTAATTTTTCTTGTTTCTGTGAAAACATTCTTCAGGCACTTTTTTAAAAGGAATCCAATTGTGTTACTAGATTTTTATTAAAAAATATGGTTTTGAAGCTATAACATAAAATTGTATTTTTTTTATGGACAACCCTATATTTTTTGAAATATTCGTGTTTGAAATGAAATTTTCTTTTCAAATATATATAATAGTTGCTACTTCTCTTTGAAAACATGCATTTTGTTGCTGTTTTCGAATTATTTCAGATGAATTTTCAAAATCTGGGTTGCCATGCCTGAATATGAAACAAAATAGTTCTACATAACAGCTGTTAAAAAGAATTAGTGCCTATTTTGTAATAACGCATAAATTTAATCAAAAAATAGAATAACAAGAACAACAATATTTTTAAACTATTTACAACATGTGTTCGAATTGAGCACCATTTAAATCAAAACATAATTGACTTCGCTTCCTAACATTATTGACAGCATTAATCAATTCCATCGCAGGTATTGAACGAAAGGCATGTCGCACTGCTGCTTCCAACGCTTCTCGGGAATCAGGATGGTGTTTATATGTGAGGTCCTTTATGCTTCCCCAGAGGTAAAAATCTGGAGGCGTAAGATCGGGGGATCTTGCCGCCCAATGAACAGGACCCCGGTTGCCAAGCCAATTATTGTCCGTAAATATTTCATTTAAAAACGCCGTTACGATGTGTGCGTTATGACACGGTGCCCCGTCTTGTTGGAAGTATACGTCTCCAATTTGTTGTAATGGCATATCATCCATTATTGGTTCAACAAATTCCCGCAATATTTCCAAATATCGCGCTGCCGTAAGGTTACCCTCATAGATATAGGGACCGATAAACCTTCCTCGAAAAATACCGACCCAAACATTGAAACTATATCGGCCTTGATTTTGTGTCTCCACTATAATATGTGGATTTTCCAAAGTCCAATTGTAGGAATTGTATCTATTAAAAATACCAGAGCTGCTAACGCATGCTTCATCAGTCCATATGATATTCTGTCCAAAGTTTGGGTTTTCAGCACATTTTCCTAAATACCATTGGCAAAATTCGAGCCGGAATTGTAGGTCATTTGGTAGTAACTTGTGAACTTTTCTTACTCTATACGGTTTGAATTCATTTTTTTTCAGAATTCGCTTTGTTGTAGTCTTTGGAATACCTGTATTCAACTGCATTTTGCGAAGTGAAATATTGGGTTGGTTTTGTATTTCCCCCAAAACCGTTATTTCTTCTAACTCCTTATCTCTATTCCTGGCTTCGTAAACTTTTGTCCTTGGTTTTGAAAAAGAACCGTAATTAACTAGGTTTTGCTGCAAACACTTTAGCATATCATATTTTTCGTAATTTTCATACATTTTGAATTAACAGGCAGATAAGTATTCTAGTAAGTTCAAAACTCAGTTCAAAAAAGCACACTTAACTTGTGAAGTAAACTGCATTTAATAATAATTGTTTGACAGTACGCATAGACTGTAGTTGCTAAGGTAATTTATTTCATATTCAGGCGTGGCAACCCAGATTTTGAAAATTCATCTGAAATTGTTCGAAAACAGCCACAAAATGCATGTTTTCAAAGAGAAGTAGCAACTATTATATATATTTGAAAAGAGAATTTCATTTCAAACACGAATATTTAAAAATATATAGGGTGGTCCATAAGAAAAAATACAAGTTTATGTTATAGCTTCAAAACCGTATTTTTTAATAAAAAACTAGTAACACCATTGGATTCCGTTTAAAAAAGTGCCTGAAGAATGTTTTCACAGAAACAAGAAATATTCAAAAATAAACAAGTTACGGGGTTAGGTCAGAAATGCAAAAAATTGAAAAACACCTTGTATCTTTCGAACAAGTCAAGATATCAATGTGCGGTTTTCGGCATTCATTTTCTCACGAAAATCGACCTCGTAGCATGTAGGCTAGTTTTTCTCTTACTCCTTTAGAAATAGGTGATTCCTATCAAAAGTGTCCAATTTGGACCACTCTGTACAACAAGAGGATTTGGAATGAAAATATTTTGAATTATATCATTTTTCAAGGAAGTTTATCTGAATGTGTCACTTTTGAACACTCATGTTTCCAATAAATTTGTAAATTTCAGAATTGCCTCAGCATTTAAATTCTGATTGAAATTTAAATTTTCATGAAAAATGCACCAACTACTCCTTTATGAAACGTTTATTTATAAGAAATACAATAAGTTTATGAACATCCAAACGATTGTAATATTTGGAATCTTTACCTACTACATATCGATATCACAATAATCTTTCAAAACTTTGGCTTAGGAAAAACAAACTGAATAAAAAAATTGAACGACAGATAAAGGTGAAGCCAATGAATAATTTCAAGATTTACCAAGAATTTTGTTATAGAAGGAATTGTAATAATATTCAGGTATAATATTTTTGTACAACACAAACTCCATCTCGCGGGACATCATAAAAGCTAACTTAATACATTTTTGTTGGTTGTTGGATTGAGGTGGTCTAAAGCGGCTAGTGATATTAACTCAAAATATGTAATTTTTGAGTTGTGACACCTTTCTCTCAAGGGTGCGATATATGGATAATTATTCTCATTATTATTATATACTAATGCTTTTTCATATTCTCTGACATAAAATCTGAATATTCCCATCTATAATTCCTAATATGAAATCTTGTTTCTACAAGCTAAGATATAATCTAAAGCGGGCGCCAGACACAGACAAATATTTGAACAAAGACTTTGATAGACTTTGCTCACACATTTGAAACAAGTTTGGAGTACCCGTCAGACATGATTCGTAGACACATTCGCTCACACTATTCAAATAGACAACAAACAAAATAAACGGCGATTTCGTGGACGCGGTATTCCTATACCATTTAAGTATAAATATTGTAAAAATTATAGAGTATTTAAGAAATCTCTGATAGTATATGTATTTGAAAATTTTTCTTGATGGACTTTATGGATGTAATGATTATTTTTGTTATCAATAGCTTTATGCTAAATAAAGGTATTATTATTATTATTATTATATCTAATTATTTATTACAAATGCAAAAATATATACGGAAAAGTCCGAAAAGGAGGCACGAGTGGTTGTGTGGAATATATCGTAATAGAACAGAGTACGTACGAATGAAATTGTCTATGTTTTAGATTGATAGTTTCAATTTATATATAGGTTGGCTCCGTAGTTCAGTGGTCAGTGCGTTGGGCTACTGAACAGAAGGTCGCTAGATCGAATCCTGGCCGAAATTAATGCGGAGCCACCTCTCGGAAGGCAGTGGCAAACCACCGAGAAGTATTCTGCCTAGTGAAGCCTCTCTGTAAAGACGTTCGGAACCGTCGTTAAACTGTAGGTCCCTTCTATTCGTGTTTTACTGTATCACGCACAGCACGAATAGTTGTGAAGAGGTCGCCTACGCCCGAAACCGGGTATGGCACCGGAAGAAGAAGATTTATATATAAGCTTCGACCAAAAAGTTAACTAATACTCAGCCCCGGTCTTCACTCGCCTGGTACCAAGTAATTTATATAGATTTTAATTTTGCTTTAGTGTTTCGTGACAAAACAATTTTCATTTATTTGGTTCAAGAGCTTCTATGGAGAAAATGCTGCAAGAGATGATGCCTAGACCAGTGGGTTACTTGTGTCCTGTGGGGATGTTGAAATACTATTAAAAAACATTTCTCCTTGATTTCAAAATCTGACACAAATTGGAGAATTGCTGTACCTTCGAGGATGAGACTGGCATTGAATTTTGAGATTTTTGGCAACTGGCCATAGATATATGAGTTTACAACATCTATTCAGAATTTCTCATCAATTAATCTTTACTACTGTGTACGAAGTTTGTAAAGCTCTAGTTGAAGTTCTTAAGGAGGAGGTAAAGGTTAGTTAAAACAGTTGTTTGCTAAAGATTTTTATTTATAACGATTTTTCAAAGGGTAGTTATGTAAATATTCAGATACCGTAGAACGGGGCTATTCTAGACGTTTTTTTCATTATTTTCAATATAGCAGAAAGAGTAATTGAAAATAAACTATTTTGATATGCTTTTTGGATATTTTTATATACGACCTAATATTATTCTATGATAAATAGGTCCCCATTCTTACAGGGGGCTGATAAAAAATTTTTTTAGGCACGTCAAAAATAACCTCGTGGGTCGGGGATATTTTAGAATCGATAAAAGTAACGCATTAATTATAGTTTCCTTGTATGTGGGGCTAAATTGGAACATATATATGTATATATAAGTATATAATTTTTCATTCATGAGTGCCCAAACTAAAATTTTGGGCATCCGTTAAAAAATATGAGATAAATCAAAACAATTAAGGATTTTTATTTTCATTACAAATTTTTTTATTTATTAAGAAAAGTAGGTACAAAAATATAGGTAAATAAAACTTAATTCAACTCTGGCTTTTAAGTAAAATATAACCTCACATAAAATCACAACCAAATTAGAATAATTATATCTACTTATAAATCAACAAGGAATATTAAACGCAGTTAAATCGTCAATAAATTTTTAAAAAAATCTTTTTCCGGAACCATCTCTCATTGGATTATTTAATACTCTAACAATATTATCTGCAGTTATAGCATTATCTACCAATATTATCTACATCTTCCTCAGAGGGTATTAAAAAACTATCAGTTCGAGAGGATTTTCTTAAAAAATCTACTTTAAAGAAACAGTCATGGTTTGACTGAGAACGTGAAATAACTTTTCCAACATAGTGACATGGTACATTTTTTCGTTTGTACTCTACCACAACCCAGTCATTTTCATTAGAAAGTGTCACTGGTATATTTTGATTTGTATACTACGTATTTTGGCAAGAGATTTTTGATTTGTATACTACGTATTCTGGCAAGAGTTGACCATCAGCTGTGCTAGCATACATCAAGCTTATCGCTGTCTTCGTCGAATTGACCACTCTTTCCGGATATTTTGTTCCCCTTTTGAATATGAATTTTTTTGCTCCCAGGTTATCAGTCAAATTAGTCTCGTCAAAATTCACTATTAGAGATGGATCCGTAGTGGTAAATTCTTCCCTAGCGCCGAAAAAAACGTCCAATTTGTTTCTGTTCATCATTGCCCTCTTGGTGGATATATTTGCTGAAAGGCGATTAGATATTTCCTCTTTGTATCTTTTAATGAAATTGGAAGCCCAATCTGGACCGGGCATATTATTTTTTAGTCTGCTCTCATTAACACCCTTTTTATCAAGATATGATTTTACCAACAATCTTAAGTCGAGTAGATCAAACGGAAAGCCCCATGAAGCCACTTTGTTCAAGTGTTCAATCAACACCCTTTCTTCTTCGACAGATAAAAGATGGGGCCTCCCTGGTGTTGGATACATACTCTTCTTTTTTACCCTTAATGCCAAAGTAGACCTAGGTATGTTAAAATGTTTTGCCGCTTGTTTTAGTTTTTGGGTCCTACTGTGTACGGCTCTTATAGCATTTTCCATAGCTTCACTAGTGTAGCTTTTATATGGAGTGTAGTTTTTTCCATTACGCGAATGGCCCAAGGACTTTTTATAACTGCGTACCATGTTCTCTGAAAACAAAATAACTGTAAATAATAATTTACACACACTAAATGGTAGGTAGCATTAATATTTAAAAACACGGGGATATTTTGGAAGACCGGGGATATTTTGGAATAATTATGAAAATGTCGTCTAGAATAGCCCCGATCTTCGAAAAGATTCGTAAAAAATTTTTACGGCAGCATAATGTTTATAACTGTACTACACAATGATACTAACATCCAAAACAATTTTTACACAAAACTTATCTGCTATAACTCTCACCCACGACGCAGTAGCACTAAAAGTTTGACAGGCTCAAATATGATTTTATGCTTCGCTGTCAATGTCAAACAGACCACTACCACGCTCTTACAAATACTAAAATCCACTGCTTCTGAATGAGTAAGGTTATGCACGATAAGATTACAGTATGATTTACGCGGGATTGTGATGTATCTAAACAGGGTTGCCAGATGTAGCTGGAAGGTCACGAATTCTAAAATATCCCCGCATTTCCAAATTAGCCCCGTTCTACGGTAATCATTGTTGCATTTCAACCATCATCATCATCATGATAACGTGGGGTATATGCTTGTTCTATTGTATTATACTTCCCAGGATGAAGAACTTTTGAGGAAGGATCTTGATTTTGTTATCCAAGAGTTTTCAATTATTGTAATCATTTTTCGAAGTACTTGGTCCACTAAAGCCATACATAATGTTATTGTTCGAATATGAAGAAAAATTATCTGCTGGTGATTCTGGTGGCCGATGACATTCAGGTACATTCATTCGAATGCCACATATGTTTTGAGCATATTCCTTACGTGATGCTTGGGTCTTTGTTTCAAAGGGTGTTGATGTATGGAATGTCACATCATAATTACCTGAAATTGACTGATATTTTCGCATATCCATTTTTGAGGCAACTGGAGGTGGTACAAATACAGATGGTTCATCAAGTGTTCAAATATTGTTGCTGTGTCTGGCGCCGGCTTAACGGATCTAATATTGAAGAAAACGACCTTGAAATTTTTAATATTGAAGACATTTGTGACATGTCATACACTGAAAAAAATAATCCGTTGTGAATACGGAAAGATAACTATATTATACCTAGCTTTTAGGTCAAATAGGTGCCAATCACTACATTTATTGAATATTACCACTAAAAAATAGTATGATTCAAACAATAATAAATACTGAAGCTTAAAGCATCAAGTACTTTTCCTGTTTGGTTATTATTTACCACTACAAACAAGTAACTCCCACTTTTCGATTTGTTCTTATTTATCGGTGGCATGGAATATAACATAACAAAATAAGGGTATTACCTACCATTTATATGACAATGTACACTACTACCTTTTTATTTTTGTCCATAAATCTATGGTTATTATTTATCTGCACTAATATAATATCAGAGATTTTTGCAGGTTCATTATAACTTCACTGAATGAGTATTTCATACGTACTTATATGTTGTTTTTCGGAATTATTACCAATTGTATTCATGTGATAAAAGTAAGACAACGTTACCAGGCTGGTTTATTCAACTTTAGTAATCAATATACAGGGTGTTTGGAAATTAATTCATTCGATACTCTGAAGTCCTGTCCCGAAGATTTAACCCTTTCAGTGGCAATCAGAAAATAGAAGTGGAAAAAAATTTTTTTTGGCGGTAATGTATTTATTCAGGCACAAATAATGCAAATATATTTTGAAAAAATTATATACCCTCTCCATCTTCATTTTTTTGAGTGTCCCTCTCGAGGGACAAAGCCAGTTTAGAACAAAAACGGAAAGTCAAGTTTGCAAAAATTTTTATTTCATAACGACAAAAGAAACGGTACTAAACTCTATTTTTTGTTATAGAAACAATGAGGTATCTAAAAATTAAAAATAATAAAAAGTTTACGGAAAATGAAATTTCCTTAAGCAGTTTCTGCCTTTCATAAAACATAAATGAACCTTACACTTTTCACAATATACATGTGTTTTTCTTTGCAACCTTCCAGTTTACACCTAGAGTTGTTTTTGTTAGAATCATATTCCATAAAATGGTTATACCCGTCATTTCTTGCATTCCTCACAGGTCTTGACTCCTTCTTCTGCCTTTTAGGTGTTTCCATATTGCAGTCGCTCGAGGGCCTTTCCCTTTTTTGAGGTCTTTTAGAATATATAAGTTGCTCTGCAACAGACTGACGAAATGCTAATAAATCCAGTAACTTTGATTTTGGTATGCCTAGTTCTAAAGCTTGATTCTTGTATTCCAACCAAGCATTGACTAATGCTAAATCTATAGCATGCGTTATAAGTCTAACGGTCCATTTTCGGGACCTAACATAAGAACGATAGATACTCAAAAAGAAGTCATGTTTATCTACACCTCCCAAACTGTTGTTATAACGTTTTATAACTTCTGGCCTAGAAATTTGGATAAATTCTTTTTTCTGTTTGTCCCACCTTCTACAGATATCTTGTTCTCCAATACCAACGAAGTTTGATCCCATTAGAACTGGTTTGTTATCGTACCACTTTGTAATGACTATACCATCCTTACTAATACATTCTGCTGAATATCCTCTTCCTTTTTTTCATTTCTTTATCACTAAGAAGTTTTGGACGGTAAAAACGATTCAGTCTTATTGTACAAGCAGCATATATTGACTTGGAATTGAGGTATTGCAAAAGATTGTACGAACTAAAGAAGTTATCAAAAAATAATGTGTGATTAGGCTCGGAAATTCTTTCTGAAAGCTGCATAACTACAGTAGCTGATGAGCCAAAAATATTCACATACAGAGGATTTGTTTCTGTAGTTGAACCCTGATAGATAAAAAATCATATATCATGCCACTTTCGCCAGCCAACACGTAAATTTTCACCCCCCACTTTTTGGGTTTGTTTTTTACATATTGTTTTATATTTAGTCTTCCTTTGAACGCAACCATTTGTTCGTCAACGCAAAGGTTACGTTCCAACGGCAGTTCATGATATCTTTTTCGAAGGGCATCATAAATAGACCTCACTTTCCATAACCTATCTATGTTAGAAGCTTCCCTACTATTTATGTCGACTAAATGCATGGTTTGCCTAAGTTTATAAAATCTTTTTAGCGTCATGTTCCCATTTACAATACCAATGCCACATGTAGAACTCCAATACATTTCGACTCTTGGAAACTGTAAATTTTCCATGACTATATGGATCCCAATGAATTTTTTTATCTCATCGATATTAGTTGGAGAAAATCTAGGGGTATTTTGTTGAGTGGCATAGAGATTTGTCATATTAGCCATTTGCTCAAAAATATTGTCGGGTATATATCGACTAAAGAAAGATGCTGGCGCAGGCAATTCAGCAACAGGCTCAGACAAATTTTTATTACATCTTCTTAGAATTCGCGTTTGGTTTTGTGCATTATCCATCCAGACAATATTTTCTTTCTTGGTTAGATTATGCTGCTTATAAAAATCATCAATACCCTCGTTCATTTGGGGATTGGGAGCTTCTACATTACCATCTTCTCCATCTTCATTTTGACTACCTACCGGTTCCAGAACGTTTTCAAGATCATCTTCTTGGTCGTTTTCTTCTATGTCAGGATTTACAAAATTCATCAAGATTTTGATTCTCTTCTTCATCAAACTTGTCCCAGCCTAAATCATCATCTGACAAATCGGGAATATCGGAATTATCGTCATTTTCGAGTAAAAGAAGCAGTTCTTCTTGAGTAAGAGGCTTACGACTTTGATACATTTTCTAAAATAAAAAAGCAACAATGGACCTATTTGAAAAATAACAATTTTATGTAAAATTCAAAAATTCATATTCTGTGCTAATATTTTATGCTAAAGCGGCTTTGTCCCTGCAGCGGGACACGCTATTTCATCATAAATTTTTGCACAGATAAATAAACATTACATTCTTATACCTACGGCATATGAATAAATACAATCAATACTTACTGCGTAAAACAAACATAGCCTAAATAAACATCTCTAAATAGCAACAATATCAATTAAAAGTAATGATGTTAGCGCACTGTTAACTGACCACCTTGCACTACGATATTGTGTTTACATTTATAATACCGGATGCTAACAAAAGATCGCGCCGTTGTTCTATATTGTTTCTAATGGATGTGCTTCACACGGGACAAAAGCAGCGGGCCCGCTTGATATCGAAAATTTGCTAATATGTGGTATTGAAGTTTATGTCCCTCCCAAGGGACAAATCCAGTGAAAGGGTTAAAACTTTCCTCAAGGTTCACAATTGTATGTTAGCCAGTTGCTTTCTTCTTAAAGTTGTTCATCTACTATTCCTGAATAATACAAAAGACTAAGGTTTCCACACAATTCTACACAAATGAGGTGTTGTCTTACCAGAAATATTAATATTATTATCTATATAATCAACCGATCGCTTTTTTCTTTTACTATAATTTTCAAAGAAATATATTTCTTCCTAGTGTTAGAATATTTGATCCAGAGTTTTCCTTGTGAACTTTTGGCTTTCCATGTTTGTCTCTATGGCCTGATACCTAATAACAACTAGGAGATTCAGTGGGAAACAAGGAGCATATCTGATTACTCAGATCTGTGAATTGTTGCTTTGATTTTCGAATGACTATTCATCTATATAGTTCTCTACAACAAAAGAAGTAATAAATAACTGACGAAAAAACAGTTTTCTCCAAAACTAATGGAGATAATTACTAAATAGGTAATAAAAACTAACTAATGATTATATTCTATGGTAGGCCAAGCGCCGCGTATTTTTTTTCTGCAATCTTCTACATTACTTTGACTGTCGAAACATGTTCAGGGGTGTGCCCTGAATACAAATCCACGTTGGCGTCATGCGGGGGTGGTCGCGTTAGCCGCCATCTTGGAAAACACGTTTTATCAAATATCTAGTGATATGTGCATCGTAAGACAAAAACAGAAGAGATCATTTTCGTAGACGATAACATGTTCTACAACTTTTACTGAAAACTTGTTTCTGTACAATACAAATTTTTATTTATAGCGCTCTAAACTTTTTCAAATTTGTTTATTGCTGAACATATAAAGTTAATGATTGATGATAAATGAGAAATGGTTATCACCAAATTTGTAGAGCATAAAATTTTCTATAAATTTTGTTTGAATCTTTTTTCCGTGAAATTTATATTTTAAGAGCTATAGCTTGATAAAACTTGAACCTCGTAAATTATCAAACGAAATTTTTTTGCTCGTTACTACAGAGCAGAAAACATTTCGTATCGCATAAAATGGCATAAGGTGTTCAGAAATTATTAATACTACTATTATTAATAATAATCAATGTTATTATATTAAATTTTCATTATATTATTTTATTTTATATTATTTATAATATGAATTTATTTATAAATTTTTTTATGGTTGGGGGAATGCGTTATGCATGGAGTGACGGACTCCCGGATCCGTGATTAGATTGATTGAGTTGAATAATAACAATAATAATAATAATAATAATGAAAAGAAAAAGGTGGAGAAGGGGATAACAGAGTTAAATTGCTGCAAATTAATTTTTTGAAAAAAAAACAAAAACATTTATTTTTATAAAATAAGTGGCACGTTATTTTATAAAGCAGGTCTCATTTGTTTCGATGATGAAGGAAGACACTCATCGCCTTGCAGATCTCCGTCATCCGACTCTGTAATAATAAGTGAAGAAGGTGGATCGGCATTCACAGGCAGCCCCGCAATTCAAGTCCGGTTCAAGTCCGCTTCCAAACCTATTTTTCCGGTTCATGGTAAAATCCAAGCCAAGATTGAACCTACTGATAGACTCTGAAGGAATGGTAACATGCCTCAGATTAGAGGTAGAAGTGATAAATTAAGCTTCGTTTTACCCGCCAGTTTCCCAAAGCATTTGTATCGAAGAAAGTTAATAGACGCTTCAGATTCGTCACCTCTATACAGCGCAATAAAAAAACGTTTCTCAGCATTAGCAGTTATGGATCAACTCCACAGCCTTCAATAGAGAATCGTTGCAAAGTTGAAAGAACTTTGGTTTTCCCCCTTTTATATAATACAACGCACAATTTTTCACTCGCAAGTTGTAGTACAGAACACAGAACTCACGCATCTACAAAAATTTCAATGCGATGAAACGGAGTGCGACCCCTGTGTCAATATACAGCATTATAATCTCGAATACAGCATTATAATCTCGAGGCTATTCTGCGTCGACTCGGCATTTACAACGTTATAGCTCTTAAAGTATAAATTTCACGGATAAAAATTTCAGATAAAATTCATAGTAAATTTTATGCTCTACAAATTTGGTTATTACTATTTTTCTTGAATTATCAACCGTTAACTATATATTTAGCAATGAACAAATTTTAAAAAATTTTGAGCGCTATAAATAAAAATCTATACATTGTACAGAAAAAAATAATGGGTAAAAGTAGTAGAGAATGTTATTATCTACGAAAATGGTTTCTACTATTTTTGTCGTACGATACACGGTTCACGAGATATTTGATAAAATGTGTTTTCCAAGATGGCGGCTAACGCGACCACCCCCGCATGACGCCAACGTGGATTTATATTCAAATGACACCCCTGTACATGTTCCCACAGTCAAATTAATTCTGTAGAAGATTGCATTACGAATAGTGTATTTTTGCTCTGGCGCTTGGCCTATGGGAATTATAAGCAGGTGAGTATATTAGGTATTATGGGAGTACTTTTCGGACATTTGCAGGGAAATTATCACTTTTCAATAATATGCAGTTAGTTATAAATTTAATATGGAAAAATGTGAGTGATATGGGTATATATTAACATCTATCTAGTTGATTAGGTTAATCAAATTTGAAAAAATTAGGAGATACCCACTGTGCCAGACAAACCTACATGCGATTATGAATTCTGCCTTTAAGTAGGTGCTGAAGGAGTTGAAGCCATTAGTGCCATTCCAAATTCGCTATGAAACAGAGTATGACTCACCGTTGATGACGTGAGAGTATGAAACCGTCAAAGCTTATGCGGTATCTCACAACCAAGCATAAAAATGAATTATCAGCTTCATTTTTATGCTTGGTTGTGAGATACCGCATAAGCTTTGACGGTTTCATACTCTCACGTGGTAAAACATCGCCGCAAATTACACATTGAGATTTATTATTTATGACTGTGAACCCATATTTCGTATAACTGTAATAGTAACGTCAATTTTTTTTCGGGTTTAATTCACCACTACCGCTATTGACACTCATACCAGATGTTGAAGGCTGCGATCTTTTGAAAAATTTATCCATTTTACAAACGCGCGGAGAAAGCGAAAAAACTAAAGAATGATGTCCGTACTCATCGATGACTGCGCTCTGAGTGAGATGAGACTTGAAACAAAAGATCATTGCGGGTGGCGCGCGCGGAGGGAGCTCTTGCTGTCACCGCAATGACAATGCGGTGTGGCAACGTCGCCGACGCCGACGCAGTTTGGCCCGCGTGAATTTAGGTAATGTTTTTCGTTAGGTCCTAACGTATGTAAAAACTGTACATATTTTAAAATAATTAAATATTTTCTTTGGCTTTCTACGTCACATGGGGGTCGCCAGAATATTGCAACCTGTAAAGGGGTCGCGAAGTCAAAAAGATTGAAAAACACTGGATTAGTATGTTGCCTTTTTCCTTCACGTCTGTTGTTCCTTTCTCTTCTTCTTACCACAGGAATTTGTTGAACATGCGAGGCTACAAATTGCCTTTTCATGTCAATTGACTTCTGTTGTGTCCAATATTGCCTGAGTATTTTCACTCTTGCCTCTTCTGGGATTTTTTCAATACACTTAAGTTTACAGGTTTCCAGACATGGTGATTTGAGAGTTTTTTGTTTTATGACTCTTTTAGATTTCTCAGTAGTATGCTCCAGTCCTGAATGTCTTTTTCTTTTCTTTATATTTTTCATCCACGTTTCTGGGTTGGATTTTCTTCTTCTAGCCTTGATTTTCGATATGTCTTGTTCACTGTCTTCATCGTGTTTATCTGCATTTTCCTGGAAATTGCGATCTGCCACACTATCGTCGCTATCAAAGTCACTTTAACTTGTATCTGTCAATTCATTTGATGCATCTTCCAAACTTGTTTCGGCTGAAACATGTTCCGGAGGGCTTCTGTTTTCTCTTGCATTCGTTAACATGATTAGTACATTTTCTTGATGATTGTTAGTTCGATCAGTTGGTATTGATGAATTTCTTTTTTTTCCAAAAGCAGAATCAGTTTGTAGTTCACGTTCACCACAGTCAAACTCAGTATTTTTTGTAACACCAGATATACCAGCCTTTGTAGAAAGTATACCTAAGTCTGGCAGTATAACCGAATCGGTGGAATCTCCTGAAATGAAATATTCATTCGTTATAAACAATTCTACATTATTCATTTTTTAAATACCTAGTAGTTTTCTCTTGGCATGCAATATTCTTTCATGTTGCACTTTCTGGAAAGAATAATCAAGCATATCTTCTGATACGTTTTCGCTGCCTCCAGCTTCTGAATCATCCACTGGTTGACCTTCAAATTAAAAAACAAATAGTTAGTATTGTAATGTAATGTGATGTATCGTGTTTCAAGGTTTCGTGGTTTATTTAGAAAAAAAATGTCAAGTCCTGAGTTAGCTAGGTCCAGAATATGCTAAGTCCATAACTTAAAAAAATTATAAGTAGGTAATTGATCGAGTTCAAATTTTGAAGGTGAGGTGGTGCCTAAAAATATATAATTTCATTTCATTAAACTTACCAGAATTCTGGGCACCATATCCTTGATTATTTCCATCCTGATTAGGAATTTCTTTGGGATGCATATCCATAATTTTCGCAGCTCTAGACGACTCAAAACGTTTCGCTGAATATAAAATAATCTTAGAGGAGAACACTTGCAACACGCCGGAGGACATATACCGCTATACTGAGCGGAATAAACTCTGAAAATTAGGTTATGTGGACTTAACCTAGTTCAGCGGCGTATACTCTCTGGAAGGTAAACTATATCAAAATCACTTAACTTAATTTCACTCCGAGAAGACTTTGGACTTTATAACATTATTCAAAAAGGTCCAACTTCGTCGTTAAAGCCTGTAAATGAATGTTGGAAATTGCAAACGAAAGATACAATATATCTTAGGGAGTTACCATATTTAACTCATTTTTAGCGAAAATGGACTTAATATAGTTCGGCTCTGGGGTACAGATATATATATATATATATATATATATATATATATATATATATATATATATATATATATATATAAATATTTATATATATATATATAGAAGAAGGGTAGTCTTTTCTGACTAGATAAGATGAAATTAGGATAATTATCTTTGGTTAAAGCAGCAAACAAAACGTATACTCTTATAACACTATATTTCCGATATTTCGACAATGAGTATTGTCATCTTCAGGGAAGTGTGTCTTTGAGAATGATTGCAAAAGATGTAAAAAATCGAGATACAGCATTATTGTTTTCTATAAAACATTATATATATGTATATATGTATATATATACATATATATAATGTATATATGTATATATATATATATATATATACATATATATATATATATATATATATATATATATATATATATATATATATATATATATATATATATATATATATATATATATATATTGATTTTCATAGTTTGCGGCTTTCAACATTTTCCGGGTGCAACTCAACAGCCCCTCACGGTGTCACTCTATTTCTGTCAAGCTTTAGTACGGATTCTGTCAGCATATTCATATAATGGTGAATAAAATATAAAAGACTTCTTCTGTAGTGTGATCTTTCTTGAATGAACGTCCAGCATTATCGGATTCGCCACACGTTTTTACGAATTCCCAAATTAATTTTTTGATATGCTGCTTCACCACGATTTTCAAAAGACGCTGATACAGCAGGTCAAGAAAATATCAATCGGTTGACAGCTCTCCACAAACTTGACATAACTCTATGTCGCCAAAACTTTTTTATATCCAATTTCGAACTCCTCAAAAAATGTTCGCAATTCATTGGTGCGTTTTGTGCTGTTTGAAAATCGGCATCAACCTTCAAAATCAAATTTTCTGCATCGTATGTTGAAGATTTCGAGGCGTTTCTGGCAGCGTTGCAAAGAATGTGGCAATTAAAATTGGCTTTAAAAACATTTTCTTCACAAAATTTCTCATTAATTTTATGGCATACGGAATTGTGAATACCATAATTGACCGATGTTTTGTCTGCAAAGTATGCAGACTACAAATTTTTGCCCAAGTCGTGTTGAAGCGTAAAACGTTTAATGTTCTCGAAAAATTTTTGAGATGTTCCATTGGGATCTTCAGAAAAATCTGGGCACACTCACACACACTTCAAAACTTTTTTGCGACAGTTGTCCGTGATGATCGTTTATCACTTTGTTATCGCCGCTCGGACTGACCCAGAGATATCGATGTTGAACTCGTAGCCCGGATATACATTATTCAAACTCGGAGGGGTGGCAGCCCTGACCATAGTATGAGCTGCTTCTTCTCTTAAAATCCAAAATAATATTTTTTCTTGTTTTCTTTTCATAGTCAATGACAAAAAATCATGCTTTCGTTTTATATTTTCTTCTTTACACCGATTGCGTTAAGATCAGAACCTTTTGAACTACCCTTTTTCAAAAAATGTTAGTCATTTCAGTCGACTCTATATTATCCACATAGTTTTGTATTTGGTCGATATATGAAAAGGCTTCGTTACTTATAATGATGATATCAGGGTTATCCGTGTCACCGAAATTTGAAGTTTCTTCGGTGTTCTTCACAGTTCAAATTTTCATATCAGATACTCGAGACAATTCTGCGATGTCTTCGCTTCGATAGGGCAGGGATATCATTGGTATATCACAGTTGACATCTTGTACCCCTTATCAGGTTGTTCACATTCTTGTTCCTTTAAAGGGATAATCCGAACTGGAATGTATATTTTTAGTACGATTGTAACTGTTTGGTTACAGATAAACGTTGCAAATAAGTAGTGCTACAATCTAAAGCCACCAAATCGCTCAAAACATTGGGTTCTTGTAAAAACCTTTTTTCTTTTGTGGGCATATGATCACACGGTTAATTTCTTTGAAATATTTATGGGAATATTGTAATAATAACAATAAGGTAAGAAAAACACTTGATTCCACTAAAAATGATATATTTATACTCGACATATGTTTCGGGTTACTAACCCATTCTCAAGAGTTGAAAAACAAAATTGATTGATTCAATAAGTGGGGATAATCTAAGGTACAGTTGATCTTTCGTGATAGGTAAGTTCCTGGAGTTGGCTGACTTATTTCCCAAAGCTTCTGGAAAGCACTTATTCTTTCCTTCATTTAATTAGTGTCATATCTCCGGGTTATCTTAATCTGTGGAATGGTTGCTCTGAGTACAATGGTCGGAAATTCCAGTGACCTTCTTACTTGACTGACTGATTGATTGTTTGTGTTCTTCCAATCAAGTACCGATGTCTCTGCCAGTTTTTCTGCTTAAATTTCCCAATAGTATTCAATATTCAAAAACAAATTGATGAAAGCACATACAACGTCTTTTGTATATCAAAAACATTAATCTATCTCTAGATAGATAGATAGATAGATAATTTATTCATGTTAACACAAATTTTTCAATTGTTTACATATGTCAGTCATCAGAAGTAAAATTAACAAATATTCACACACAAGGATAAATGCTCAATAAGCCAAATGAGAGTAAATACACACATCACAAATAATATAAAAATCACAAAAAAAACAAGCATCTGACAGAAAAGAAATCACATCGATATTTCAAACTCTAAAAACTATCCAACTGAGTAAATGGCAGTCTCTATCAGATTCCTCTTTACAATAATCCTGAACTGATCGCTTGTGAGATCCTTCAACCATAACGGAAGCTTATTGTACATGTCTACAGCATAAAAATTCGGGCTTTTTTGTGCCTTTTCAAGCCTCACATGGTCCTTTCTAAGCAATGACCTAATTCTGGTGTTGTGAAAATGGGTATCGGAATTAACCTTATACAAACTCTTCCTTTTGTGCACATACATCAAACTTTTCAATACAAAAATTGAAGGAAAAGTTAAAACTTTAAGCTCCTTGAACTATGCGAATATAACCTCATAACACCTATGCTGTACCTACTTATATGAGTTTACAATATCTATTCAAAATTTATCATGAATCAATCTCTACTACTGTGTACGAAGTTTGTGTAGCTCTAACTGAAGTTTTGAAAGAGGAGGTAAAGGTTAGTAAAACAGTTTATTTGCTGAAGATTTTCATTTGTTACAGAATCGCAGTACCAGAATTTCAAGGATATATGCGAATGACGCAATTTGGCGTTAATACGTGAAAAGGGTCAAGTAGAAAAAAATACAATTTGTTAAAAAAAACTACATTTTCAAATAAAATTAGATGAAAACACACTTGCTACTTTTGGTAAAAACCTAATAAAACTCTTTATTCGCTTTTCTGGCGAAAAAGACTAAAACATGGCTCAACATATAAGCCGGATTTATCTGGACAAGCATTACATTCCCACACAGTGTCTTTCCTGATTTTTTTCTGGAAACAAAAACGACATCTTTTCCTTGGTGTTCTCTTTGTGGTATCAACCGCTTCAATTTTGCTAGGCAGGTGTTTAGATAACTTACATTCCATTCTACGTGGTATATCAGGTAATAGCTTTTCAATCACAGCTAAACGGTAATCATAGAATGTCATTTTTTTGCCAGAGTACTACTTACAGAATATCACGTAAGAATTGAACAAAAGAAGCTGCAGGATATGAACACCAAGTTTTTTATACCAGAGAAGGGTAGTAAGACATCATCTGGTCCTGGCGATCTATTCCGCACATATATTTATTGTATTCTACAATTGGTAAAGGCTTCTGTTTAGCAACTCCTCTCTTATTAGTTATCTCTACCATTGGGTTCTCAAATTCTGTGGATATGTAGGTTACATCTCTTTTATCCTTCCACTTTTCGATCATTACACCTTGTGAATACTGTGCTTTCGATTCCCCAACTTTCAGTTTCATTTTCAAAATTTTATCAGGACCACCTTTCCTGTCACTGCGTAGAGTTCCAGTACAGTATGTTTTCTGATTCATCAAGTTTCAAGCCAACTGGGAGCTGTTGTAATAATTGTCCATGTAAATTGAATGTCCCTTGTTGAGGTAGTCTTTTGCTGCGTGCTGAACAACTTTTTGTGCATGGCCTTTGCCACCCATATCATCTAGCTGGAGGGTATGAACTGCAAAATTCAGTATAAGCGCCCATTCGGCTCTGTCAACATATACAGTTTCAGTCCATATTTATGTCGCTCATTAGCGATGCACTGCCGGAATAATAGTCTACCTCGCCACAAAACCATGGACTCGTCCAGAGAGAGGTTTTTTCGGGATAATATAGTTCCTTCATTTATTCATTGAAATAATTGATAACTGGCCTGATTTTATATAGACGCTCGTTTGGTTTGGGTTGATTTGGTTCCGGATTCGTAGAAAAATGTAAACTGTATCAGCAAAAATCTATCCCGGCTCATGTGATCTGCAAAACATTTGAAATAAAATAGCCGACTGGTCCTTCAATAGTGTTGAAGTTTGTTCAGTTCCACATTTTCCATATGGTACACCAATCCAATAAATTTCAGGAGCTGTTCTTCTTTTAGATCTTTACAATCAGTTATCTTTCCATTATAACCCCTTGACAAAAACAAGTTTTCTGCGTACTTATTCGTTTCTGTTATGATATTTTCAAGAAACCCGTTATCAACAAAAAGTCTAAAATATTCGTAGGGTTTGGCCTCTGCCGGGAGATCGACAAGCATTCGATTAGTTTCAGTGAATGGAAAATTTTTCATACCGGAACAAATATTTTGCCAAGATTCTTTGTCAGTCTGCTGTTCTTGGTAGACTGTTCCTTCCGCCGTATTATCTATAACAAACAGAAACATCTTCATGCAGTAAAAAAAAACATTGAAAATAAACGAAATAAATTACCATCATTTTCCTCTTCACTTTCTGCATCAAGTTCATCATCAGAACTTAGCCTAAAAGTTTCATCTTCGTCATCTAAGCAGTCCACCAACTGTAACATTTCATCAGCAGTTAGTTTATTTGGGTTTTTTATTGTCACTTTACGTCTTTTAACACCTGAAAGACCTGCCTGATCATTGTATACTTCACTCGTATTCTGAATACTAACGCATTTAATGAGATAGATGCATGCGCGCCATAAGGCCCCCGCACAAAGTGGAAGGGTCGGATTCTGCGAATTGGCGTCATCCGCAGTAAATGTGTTGAAACAACTTACCACTTACACTGTATTCTGAGGACTCTCATCATGGTGTACTCACAATACTCACAACTCACTGCACTGGCCCGGCACTAAACCTTGGAGAAGGTGCTCCCCTTCCACGTTTCATCCCTGCATTTACGGTATTAGTCTGGCCATTCCATCGATCATTGCTTCCGTATCCACCTATTTGGAAATATTCGGTTGAGGTACTGCCGGACATTGATTTGGTAATAGGATGATGCTCCATCTAGCTGAAACCATATCATATTATAAATATACATTCGTTTCTCAATCCTAAATAATGGCATTCAATATTTGCGAGGGTATGTCTACATATAAATAATACACAACTTCACCTCTATTGAAATAAAATGCTTTTTGGGATTTTTTTTTGGTTATATATAACAGTGTATTTAATATTATGTGTTGAATTCGTTTATGTTTAGTTCTAGTTTTTTATTGCGTCGGTGCTTGAGTGACTTCTTTTATTCTGATTTTTGGTGGTGGCATCGTAGAATTTTTTCGTATGTCTATATATTACATTTTTTATTTATTTGTATATACGACTGAAGTTTTTCGGTTGAGTATATGTATGTTGGTTTGTCAATAATCTGAGTATTTTATTCTGAAAATTTTTTGTAGTTGGTGTTTTACTCCATATTGGGCAAGAGTATGTAAGGATTGGACGAATTCCTTTGTTGTATAATATAATCTTGATTTTATTATTTATTTGATTATTTTTGGATAAAAGGTGATATGCTCCATTCAGCAGAGTGTATGCCTTCTTCAGAGTTTTGTTTATGTGTGATGTGAATGTTACTTTGTGGTCTAGTGTGAGTCAGAGATAGGGGAGACCGAGTAAAAAAGTAACAGTTTGTACTTTTACTCTGGTTTCTCGTTAGGTGTTATTATGTTGGTGAAATTAATATAGACATATATACATTCCGTTCATCCTTATATTAGGATCTTAAAATACCTCAATTTTGTTTATTTTGTATGAATCACAAAAACTCTTGAAAAATTTATTACTTTCGACCACCTTGGCGGGCCGAAAGTAACACGTTATTTGTAGAAAGTAACAGGACAAAGGGGTTTGTAATGAATATGATATGACATAACTAGTCAAACAAATATTTATTAGAAAACTTTGTACTCGTATCACAAATAATCATTTGCATTTCAAATGCTCAAAAATTATGTATTTTGTGAAAACAAATCTATATTAGCAACTCCTCTTAGGAATTATTATTAGTTTAAGTAATGAGGTATTTTCTTATCAGACTATTCAGTGTCAGTCTTCTCTATTCAGACTCGCAATTATGGCACGCATAATTTGCATTATCATTGACGCATTCAGTATGAGACCACATTTTACATTCGAAATATTGTATCGATTACTCATTTGGTCTACTATTGCTAAAAGTTTCTAAACAAACGAGAGAAGCAATGTTTGTCGTCAGATTTATTTTCCTTGTCTACAACTGCGCTAGTATTTCTTGCTTCAATTTTTTTTTATATATCTATACATTGTTACATGGCAAACATTATATTTTTTGCAATGGCTCTAATTTTTTCATGATATTTGAATTGCTCTTCGGCTGCTTTTCGGTACACTTCCATGTCTGTTGTTTCTCGTGCGGTGGTTCTTATACGTTTTCGCGGCATTCTGTTGAAATAAATACATTCATATAAAAAGTTTACCTAAAGTAAATCAGTTTGGGGACAAAAGTAACATACCTTATAAGAGTTTGGCATTGCGAACAATACAAAAGTAACATGTTGCTTACATGTATCCATAATCCTACGTTACTTTTTTATCCTACCACGTTTTTGTTAAAACATGAAAGATAACCTTGAAACAGAAAGTGCTAGATAAAAACGAATTGAAGCACTGTACAACCAATCTAATCGAGAATTAATATGCAAATATTCAAGTTAATATCATCCCTATAATACTACGTAAACATTGGATGAGTTAACGTCAAAAAATTTACTTTTCATTAATGAAATCACGTAGCGTCCTCTCACACGATCCAACAGTGCGTGGCGCGAGCAGCGATTGAATGCAACTGAAGGTGGCATCACTGGCTATCACCTGATGGCAGCGAATTGGTGTTTTGACAATTGTATAAATCTACAGAGCATTTGTTACTTTCGATCCGCCGTTACTTTTGTATCTGATGTCCCCTACTTTATCTTTTTTTTTGATGGTATAAATTCGTTATAGAAATTTATATGTTTCGTCGGTTTCTCATTTTGCTTTGTAGTGAATTGTAGAACGGTTTTTTCATTGGTATTTATTTTGATCTTCGATTTATTGTTCTATTTTTCCAGGATATTCATGTGTATTTGGAGATTCATGGTAGGATTATTCGGTGACCAAGATTCTGATTTTCTTGACGTGTCGTCAGCGATTAGAGCGAGTTTCGTTTTTTGGGTATATCATTAATTGAGTAATTACTGACTGCCGGTATGTTTCGTTTGTTTGACTTTTCTTTGCCTATTTTTAGGTGATATGTTCGGTCTGAGAGATATGAGTGAATAATTTTTGTTTGTGTATGTGTCCCTTGTGCCAAATTGTGTCGAAGACTTCTTCAATGCCTAGGCTGAGGGGCCGTTGTGATTTTATTGTTATTAAAGTTTTTTGTGATATTCGATATAGGCGGATTGTAAAATTGTGCTATGGGATTCACGCAAGTCGTATTGTTCGTCTATAATTGTGCGGATTGACTGATTTTGATGGTGATTTGGATAATTTACCTTTTTTGGGGAGTTCCTTCAGGGTTTTGTTGTTTATTTTGTCTACTCCTATCGTCTTTTTGTTCTTCGTTTAGCGTATTATGCTATATACTTCCTGTGGGGTTAATGATTCGATTGGAGATATGTGTTTTTTTCTTAAGAAAATTCGAGATTGCCTTCTCTACTGTTGTTTCGCCGGACATGCATTTCGTCCTAGAATGTGTGTTATATGCTGTGTGTTCGGCTTTTTCTTTGTGTTCAGAGATGAGGCCGTTTGACCATGGAGTGCAGTTACTCCGCAATTTTGGTTTTTGTCTTTCTAAATAATTTCCACAAACCATTGTTGTCCAATATTCTTCTGGTAAGTTTCTCCCAGTTTGCCGTTTCTATCGAGTTAATTTCAGCGTTAATTTAGTTTTTTAATTCCTTGATCATTTGAATCTTGTTCGAATTGTGGTGAGTTTGTACTTTTTCCGCAATTGGGTTTTTAGGTAAATCAGGTTCAGTATGTGTAATTTTTGTTTGGGTGCTTTTGTTGTTGTGGGCTTTTTGAGTCTAGTTTGGATGGTTTTTGTAATTTTTTTTATTTCTGTGTATATTTCAGATATGAGGTCCATATTTCTGTTAATTTTCAGAGATTTAATTACCGTATTTCTGATTTTTTCCTAACCTATTATTTTATATTGTGAGATTGCGTTGGGCAGTGTATGTTTCAATTGTGGATTTCCCATGTAATGGGAAGGTGGTCTGAGTTCAGTTCATTGAGTGCCTGGGCATTTGATGTATAGTTATATGCTTTTGTTTATTATAAGATCGATTGTGGAGGGTTGCGTGTTGCTCCAAGGGTATTTGGTGTATGTGTGTTTATGGAATAGTCTAGCATATTAGTTATTTAAATGGATATATTTTTGGAGAATTTTGCCATTTTTGTCGTGATATTTGTAGTTCCAGTATTTGTGTTTAAAGTTTGTTGTGAATAGAAATTATTAAGGGGGGAGAATGTTGTGAATAGTTAATATTTTATCTCCCTATTCTAATGCGAATTGTTTATATACAATCAACTCTACTGTGTTCCGAAATAGATTTGTTAGATTTGAATTATAATAATTTTGAGTACAACTGTCAGTCATTTTTCAAGTTACTTTCGACGCAGTTTATCCATTTTCAAGCTAGGAAATGGACGTTATCAAGAAAGAACGAGAATTTATCAGAAAACATTTCTCAAAATTCTGCAAAGAGTTGGACCAGATGTTATTAGATAAGGCAACAAGTAAGCAACATCTGTTAGCAGTATCAAGACAATTGGAAGACAAAAGCGATAGATTGTTCAGAGTAGATGATAACATAATAACGTCACCACTGTCTTCAGAAATCGACGACGTGACTTTCGAAGAAGAATACGATCAAGTTGAATTCTACCGGGAAGAATTAATCAAATACAGGTCCAAGTGTGAATTGTTTCTCAAGAAAGAAATAGAAGAGAATCAGTGCAGTCCACGTAGTTGCAAAGAGCACAACAAAAGAAAATTTCGTCTTCCAAAGATTGAATTCCAGAAGTTTGATGGAAATGTTAGGAACTGGATTGGTTTTTGGGGTCAATTTAAGAAAATCCACGATGATGAAGATATTGATCTAGAAGACAAGTTCCAGTATTTGCTTCAGTCAACAGAAGAGAGTTCTGCTGCTAAAGAACTGATACAGAGCTTTCCTCCATCAGGCGCGAATTACAAAATAGCCGTTGAGCAATTGAGAGCCAGATTCGCTAGGGATGAGTTTCTCATAGAAGTATATGTAAGAGAGTTGTTGAGTTTGGTATAGAAACAGGCAATGAAGGATACAGGTATGACATTTTCTCAATTATATGATAAATTAGAGACTCAATTACGTGCTTTAGAAACACTTGGAGTTACCAAAGAAAAATACGCCGCAATGTTATTTCCCCTTGTTGAGTCTGCATTACCAGAGGACCTATTGAAAGTGTGGGAAAGACACAGAAATGCAAATAAAAATAAAACTTCACTCCTACAGGGCCAATCTTAAAATAAGGTAGTTCCAGAAACTGATCATTTATCTTTATTATTAGATTTTTTGAGAGGCGAAGTGGAATCTGAAGAAAGAATTACATTGGCTCAAGCGAGTTTTCGAAAGGAGAAGAACAGATACAAGTATACGACAGCTAAAGACCAAAGGCCTTCAGGTGAGCGTGAACTATATACAGCAGCAGCCCTATACTCTGCTAATTCCAAAGAAGGAGATAAAGGCAGTAAGAGAATTCCATTTTGTCTATTTTGCGGAAAATCTCATACAAGTCACGATTGTCTGAAAGCGCAAAAATTAACTTTTGATGAGAAATAGAACCTCATCATGAGCAAAAAAGGTTGTTTTGCTTGTCTTTAACAAAATCATACTAGTAAAAATTGTAGATCTTTCGTTAAATGTGTGATTTGTTCCAGAAAACATTACCCAATAATGTGTCATGAATTGAATGTTAAGAAAGACAAAACTGAAGACACGACGGTTAATAATGCTTTGAAAAGTAATTACACAAATACAGTTTTATTGCAGACTGAAATGGTCAAAATTATCAATGGAAACAAAGAACTCATTGTACGAAATTTGCTGGATTCCGGTTCACAACGTTCTTATATTCTATCTTCATGTGTCAAAAATTTAAACTTTAATAAAATAGGCGAAGAGACTATTATTCAGGGAGTTTTCGGAGGTCATCAGTCTTCACCACAAATTCATGACCTATTTAACATTCAAATAAAAAGTTTAGATAACCTTCACAGAGCAGCCAAAGTGAAAACGATGAATGGAAAAATTCTACGCCCATTTCAACGACTATATCCATTGGAAATCACAAGTGAGAAAAAATTGATTCCAGGAAAGGAAGACAGTGAAGACAATGGAAAACGAGGAGGGAAGCAAAATAAAATGCAAGAGACTTACAATAAGCAAGAGGAAAAGGCGACCTCATACAAGAATGAAGAAGATACCCAGAGAGTTACAAGAGCAGGACGTTTAGTCATACCACCAAAACGTTATGGTTATTAATGAGTTTTTTCTGCTCAACAATTTCACTTTTCAATAAAATTGTTAAGGGGGGAGAATGTTGTGAATAGTTAATATTTTATCTCCCTATACTAATGCGAATTGTTTATATACAATCAACTCTACTGTGTTCCGAAATAGATTTGTTAGATTTGAAATATAATAATTTTGAGTACAACTGTCAGTCATTTTTCAAGTTATTTTCGACGCAGTTTATCCATTTTCAAGGTTACAAACAACAGCGTTAAAGTCCCCAATTATTATTACTTTGTTTTCAAAGTTCAGCAGTATGTCGAGTTAGTCTGTATTAATGGGTGATTGATTGTTGGTTGTTATAATAGTTCATTATTGTTAATGAATTGATTTTGGTTTAATGCGATTCGCTGTCTGTTGTGTTTTTGGTTATTTCGTATGGTTGTAGATAATTTTCATAATAAATTATCAGGTAATCTGCATCTAATCTGTAGTCTTTGGTTTGTTAAAGCAATAATAATTGGGAGTCTTCGGAGGCTTGTTTTTATTGAGCCTCGTTTCCTGAATGCAACGGTATCATTTGTGACATGCAAGCACTTTCCTTTGACGATTATTTACTTTTCTTACCTCCATTTCAATTGTCAACCAGATTGTCACCTTCTAAATTTGATTTTCCCTCTCTAGGTATTTCAGAGTCGGCAATAAAGCTTAAACTGTCATAGTACCAAAAGTTTGGCACGTACCTATACCTCGTCGGTAGATGATACACTTTTTAAGGAAGAAACAACGTTTTTAAGTTCTCGTCGAAAGGCACAACGAAAGCTATGTATTTTTTTCGTGACAAAACTACGATTGCTAGTAGCATACTTTTCCTTGCACTTGTTCGCCAAAACTGTCATAGCCGATTCTCTAAGTTGTCTATTTGAGTATTCTTTGGATTTTGAATTCCATAAACACGGATATAATTTTTACAAATTTAAAAATTCCTCCCAAAACTTCCGGTCTTCCATGTTGGAAACAACACTGTCTTTATATTCTGGTAGCGCGATACATATTCATATTTTTATTATTATATAATTGTAGATTAGAATGTGAATAAGATATTATTCATGTCAAAATAGTCTTGTAAGATCCAGATAAGCTAAGCATACACATCCCCATGTTGGTTTATTCTATCCCTTAAATCTTCAACCGCTATATCTACACCTAATGGAGGCATATCAATTTGATTTGCTATGTGTTCAGTTTTTGCTTCTTCATAACTAGCTATCAATAAATCCACGACTGCCTGATATTTAGCTCGTTTAGCCCAACCAGCATACATTCTCAAAGAGGTTTCACCGTTCACTTTGATTAACAACTTCTTTGATACATATGCAATGTTCTTATACTTTGTGCTAGCAACCACGCCTAAGTCTTTCTTAAAGCCATACCGAACGTTATTACCAACTGCTGTAACTGCCGCATCAAGGTTTGCCCATTCGTCAGCATACATTACACGAATTCTTCCCCAGTTAAAATCGGTAAATATTTTTAACGCTCTACCAATTACTACTAAAGCAGTTAAACCACTGTTTGAAGACTGCATCACAGTAAGTTTGAGTCTTAAAGCTGATACAGGAAGTAAGTTGGACCAATGATTAGTTATCTCTTCAATATTCGTATCATCGATAAATAATGAATGGAACAATTTACAGCTAGATGTATCAATCTTTAATCCTTTAATTTGCATATCTTGGTCAATGCCATTAATAATCTTTTCAGTAAATTGCTCTGTAACATTTCCTCTCTTCAGTACAGCTAAATATACATGAACTATCATGCTAAATCCTCCAATCTTAAAAGCAGCATGTGCCTTATCGCATATACCGATTAATGTTGACATTGCAATCAAAGCAGTAATATGTTGATAATTTCCAGCAAGATATTCATTTCAATGCTCAATGGGATTCCTAATGTCACAAAATCGGCTGAATTCGTCAACATACACGTTGCAATGAGTATCAGTTGCATGCGTTCGGTATCGGAGTTTCAGTACAGTGATACAGACACCGATACCATCTGATACAGACAAATACACTGTGAGATTTGTATCAAGATACTGATACTTGAAACAAGTATCGATATTGATCTCAACGTGAATGGGTCCCTTAACAGCTAAACGGCTCTCAAATGGGACTTAACATAATTTTGTAGAAACGTAGTTGCATAAGAGCAGTATCAGTTGCGTTTGTTATGATTATTTGACAACGTTATATTTTGTGGGGAAGCAGTGTTGTCCCTTTCACTGCTAACCATAAATTGACATACTACCCCTGGGTGCTGATTGCATTTTTCCAAGTAATAGTTTTTTTTTCAGAAAATTTGTTTTATATGAATATAATATTACAAAAAAAATTCTCCCCCTAATTAAAAAAAAAAACTATGACGTCTGTAGACGTCACACGCACCTACCGTGAAATGTGACTCCCCAATGCTCAGACATCATGGAAACCATTACAATAACTTCCTTATAAACTTGTAAACTATTCCGTATAAACTGAAAAAGTTGTTTTGAATTTGAACTTTGTAGAGGTAAAAGAAAATAAAGTAAGTCCTGAAACATATTAAGTTGCAAATAAAATCACAAAAACATTGAAACAAACATATGATACACATAAAAACAAGAACTAAAATAAAACGCAATAAAAAATTACAATATCAATAATATAACATTGAAATAAATAAATGTAAAATTCAAAATGTGCACACTTCTAAAATATAGAATCATCAAAATAAAAAAAAATATAACAAAATTTAATTTATTGAATAAAAATAAAAAAAAAAGAATTATAAACAATAAAAAAATAAACAGAAAAAAAAACTAAATAAAAAACATATACAAAAAAAAAAACCACCCAAAACCCATACAAAGAACTTGCAAAAAACAAAAAAATTGATTCACTGATTTTTATGGTACACAGAAAAGCTAGCGCCAGTAACACACAAAGCTGGTTTTGTGGGGCATGTGACACAACAATAAGCTGTCTCTCTTAGTATTTTATTTTTGTAGCAAACCACACATCGTCGATGAGAAACTTTCCTTGCTCCAGTTGAAGCACTTTTCTCCAAAACATGTTCGATATTAGTTCTCGAACAGTTCTTGTTACTGGCAGCAACTGTCGTATGATATGCAGACGGAAATCATAGAAAGGCATTCTTCAATTGGGACTGTATTTCTTGAAAATGTGATGCGCATTTGTTAGTAGCATGTGATAAATATGAAGTCCTAATTTCATGTACCATCGAATTGTTTTTCGTTCGAATGGGTAGTATGCCATCATCTGGTCTTTTTTATCTACCCCACCCATGTTTTTGTTGTATTCAAAAATAGGACGGGGCTTCTGCCGAATTTCATGTCGTCTGTTTTCAAATTCCACCATTGAATTATCAAATTCTGTGCTTATATATGTGACTTCTCGTTTATCGCGCCACTTGCCGATCATTACACTATTTGCGTAACGAGCTAACGTTTCTCCCCTACCAAGTTTATTATTTTTATATCAAGTGGAATGTTCTGTCTGTTGCTCCATAGAGTTCCGGTGCA
The DNA here is from genome assembly GCA_030704885.1 of Cynegetis impunctata. Lineage (NCBI taxonomy): Eukaryota > Metazoa > Arthropoda > Insecta > Coleoptera > Coccinellidae > Cynegetis > Cynegetis impunctata. The sequence goes on from JARQZK010000766.1 coordinate 226,474, forward strand.
ATGGGTTTTTCTCTGTAACAGTTGGATAGCTAAATCATAACTTTTGTAATAGTTGTCCATATAAACTGCATGACCGGCGTCCAGTTTTTCATCCATTAGATGCATGACAACCTTGCTGGAGTGTCCCCTGCCACCACAATCATCAAGTGTACCTGTGTACACAGAAAATATGATGATGGTTCCATCGGGTTCTGTTAACGCATATAACTCAATCCCGTATTTGTGTTTTTTATTTTTAATATATTGGCGAAATGCAAGTCTGCCTCGCCAAAGCAACATTGACTCATCAAGAGACAAACACTTGTCCGGTTAGTAGATCTCTACCATTTTGTTATTGAAATAATCAATAAGGGGACGTATCTTGTAGAGCCTGTCCTCCGGCACAGGTTCACCATCCGCAGGTTTTTTGTTGAAATGTAAACATCGAAAAATTAGGAGAAATCTGTCTCGGCTCATATTTGCATTAAATACCGGTATATCAAACAGAGGATCTTTTCTCCAGTAATCTTGTATACGGGTTAGTAGATCTCTACCATTTTGTTATTGAAATAATCAATAAGGGGACGTATCTTGTAGAGCCTGTCCTCCGGCACAGGTTCACCATCCGCAGGATTTTTGTTGAAATGTAAACATCGAAAAATTAGGAGAAATCTGTTTCGGCTCATATTTGCATTAAATACCGGTATATCAAACAGAGGATCTTTTCCCCAGTAATCTTGAATAAGACTCAACTGGATAGTCCCCATATGTGTCAATAAACCAAAGAACGTTCGAATTTCCTTCCCTGTTACATCCTTCCAGCGACTAATACGTGAATTTTCTTGAGCTCCTGCTTTCATGAAGACTTCAATCGCATGCTGATTAGTTTCCAGTGTAATTAATTCAAAGAAAGTTTCATTTATGAAAAGGTCAAAAAAGTCTATAGGAGCATCTCCTTTTGGTACAACAAGCAGTTGCCGCGCTTTTTCAAAATTAAGTTGCTGAACAGCAGCACGTGGCGTATTTTCCCAAGCTATGATTTCACTATTATTGCTCCGCTATTTTTGGGGTTGAGGCATATGTAAACTATCGTCTGATGAAGATTGGACTGCTTCGGTTACTGAAAAGTCTTCTTCATGTTCGTGTTCGTCGTCTTCCTCTTCATCTTCTTCATCAGAATCAAGCCACCCACATTTTCTCGCTTCAGCTGCTAACGAAAATGTCGGATCGTCTAGTTCAACGTCAGAGTTGTTCAGAATAGCTAACAAGTCTTTATCACTGTATGAACCTTCTAATTTACGTTTTCTACCTGCTTTTGGTGTGCCGACTCCCGACGGTCCCGGTAAAGATCTGACCATTATTGAAATCGAACTCACGTGGTAAATACAATAAACGATACTACTAGTTGGTGCTCAGAATGACACAATGCGTTTCTGGTCGATGCTCGCTGAATACTGATTCATTTAACACAGGTATAGTTCGCGACGTCTTTGAACGTCATGCGCATGGCAGTCTAGCTATGCTATGACGTTCTTAGACGTCATCAGCAGCGAAAGGGTTCAGTAAGTATGAGCTTATAAGGTGGATATGGCTATCATTTTGATTGTAAATGATTTTTTCAAGGAAAATTCTCAAAATTCACTCCTACAGACCAAAGAATAACCCACAGTAAAGCACAACAATAATTTTATACGGAACAATGTCGATATAGCCAGTTCAAAGTGTATCTACTTGCAATAAAATGTTAAACTTAGTACTTAAAGTTAGTCACTACTGTAGATATTTGACCGCAATAATTTAACCTTGTTTTATATAGGTCGCGAAAAGTTGATTTGGAAAGAAACAATATTACTTAATGTATTTGTGGAATTCTGGACTTCCATTGTCTATAAAAAATATATCTGAAACAAAAAATAAAAGAAAAGAAAATTTGATTAGTAAATGGCAAGAAAAGGAAATAGCTGAAAAATTAAACTCAATGAATTAGTAGGATTGAATGGAAGTATCTGAAAAAAAAGGAAATGAAATGAGATTAGTAAATAATAAGTTGGAAAATGGTGGACGTTTTACACTTGAGAACGGTTAGAGATACCCAACTAACTGAAACGTCGTATATTAATTGTATAATTTTTCACCATTTTCCAACTTATTATTCACTAATCTCATTTCATTTCTTTTTTCAGATACTTCCATTCAATCCTACTAATTCATTGAATTTAATTTTTCAGCTATTTCCTTTTCTTGCCATTTACTAATCAAATTTTCTTTTCTTTTTTTTTTGTTTCAGATATATTTTTTATAGACAATGGAAGCCCAGAATTCCACAAATACAGAAGAAAAATGGTCGAAACCATTCAAACTAATGTTACTTAAATTATTACCATTAGGAAGAACAATTTTCAATGAGTTTAAAATATTGAGGTATTATCATATAAATCAGTAGCGATCAGTAACTTATAATACTAAAAAAGGACCTTCATAAAATTTTCCGTCTCAAAAATAGATTTTTGTATTCTGACCCTTTGGCCTAAAAAACATATAAAATGATAAATCACATGGCAATATCGCTTCGAAACCAAATTTTCAGTATTTTGGTCGCCATCATAATTTACTCGGAATGCTCAACTCTGGCAGGAAGGCCAAGATCAATAGGATCTGAAATTTGCATAACATAAGCTATCAAGAATCGCCAAAACATTTTATTTACACCCCGGAACAAGCTTTTCAAGATGGCAACCAGACTTCTTCTAATTCGCTTTCTGATGAACTAGTATTAGGAATAGTACACGTCTTTTCTTTTGATTGAATGTGTTCTTTTGCGTTTGTTCTCTTTATTATCCGCATCTTTTTCCATCTTATCCTTTTTACGTTTCAGCTTTGCAGCTTTTTTTGTCTTTAATTTCTTCTCTGTTCCGTTTCTCTGCAATTGTATTCGTCCATGTAAGTAATTGAGCATGCTGCTTTTTTTTCTGACACCTGCTTGGATCAGGTATAACTGGAATAGGTACGCATTGACTGGATGAATTCCGCAGGTTTTACAACCTGTTTTGAATGTTAGCTGCTTTACACCATGCATGGTTAAATAGTACCGGAAACGTTAGGCCATTTAAATTTCGATCAGGATGATTATGTATCCATTTATTACAGGCTCGTGACCAATACATTTTTTAAGGTTTAAAAAACGATCTGTCTAGTGGCTGCAACCAGTGTGTGGTATGGCTAGGTAGACACAACATGATGACATCGTTGCTTACAGCTGAATCTAATACATCTGAACAGTGCGACGAATGGCCATCTGAGATGAGCAAGTAAGTGCTATCGAAGCCATATTTCAAAAATATCTGCTGTTACATATGCCGATTTTTCATTTATTATAACTTCACCCACAGGAGGCAAATCATCTTCGAAAATTTTTTTCTTCTTGCCTTCAAAACTACAAACAGGAGGAGGGAAATGACCTTGTGCATTTACACATGCTATAACTGACATCGTCTCACATTGCTCACCGCTTGTAACTTGGTCCAGGGTTTTGGTGCCTTTAGTGGCAATAACTTTTCCTGGGTTATTGTTCAGTTGTAGCCCTGATTCATCGATAGTGAATATGTTTCTCGGAGTGTTCATTAAATCTATCAATATTTTCTGCAGAAGAGCTTGGCGAATTGACAATTCTGGATTTCTTTCCATAAACGATACAAACCAGCAATGTCCAGCTTGCTTTTTATCGACATTGAAGGTATTCGGAATATAATTTTCAACCGCATAAGAAAATACAATATTACCCATAGTTTAGATGTATTTTACCAAACTTGCTTCATGATCTCAAGAAAGACAACTTTTGCGGCCTAATTTCCCCTTGCTGAGGTTTCCAGACTAGCGAACAGATCTTCTACCTCTAAGATCTTCAATAGCATTGCGAATATTTTCTTTAGACCATAAAGCTCTTACATTTTTCCGAACAAAAATACGAGGCATCTGAAAAAAAAAGGTAAGGGTGATACGCCGCTGCACGGGGTAGCACGGGGTATTACGCCTCAGTTAAAAAATAATGACGATATTACCCCATATTGCATCTTATGACAAACAAATGAAAACACATATTTTTTATACATATAACGGAGTGCTGAGCCAAAGAAGAGTATGGTTATAAATAAATCTTTGGCAGACTATTAAAATTAACGAAATTCACTTAAAACTTTCTTCACGCCTATATACATATAACTTGACATTAGAAAATATTTTGCACGGTGTTTGCCTTTATATTGACGTTATTCCTTAACAAACTGATATATTCGATTTGTGAATGATTCACGCGTGTTTCCTATCTGGTACTAATATGGCTAAACGGAGAAATTTTGATTTGAAACTAAAATATCAAACTGCGGCGTATTACCCAGCGTGGCATATTCTCCAAATTTATTATATATCTGTAGTTTTCTCGGGAGTTTCTAGGTTTCGGTAAAGGTATGACGTCAGACTTCCAAATGCTTGGTGTTTCAGTTTAAGTGTGCCATTTATTATGGTTTTCATGTAATCTATTGCATTTGGAAGATGTGTTGCGTTGATCAGTATTCCATCCTAACCGGGGGCTTTTCTTCCTCCAATTATCTTCATAATTTGTTTGATTAATTTCATCCTTTTTTCTCTGCTTATTTGATTCATCCATTCAATATCTCTTCTATTATATGTATGCCTTATTTCGTAGACTTTCTATTTGGATCTCCATGTCCAGTATAGTTCTTTCGTTGTAATGGGTGATATTTTGGAGGTATAGAACTTTGAAATTAAATAAAAAACATAAATATCACTAATACGCCATCATATTTATTTTATTGGAATGTTTATTGTATGCCATTAATGCTTAAATAGGATTTCGGACATATGGCCGCCACGGCTAGTTCGAACGAACCGTAATCTGGAAGTCCAATTGTCGATCACTTTCTCAAGCAGCAGAGGCCTTATATCGCCAATAACGCATCGTATGTTGGCTTCCAGATGGTCCAACGTAGGTGGTTTATCAGAGTAGACTAGTGACTTGACATACCCCCACAGAAAATAATCCATAGGTGTGAGATCACACGACCGTGAAGGAAAATTGACGGCTCCGTTACGCGAAATTACGCGGTCATCAAATGTTTGCTGCAATAAATTGATGGTCTCGCGCGCTGTATGGCAAGTTGCGCCATCTTGTTGGAACCAAAGCGTCTCTGGATTAATGCCATTCAACTGGGGAATGAAAAAGTCAGCATTCATTGATCTATAGCGCTCTCCATTGACTGTAACATTCTGACCGGTCTCGTCCTTGAAAAAATATGGGCCAATGATTCCACCAGCCCATAAAGCACACCAAACAGTGAGCTTCTGTGGATGTAACGGAGTCGAAATAATCGCTTCTGGGTTTTCTGCACTCCAAACCCGGCAGTTTTGCTTGTTTACATAGCCGTTGAGCCAAAAATGAGCCTCATCGCCAAACAAATTTTTTAAATGGAAATCAGGGTCAACAGCAATCTTATTTTCGGCCCATTCACCAAACGTACGACGAAGATGATGGTCACGTGGCTTCAGTTCTTGCACGAGCAGGATCTTGTAAGCTCGTAAACCAAGATCCTTCCGCAAAATCTTCCATAAGGGTACAGTTGCAATTGTTGTGCACGATGGCATTGACTCATTTGGGTCGTCCTGAACACTACGATCCACAGCAGCAATAACTTCCTCGGTGCGCACTGTACGACGTCTCTGCGGATGAACATTGTCAAGTAGAGTGTGCGTGGTGCGAAAACGATGCTTGGTTATTCGGATAACTTGCTCGGATGGACGATTATGTCGACCGTAAAATGATCGTAGTGCACGGTAGGTTTCGCGAACTGAATGACGATTTTCAAAATAAATTTGTACAATTTGCAAGCGTTGTTCCGGCGTAAGTCTATTCATGGTGAAATGGCAAACAATTCTGAGCACACACCACCTGTCATCGCTCAAATTGACATTTACTAGAAGCGGTGTTGCCAAGTCAAAAAACAAACCTCTAAAAAAAAACACCCTTTATAATTCATTTTCTGTTCTGTCTAAATGAAGCGTATCAATGGCACTGGTACTCTTTGTGTATCTTTTCGCATTTTTGTTATCCTTATAGCATTGTAAACCTTTTCCTTCTTTTCTTGAAAATAGTTATTATTTTGTCAGTGATTTTTTTGGAATTCGTATTGTTCTGCAATTATTCGTTTATTGAATTTTTCGTGGTCCTGTATTCTTTCAAGTATTCGTTCGTAAACTTTCGATAGGTGAGGCAGTAAGGCTGATTGGCCGGTAATTCTGAGGAAAAGTGTTATTTTTCAGGTTGTTTACAAGGTAAAATTACAGCATTTTTCCATTGTTGTGGAAAGTGCTGATAATTTAGGCATGCGTTATATATTATTTCTAGTTGCTTCAGCGCTCAGTATTGTAAATATTGATATTTTTTGTTAATACTAAATCTATTTTTGATAGTGCCGAAATGCCATCGTACGGATAATGGGTATTTGGATTTTCAGGGAAGTGTAGTTTTATATAAGGGTTGCTTAAAATTATACTAGTTGGTAGAACTCTGTTTGAGGTGTTGTATTTAACCTTTCAGGTTGTGCCTATTTTTCTGTGGTACATAAATATTGCATATATGGTGATGTTATTGATTTTACATTTTTGTGTTTCTATTTCTGTGGTATTTGTATCTTCTGCGTATATATTGAAAGAATTTTTGTTATATATTAGCATTCCAAATGTTTTGTTTATATAGTTATATAATCGATGGAGGTGAAGAATTTTTCAATTTAGTTTCTTGTATGACCGCAATATCAATATCCCGTTCTATTAATAGTGCTGCTAATTCATCCGCTTTATCACGTATTCCGTTTGCATTCCATGGTATTATTTTTAGGTGTTTCGTGTTTTCGGTTATTTCATATAAGTATATAATTAGTACTTATTTCATTGTAAAATATTTATTTTCTCGGAAGGGCTTGTTATGCTCACAATTTGTATCATAGACTTTATGTTACAAAATTCATTCAAATCTTGAATTTCTGTCAATCATGTTTGAAAGTCTTGAGGAAAGCTTTGTGTATCAGTGTCGGGTTTTTTTCAGAACGTTACTATATTAATTATTATGTGGTCGATCAATTGAATCAATTTTTGATGGTTCTCTCGGATTTTTATTCAAGGGTGGAAATTAATTTTTTGCAATTGTTTGATTTTGGGCAATTGTTCGTTGTTGGTATTTGCCCCGTGTCGTTATATTAGGTATTAAAGTTTTTTGTACGTATTGTTTGTAGGCTGGATAGCCTGTATAGTTGTCCGTATCAATTTACGCACTGCACTTTCACGTTTTCACTTTTGTGTTTAATTGGATAATCACTTGTCATATGACTTTTTACGCACTCGATGTCTGGTTGCAGTTTGAACTCGCATGGTCGCATCGCTGACATCGGTGGCACTGTGTAATTTTCTGTTTCTTCGCGAAGGGTTCCCGGTTGACTTTGATTCTATCAACGTGCTTTAGTTTGGTAATTTCTTTGGCGTCGCACTACTGATATTCAATCAGAAAAGAGTGGGAATGTGGTGATTTTCCCTCGGCTTGATAGCTCCTTTTATATTTTGGTATTCAGTTTGCAGATAGGCAAGGACTTGACTTGGTCTTCGTTCAACTGGGGTGAAATTTTGATAACCATTGGTTTGTCTTTTTCCTTTCTCAATGAGTGGGTATAAAATTGGACATTGTTTCCCCTCAAGTCAAATTGTAGTTGATTTCTCGCTTGTAGATTTTCTGGTTGAATCCGTATGTCTCCTTGGGAGTCATATTTTAAATAGAACTTCTCGTTTGTACCTATTCTCACTTGTTCGTAGAATTTTTTTAGTAGTTTTCAATATTTTGGGTGATATTTATAGGCGGTAGTTTTTTCTGATGTATTTTTCTGAACTTCCTGATGTGAAGTCGTTCTATTTTCGTCTATTTGCATTTCTTCATTAGTAAGACATCCAGTCTTCCGGTGGTAGCTGCCGTGAATCCGTCATCAGATGTTTCCATGATTTGTTCACTTATCTTATTTTCATCTTCCTTAGTTTGATATTGGCTTAACTTTACTGTTTTGTTGTATAGTTTTGAATAAACTGTAGTCTTGTGAATAAAACTTCACACTTTTCGATTTTCACTATATTTTATTAACATGATAATTGTTTCGCGAAACACAGTGGCATCTTCAGATCTATAGTTCATACTAACTTTTACAACAGGAATATTGAAAGATGAAGGAAGGGAATATAAAATAAGAATGGGGAAAAACTGAACGTTAATCTTTAAGTCTCTTAGCAGTAGTAGCTAGTACATACAAACTGTTATATGAAATGGGGGAACCACAACAGGTACAATATGGCCACATAATAGATCCAATATAACATGTATGATCAACAATGAACTATTCATATCTAATTGGTCATTTAACAAATAATTGGATTGTTTCATAGTATTGATTTCAAAAGCTTCTATTGAATTTTATAGCCTTTCTTGTCTATTCCACTTATGCATTACATCTCCTGGAACATAATCATATTTTTACTAGCGAATTTAAAATATTATATTTTTAAATTCGCTAGTAAAAATATGATTATGTTCCAGGAGATGTGATGCATAAGTGGAATCTACTTCTGCTTTGTCGCAAATTCTTTTATGTTCTGATATTCGAACTCCAAAGTTCATGCCACTTTGGTCAACATATACTTTAAGACATGAACCACAAGTTAGCTTATAGATCCCTGACTTATTTTGTGTTATAGTTTCATTTTTCGAATTTCAATATGTTTTGCAATAGTATTTTATAGAGTTTTATATTATATTATAATATATCATTTTTAATATACCTTTTTTTCTTAATTCTCAATATTGACGTTCAATATTTGCAATAGGTATGTCGACATATAAATAAAACTCATCTATTGAAATTAGATGCTTTCAGAGAGATTAATTTTTTTTGAGTAGATATATACTGTGAATTTCACATAGTATGTGTTGGAAATAGGTTCATGTTTAGAATGCACAATCTTTTCCAATTTGCACTTCCTTCAGTGTTGAGCTCCTTCATACCTCGTATAGAACTATTCCACAGTATTACGTAGTTTCCACTTTTTTAATAATATTTCCAGCCAGCAGGTGCCCTGCCCGCGTTTGTCTAATGCCCTTTATGCCTTCCATGACGTCCGGCTCGTGCTTAGTATCTTTTTTCAAACTACTCACCTCAGTTTAGTGTTCTTGTACCGCTTTTTTCGCGCCCTGCGCGATGTCCCTGCGTTCGTGCAGGAAAACTTCGTGATCGTAGTCGTAGAATACACACTCTATTATTTTTCGTTTTTCCTCCGGTGGGAGTCCAGCCTCCACAACTAAGTGTATTGCCATTTGCTTTCCTAGCTGTATGTTCTCCTTGGCCAGTTTTAATAGACCATATAGAGGAAACATCTGTCTTTCTTGTTCATTCGCTAGGGCCATCACGTATATATCTCCTTCGTCTTGTACTTGCTGTCCATCAATAATAGCCCAGCCTGTTGCCTTCTTAACCACGAAGTTTCCTTCCGTGACCTTTCCTGTCCTTATGTGATGCCAAAGTTTCTTCGATGTTCCCGTTAGCTGCCTGATGCACTTTAAGTCCTTTAGTTTTCCCGCGGGTGCGATTACCACTATGTTGCCATCTACATCCGTGTTCGTTACATTTGCCCCATTCGTTTTTACTTTAAAGGCATCTTTTGGCCACCTCTTTTTTACAATGTCCTCCACCTCCTCCTTCATCATATCTTCCTTGAGGGCTCCCCTCAATGCTGCAGCATCCATCCACCTACTCACTTCATCTTCGCTGTCGGTTTGGACTGCAATTTCTCTCGTATCTTTCTTCCCACTTTTGACTGATTTAGGGATAGTTCTTTGGTTAACAAGTCTCTCGCTTGTTTGAGCTTTTCCTTTTCTTCCTCTTCCATAGTCTCCCCTTTTACCAGAATTTCCTCTATAATGGTAACAGCCGCACTTATAGCCTCCGTTAATTCATCAAATCTGTCACTCCCCATACTAATGATTGAGGAGTTCATCCTTCTTCTTTTTGAGCCATACGCCTCGTAGGCTTTGGATTTCTGGAAGAGGATATCGAAGAATCCTTCTTCGTCCTCGCACACAGTGTTTTCCTTATCGGTAGCGACGTTTGTATCTGCTGTTTTTACTTCTTCGCAATCTCCTTCCTCCTGGTCCTGCGTTTCCTCCTCCTGCTTACCCTCACCTTCTCTACTCATTTCTGTGTGTCTATTCGTCGATGTCCCCGCACTCATACTGTCGTCTATATTAATCGTCTCCGCTACTTCCAGTTTCCTCCTCCCGCTTTTTGGGGCCACTGGCGTGTCCCTGTACCCTCTAATTGGGCTCCTTCTGAGCCTTTGGCTCCTGCCAAACGCTTGGCTAACGTCGATTCCTTCAAACTCCATACTCGTATCCATTTCAATCCTAGCCGTGTCCGTAGCATCTGTCTGTTCCTTGTTCTTACTCGTATCCATTTCCGTAGCGGTTGTCGTCTTCTTTTTTGTTCCTTCTTTTCCATATCATTCCCACGCGAAGGGTCGAACTAAACACTCCTCGGGGCAGTGCGCCCTTACCCCGAGGGGCCTAACATGTCCCACGGGGGTCAGCCACCTCCCCGTGGTGAGAAAGCCTTTTGACCGGTCTGCCCTCCGGCCATGCATCCCCTCAGCAACCTATCTCACCTTGGGATTAGGGGATTTTTACAGAGGTTCGCTCCTCTTTGGGCCGGGCGATTAAGCCAAGCTCCCCGTCAAGCAGAGACATGACCTAACTTGACGGTATATACAAGGTGAGTAAACTCCCCAGGTCCTAGGGTACCTCGGGTGTGGCGATCCTCGTAGCACGCACCTTGCGGTGCGTAGCCCCTGAGGGAGCTGTAATTGAATAGGTTTGGCGATAGTAAGCCTCCATGGGGGACGCCTGCCGGTATTTTTCGTTTCTTTACTTTTCTTTGCCTATTTTTTCTTGATATGTTCGGTCTGAGAGATATGAGTGGATGATTTTTGTGTTGTGATTTGGCAGGTTGATTTGTTTAAGTCCCTTGTGCTAAACTGTGTCGAATGCTTTTTCAATCTCTTAGCTGGAGCATGCTGTGATTTTGTTGTTATTAAAGTTTTTTGTGATAATGTTTGCGATATTGCGCTGTATGTGTATGTGAGTTGTAAGATTGTGCTATGGGATTCACGAAAGCCTTATTGTTGTTTATAATTCCGTTGATTGACTGTTATTTGATTCTGATAATTTCTTATAGAAGTTTGGACATGGTGAGTAGTAGGTTTTTAATTAACTGCGAACGTTGGGTCTTGATTCGAATTTTTGAATAATAGTACTATTTTTTTTATCACAATATGGTAGAGTAATAGTTTTTGATGCATGCATTGATTATGTAGATGAGTTTTACTTTATCTTTTTTTGGGGATTTTCTTCAGCGTTGTATTGTTTATGTTGTGTTCTCCAATCGACTTCTTGTTTTTCGCTTTGTGCATTATGTTATGTACTTCTTGGTGGGTCGTTGATGATTCGATTGGAAATATGTGTTTTTGATTGAGAAAATTCGAGTTTGCGTTTTCATTGTTGTTTTTGTTATTTTCTCGGAAATGCTTTTCGTTTAGGAGTGTGTAATATAGTACGTTTCTACTATGTGTTCGGCTTTTGCGTTCAAGGATGAGGCTGTTTGCACCATGGAGTATTGATATTTCGAAATCTTGGTTTATTATATTGGAATAATTTCCAGAAACCATTGTTGTCCTGTATGCTTCTGTTAAGTTTTTTTCCAGTTAGCCGTTTTAATCGAGTTAATTTGAGCTTCAATTTCGTTTTTCAATTCCTCAATGATTCGAATCGTGTTTGGATTATGGTGAGTTTGTACTTTTTTCCGCAGATGGTTTTTCAGCTAGATCAAGTTCAGTATGTGTCCTGGTATGTTTAATTTTTTTTGAGTGCTCTTGTTATTGTGGACTTCGTGGGATTAGTTTGGATGATTTTTGTAATTTTTTCTATTTCTGTGTATATTTTAGGTATGGAGTCCATATTTCTGTTTATTTTCAGAGATTTATTCACCGTTTCTAGGGATGTAACATCGGTCATGAAAAACATCGATGTTTATGAACGATATATCCAGGTTTTTTCGATGTTCTTAAAAAATCTTGAAAATGAAACACATAACTTATGAAAAATGCAAATTATTACAATGTTCAATTATTTTCTAGCAATATGGTATCAATTATTTCGCAAAATTGAATTCAAACAATGATAATTTTGACAACCTCGTGCGGAGTAATCGATTTTTTTCTTGGGTAATCGTAGCCCTGGCTTCTGAAAATAAACGCTCACAGGGCAACGAAGTTGCCACGTTAGCCAGTTTATGGAGCTCGGAGAACAAACCTTTCATATCATCCCATATTTCTAAAGCATCTACTTTTATAGGAGTTACAAGGGACGCTATAAACATGTGAAATTCTGATTCTGCTTTTGTTTTATCTGTAGGTTTATTTTTTATGTTGTTATGATTCAATTGTTCGTGGTAGCTCCGTATGTCATGATCGCGTTCCATGTTCTCGTCTTTTTCAGAATCTTCGGAAGATTTATAATTTTACCCTTAACACTTGCATCTCTGAAATTGATCAGCTTGAAACGTGGATCTAGGGTGGTCGCACTAGCCAACAATGAGTAATGCTCTAATTTATCGAAACGTCTTCACACCTCGTTTTCAATTTCTGCTTTTAACGAAACTGCGCTTTCAAATGTTGGTGAAAATTTTTCTAGCATCCCCCTTGAACAGCTTAAAAGTGGAATCGCCTCACTAACTGACATAATTCTGTGCGACAATTTCTTTTGTCAATTTTGCAGACAGCCTACTTCATTAAAAGTAATCATCGGTGGAGCATCGCAACGACATAACAATATTGCACATATTGTGGAAATTAATTCCATAAAACGTTCCAACATGTCATACGTTGAATTCCAACTAGTGCGATCGTCGAGTATCACCTTTTTTGTCCTTCAAACCAACCTCTCTTTGCTTTTTCCGCAACTCATCACTGGCATTGACACTACGTTTTATCAATTTTAAAATCTCGCGTACTTTGCGTATTATAATTGATGTGGTTTTAGCTCTATCTAAAGAATGTATGAAAACTAAATTGAACTGTGTGAGCGAAGCACGGTTTTATTTTTTTTCACTGTTTACTTTCATAACCGTGCTGTCATTGTCAGTAACTATAGCAGTGACCTTATCAGTATTAATACCCCATTCTTCGAAAATATCTGTAAGTCTCTTCTGTATATACGCAGCTGTATGTTTTTCAAACAACCCTGAAGACTCCTAACGTTCTGCTCGTTTAGATTTTTTTTAAAAATGAAAGGCGATTTCCACAAACGACTTATTCTGCATCATCTCGTCCGTATATCATAAGTAATACAGTAATGTTCTGATTCTTTTAAATAATTTTTGAGAAATTGGGACATAGCCTCATATTCTTCATCAATTCTTCAAATGTTTCTCTAGAAGGAATTTTGTATAAGGGCACCAGTTATTTCATCAACTGTTTAAAACCATTTCCTTCCACAATTGAAAACGGCTGATGGTTCATGATTATGAAATTTACAATAACTTCTGTTATTTTCTTAAATTTGTTACCTTCACTACTTGTTATGCTTCTAATATCAGAAAACAAGTCCTTTACAATTTTCTGTTTTGGAGGATTTTGATTGGGTTGATTAACTGTCATCATACTTTTTGGACTGCAACAGGAAATGCTGCCTCCTTTATTGCAAATATTCTCAACTTCTGTTTCATCAATAACTGATTGATTATTTCTCACCACCACCTCGTTTGTTTTATCGCTGCTTTTTTTGCAACTGTCTTCTCTGCTACTTATTCCTGAATAACATATGTTTTCAGACATTTATTGCAAAATTTACAAACTGCTTCTCTGTCATTTTCACTACTCTTATGAAAAATAATTATACTTTAAATAATTATAAATTATAATGTGATATAAATTACCGATATCGATAAGTGAAAATGACATTATGCGACAAAGCACTTCTTGGAAACATAATTTCACGGCATTTTCAATTTTGCTCTTTGCATATAAGTTACCTGAAAATACTAGGTATTTAAACAAAATTGAAACAAGAATACGTAGTAAACAATCAGACAATCCAATTAATTAAAAAACAACTAACAGAAATATAACCTTAAAGAGGTTATATTGTATATAATACTAAATAATATTTTAACTATACCTACATTGTCGATTGCAATGTAATATTTCTAAAGCCGCGTTTACACCGGAGTTGGCAACCAAAAATTGCCAACTTCGATTGCAGACGCTAGTTGCCGATGGAAGTTTGCAACTTGTACTTGCAACCTGGGCACATAGTTTGTTTTTATGTCTGCAACCTGCAACGTGCAACCAAAAAATCAGACAGTATCCAGTAGAATGTCGAGTGCTGAAGGGGTTGTTCTTGCTGCGGCAGCGTGTGTTATTTTATCAAAATGTAAAAGACCGAGAAGATACTGGGTTCGACCTTCATTGCAGGCAAGAGCAAGGTATAGCGGCAGCGATCTTTTAAATGATTTGAATCGAGATGATACAGATCCTTTGACGGGAGAATTGAGATGCGATGGCAGTATAAAAAACTTTTTAAGAATGTCGAGTGACGATTTTGAAAGTTTAATTGTTGGTATTGGACACATAATTAGTAAACAGGATACTAACTACAGGAAAGCAATTCCAGTGCGAGAAAGATTGGCCATTACATTGCGCTTTTTGGCGGGTGGCGACTCTTATACTAGTGTCAGTTATTTGTTTGAAGTTTCCAAAAGTGCGATATCTATTTTAGTGCCAAAGGTTTGTGAGGCTGTTATAGGTTTCCTGAAGGATAACATACAGGTGAGCAAAGAAAGAAAATTACTAAATATTGTTATTTTTAGATACCTTTTATTTGTTTACGTTGTGCACTGAGTTAATAAATCTAGACAAAAGTAGTTGCAACCTGGTAGTGACTTGTTAATAAAATATGAACACAAAGTTAAGTTAATGTTTCAAATACAATGTAGAATAATATTATAGTAACACAATTCATAAAATCAGAAATAAATGTATAAAACAAAAAAATACAAATCAAACAAAGAAACTCTATAGATTAATTAATGTATTGGCATCTTCATCAACCCCATAAATGTCATCACCCCATACTGCTTTGTCTGTAGACGTGTCCACCACCGGGTTCAAGATTGATGGGGAGTTTTCGAAGCCATCTTCATGATTTCCAGCCGGGCATGGAGACGACTCCTGTAGGGACAGTGAACTGGAACAGCCAGAATTTGATTGTGGCTGCCTATTAAATTCGTGCATTTCCACATCAAATAATATGTCACTAATTCTGCGCTTAGCAAGTGCTACATACCTTTTATCAGAACATTACGTAATTCACAAGCAACAAGATCACCAAAAATGTCAAATTCGTCTTTTTTTTTAAATAGCTCCCCACTTCCTTCATTACGGAATAAGCTTCATCAGCCATGGTGTTGCGTCGTCTTTTATTTAAAGGCCTATGCTGGGCTACGCTCGGAGGAGGAGCACAGCTGATCGAAGTAGAAGTTTCACCAGTGGAACTTGAGGCTCGTGAAGTCTGAGTGGGCAATTCTTCGTGTAGGTTCACGTTAACATTGTTGTCTTCTGTTACCTGAAAAAAAAACAGTTCAGAGGTTTAACTTCATACCAATTGTTTGTGTGTATTTGTACATAAATTCCCAATATTCAATTAATAGTTGTTAAAAGACGAATCCAAGTTGCTTATTACAATTTTGTGTTACTTGTTAAACTTGTCGTGCATACTTTTGCATAATAGAAAACAGCTTTCCGCTAGTTGGATTCATTAATTATACTAACGATTGAAATTGAGATAGTTAGATAAAGCTGGAGAGAAACTGTCTACGTTTCCACTGGAATCGAAGTAGGATGTAAACCCCGTTTGTATTTACAAATCCATTAGTTTTGTTATGACCTCTGCAATATTTGATCACTGTATTTTCTCTGGTATTTTCAGCTACCTACAACTGAAGAGGAGTGGTTACATCACGAAAAAGAATACAATGACCTGTGGAACTTCCCTCACTGTATCGGGAGCATGGATGGTAAACATGTTAGTTTACAAGCCCCAATAAATACTGGAAGTGAGTATTTCAACTACAAGTCGTTTTTCAGCATCGTCTTATTTGCAGTAGTTGACGCTAATTACTGCTTCACCTACGTTTCGTAGGCAACCAAGGACGACTGTCAGACGGCGGAGTGTTTGCTCATAGCTCGTTGCAAAAACTTTTACAAAAATCAGCTTTACGTCTTCCAAAACCGAGATACTTGCCAGGTAGAAACCTTCCTGTACCCTCTGTGCTCCTGGCTGATGACGCCTTCCCCTTACAGCCATCAATAATGAAGCCATTCCCGGGACTTCACGATTGAAGCGTATCTTCAACTACCGACAGTGCCGTGGTCGACGAGTTGTCGAGAATGTATTCGGGATAGTATCGGTTGTAATCAGGGTTCTGAGGAAACCAATGCTTCTTGAACCAGAAATGCTTCAAGAGTTGTGTTGACATGCTGTCATTTACATAATTTTTTACGTAAAAGTAAATCGTCGACTGCCTCGTACAGTCCATCAGGAGCTTTTGATTACGAAGACACGACCACAGCAACACTAGTGCCTGGAGAGTGGAGGGAATGCCTACTACTACTCTACTGAGACTGAAACGGATCCCTAAAAAACCCTCACACCTCGCAAAAGAAATTCGGAAGGAATTGAGTGCGTATTTCATGAGTGCTGAGGGGTCTGTTCCTTGGCAAAACAACTATTAAAGGGGAAAACTACCAACAAGAAATTAATCTGTTATTTGTCTGCTATACTGGTAAATCAGTTTACTTGTAACATTGAACAATATAACAATTTACCTATTTGTTACATTTAACAGGTACTCTTGAATGTTGTTGTAAATTGGGTATGGTATGTTCATTTTACTGTCATTAGTGTAAATATAATTATCTTACCTGTGCTTGTGTGTCATTTATTCCAGCGTCACGGCTTTTTCCCTTCTTAAGAATTCGTTGGAATGTTGTAATCAAATTCCTCATTTTAGACTGGACTTCAGGTTTGTTTACTTTTATTTCCTGGGAAATTTCATTCCAAGCATAATTTTTCAAATTTTTGTTTTTAAAATCCGAAAGGGCTTGGTTCCACAAGACAGGCTTCTCTCTAAACAACTCTATCAAAGTAATGACCTGATCATTTGTCCACTCCACTTCACTTAACAGATTTTCCATTGCACTAGCACAAACAACAACCATACACAACAACTCACGACGACTAGTTAATAACTGGAACCCGCTGGAACTGAGGAACTGACGCAGCGCGACCACGTGGAGCCGACAGGCGGGAGGGGTAGCGGGGTTAGTTGCAGACTCAAGTCGCAGCTCAAGTTGGCGCTGCAACTCGCATTGCCGACCGGGGTTGGCAACCGCCTTTGATCTTTACCGACTCCGGTCGGAAAACCAAATTTCGGTTGCCAACTCGCAAAATCGGTCTGCAACTACCGGTCGGCAATGCGAGTTGCAGTTGTTTTAATGCGTGCAACTCAAAATTGCCGATAAAGGTCGGCAATCATTGGTTGCCAACTCCGGTGTAAACGCGGCTTTAAGCCGCAGTACACACAGTACTTATGATAATATTGTTGAATAAACACGTGCGCACAGTGACACAGATCTTGCCTATATAGTTTTGTTTTTATCCCAGCCTTTTATCAATTTTTCACTGCGAACGAAGTTCGTGACTCAAACATCAATGCAACTCCAATCAACAAACGGAACAATGGCTGTCGTATTGTGTTTATCCATCATTGCACTTTCAATTCATCAAGTGAAGTGGCAACATATTGTTTTCCAGATTGCGTCGCGTAAAGATTTGTCCTGAATGCAATGCGTTCTATCAAACTAGTTGGAAATAATTCTAGGAATATATCTACCGGAGCTTCAGAATTATTTGAAATCGTTGGACCTGACTCTTCTCGAAAATTGAAAGTTTGAGCAGCAAGAAAATTTTTGCGTCATATACATTTTTCCGACACATCAGGAATAAAATTCATCAAAGGAACTCCATCAGAGTCCACCGAGCATGCATCATCATCTGAAGAGTCTGGGTCTAAATTATTCACAGAAGGAAGTTACTCATCATTTAGATGTGAATGTTCTATTTCTTGACTTTCTTCAGGAATATTCGCTGGTATCTGAATAGTTACACAATCCTGAATATTCTCCACGTCAGAATCTGTATAGTCTCCCAAATCCGATTCAATATCCGAAGGTATTTCCTCAATGAGATTATCAAATTCATCAACAGTCATATTCTCAAGTTGATTGAAAGTCCATCTAGTTTGCTTGATATATTGCTTGACTTTTGGTTTATTATCTGAATATAAATTACTACATTCAATTATCCGTCATTAACCGATAGAAATAAAATATCTCAAAAATTTGACAGTAGTGGCCTAGTGGTCCCTAGAAGGACTACCCACTTATTTAGATTTTTCATGAAAACTTCACATAGAAAGCAGGTAACTAACATTATAAGAAGATAATATATTATATTTCTTCAATTATTTTCAATTCTCTGTCATTATTCCCAGAATTCCGAGAACTATTGAAATAACTTGTTAGAATTTGACACAACGATACGCTCGCTAGATATTTCGAGCGATAATGGTGACAAACTGTTATTTACTGCTGTATTTCGGTATCTGAGCAACAGATGGCATTGATTATCAACACTAATCGAGTTTTGTGATGATCTTTTTTTTTTAGAGGTACCACTAGGACGCAAAGGGTTAAGTTATAATAATTGGGAATGTTTCTATTTTGCCGATGTCAATGTGTTTTTTAACAGTGACTAGAAAAGAATTGGAGTTGTCGTTGCCTCCTCTCATTGTTTTGATTTCTATATCGTTATTGTTTAGCTGGCTTATTGTTTCAAGTTGTCTTCTGTTTCTGTTGTCTTTGTGGGAGTACGAATAATATTCCATATTCTCCTCTCTGTATGATATATTCATTCTTTCGCCATCGTCAATATTCTGTTCGAATAACTTAATTTATCCAGGTCCGTATTTCAAGTAATATTCAACTTTAATTATCTGGTGTTGACGTGGAATTGTTTGAAATCCCTCATTCTTTGTGAAATCACAATATGTGGGAGCTTGCTTTATATTTTCTGGGCATTAGATGGGCCAGGCAATGAAATGTAGTTAAATCATTCCATTTCTTTGAATTATTCATAAAACACATGGCGATAGACTGTTGAATGTATTGGTACATGCAGTTGATGGATAATCTCCTATTATTTCATCGATTTTTCAAAAAAATTGAAATTAATACCACCTGTACTACTCTTCACACTGTAAATCAGTTTTCTGAAAGTTGTTGCTCAAAAATTCATCATGTTTTGACAGATAAGCTTTCTTTTCTTGACAACATTGAAGTTTTCTTCAACATATGCTGTTATTAAAGCTATTGTTTCATTGTTGGACCAAGATGGAGAATTATTTCCATTTTCTTCCCCTTCAAAGGGACAGTTTCCTGCTGCCATCCGTCAGAGAGAGATGTACCTGCAGTACAAGCATTCAGTAAAATAAACTTTTCACTTTTTACGTCGTCTAGTACTTTATGGGAACAAGTAATATTTCAAAATGTTTTTTCAAATATTAATGAAATTCTGTACGTTTTCCCTAATGAATTATTGAAAAATACCTTCTTGAGAACGTTTGGCATTACTTTAATTCTTTTGTACAGTGTACAAATAGTTTGTTTCAGGATTGTATACTTGTATGAGGTTTTGATAAACTCTGCTTTGCTATATATAGGTACACAAAATCACAAAAGTATAAATAACGTCGATTGATTATACCTTCTCTACTGATTTTTGATTAATCTGCCGAAATAATTTACTGTTCACTATTTGGTTAGATTCTCCATGAAGAAAAATAAACTCTTGATTTAATTAACTTTGATTTTTCATATTTTGTAACTGTTTGTCAAACTACACAACAATAATAACCTGACAAAAAGTTCATTGAATAAAATCATGACATTTTTTATTTTCTTGGCAAACTATGCAAGGACACTACTTGCCACTTTTAAGCTAATGATGACTTTTCCACAATATCGGGTTTAAGTCATCATAACTTAAAAACTATCAGACATAAGTATAGGGAAAGTTGATATAAATTGATGTGCAGCTGAATTCTCCTTCATTTAGTGAAGGTAAAACAGTGGCATTGAAAAAAATTATTTATGGGTAGGGTAAGCGGTACAGTTATTGGCACTTCAAGAATACTCATTTTTATAATTAGACGTGTTTTTGTTATTAATCTCATTTTGATTGTGACAAAATTATATTTATATCTTTTATTGCTGTCACAGTAGTAGCAACGTAAATGTTAAAATAATCGGAAATAATGATACTAATGAAATTTGAGTTATTGGTATAGTCAGTGCAGTTATTGCCACTAAATAAGTATAGTTATTGGCATTTTCATAACACTATTAAACAACTTATAGTGGCTCTTTTTAATTGAAATAACATTACAAATAATTTAATTATAGCCAAAGTGATCTCTCTTTTAATTTATTCATTGCACGTTTTGATGCATGTTGTGCATCACTCTTCATGTCTTTTTTTGAACATTCTTCTTGGGACGTTCGAAAACAGTAAATATATTAAATGCCCTGAGGTATTGTTCATATATTTCTTGTGCACATAAAACATAACCCCTATATCATTCGATTAATTTGAGGAAAATCACTACTGCAGCCAGAGTCTAAAGAGATAGTTTCTTCGTTGTAAGGCGATTGAATTCGAATGGTTGAATGTAAAAGAATTTTGTCTTCCGCCTTCTCTTCTTCTTTGGTTACTTTTTTTATTGTTTTCCTTCTTTGTTATTCTTTGTCGCTTTATCTTCTTTTGTTTTCAATATTTGTTGCCAATCATCTGAAGTAATAACAGAGGCCATTTTCTCTATTTCTCTACCCTTTCTTTCTGGCGGCTATGGATACTTAAGATCCAATATTATGTCCTTACTTGGCCAAGGAGTATCGACATTTCGGATTCATTATCTGTAGGAGTCATATCTTCATCGATCTCACTACTAGCCAACATGTTCCTGCTTGTACATTCGTGATAATAATTGTTGACTGAATCCACCGCGGAAACTACGGTTTCCTGAAGGATAACATCTTTAATTTTCACAATTTGATAATGCTTTATCCCCTGTATCTGCCGCCCTGTGTCTGCACATGAAATTCTTCTTCAGTTATTACTGGCAAAGTGGAAATAAATTCACTCAAGTTTCCAGCTGTGTTACATAGTAGTCTTCAGTTTTAGTAACTGCATTGTCGTTAGTTTTTTCATATGTCATTGAGTGTTCATGTTTGCTTTTCAAAGTCCTCATTAACGAAGTCGATTGGATTATAGCTGTCAGTTTTACCCTCCGATATATTTTCTTCATTCATCAGAATCCATTCCCTCTTCTTCGAAGTTTTCTCCAACAAACAATTCTCTCTATCTGATATAACTTTAAAAAATCGTCATTGCCTTCTACAATATCGTCAATTTTCTTAAATTTCTGCAAATATTCTCTCGATAATATTTCTAAAAGAAGAATAAGCAGCTGTTTCTGAATCACGTCTTATATCGTCTATTTCTCCTTCTGATTTGTTTTTAGGAATGTCAGTCTTTCCAAGGTATTTTGAATAATCTATTGAATCTGGATTCCAAGAAAATAATTCACATGCTTTAAAACCTTTGATTAATATGGTACTTTTCATCTTCTTCACAACCTCATGTAAAATAGTGGCGAATACTTCTTTGGTTAATTATTCTGCAGGTTTATCACCTCTCCAAGTTAAAATACCAGACTTCCAGTTAGATTTCATAGGACGAACAGCCGATACATTCGCTGGTTGTGAAATTCTATCAGCATTTGAGTACGAAGCTATTGATACAATTTGGATGGTGCTCACTGAGCTTATGGTCTGAATGGGTTTTATGCTTTACGAAAAACGGAATCACTGGGTATTTTATATTCCTTTTCTTCAAAGCTGGGTAGAACACGTTACCGATATATTCATGAAATACCTCCGATTTCATCCAGCCTGTGTCATAACAGTAACATAACAGTTATCGAAGTTTTGGCATGTGCAACCAATTTTATGAACATTGCGATATTCTTTTGAGGCCAAAACTTTCTTGTTATGGTGACAATAGGTCTCATCTCAATTAAAAATTTGGGTTGGTCTTGCATTACCTTTATGTATACGTTAAATCTTATCTGATTAAATAGTCATGGATTAACTTTTGAGTTGAGGATGTCACTCCCTCTGAGATCCTGATAGCTTTATCTTTTGAGGGAAGCTTTATACCAACCTACCCCAGGATAATTGTTCATAAAAGGGTTATTTCTGGGCGACTCATCCAAGCATTGTTCAACCGAGTTATAAACAATCTTCTTCTAGGGAAGCGCACCGTCGACAACATTCACAGATCCACTCCTTCGAAGCGAAATTTTTTTGCATGGTCAATATTGTAGATAAACCGTGAGTGGTTTTAGCTGGACGATATTTGATTTTGAATTTTATCGTTGATCTGGAAACATTGAATTTGGTCGCAACTTGTTATTCGGACATAGTTCCTTTTTAAACTGCTTTAAATTTCCGAAATATCTAACGGAACGATCGATCTGCCAGCTACAGATTCTGTTGAAGTAGATTGTAGAAGTAGTGGTGGAGGTTGATCTGTCACGCTAGCTGGTAGAAATTCGCCATCGCCGAAAATATCTCTGTTAGAAGGTTCTATACCAGAAACTTCGAAATCTTTCGTTATGTTAACTGGAGTGGCTGCTAGTAGCGCATGCCGGACTGAAGATGGGATTTAATAAATTGTCACCGATATTCCAGTGTTGTAGCCAACAACTGTCTTGAGCGGATGATACATATTTTTTAAAGGGACCATTTACACTTCTATCCAATGGCTGTAGACGATGTGAACAATAGCGCGGAAATGATACCAACCCATTTTCTTTTGAGTATTTTATTGCTTTTATTGCCAATTTTGACTCATGATTGTCCAGCAACAATAAGATTGGGGTTTCTATGTATAGCTTAGCATGAGCGATAAAGTGTTGCATGAATTTATAAAACGTTTCTGCCGTCATCCATCCAGAACCATTGGCTGCACCAATGGAGCCTGGAGAAGCATCTCTTATGAAGTGATCCTGAAATTTTTTTCAGGGGAACCGCAACATAAGAGGCGTAGCATTTGCTACCACAATAATGTAAATAATACTTCGGTTTTTGATTTTCGCTATATTCTGTTAAACATAACAATTGTTTCGCCTAGCACGGTGGCTTTATCAGACGAGTGAGTAATTCAGTTTGAATTACTCGTCTGATGAAGCCACTGTGAAAATCAAAAACCGAATTTTTATTTACATTATTGTAATGGATTTTCACCGAGTATCGACCCAATCATTTCCTATCACACTTATTGCCGCACATACAGTAACTAGAAGCCCTCTTTCGTTTGATGTAATGCCACCTACTTGCTTCGTTTCTTTCTCGGCCTTGACTAATTTTTGCACGGTAGTAACCCCAGTCTCATCTAGCTTCCATATTTGAGCAGGTTTTAAATTGTATTCATCTCTTTCGTAAGCTGGAATGTAAAAAAAAAAGAGGAAATATTGGTTTCATCAAAATCAGTTGCCCTTTTCAAACTTGTAAGCTCCGGGATTCTAATAGTGAGGTCATGATTTGTGTAATTAATATTGTTAAACAATCTTTCGCTGCTGATTTTTTTCCCCCAGGAATTAGGTACTGTAATGACGTAATGCAACGCACATTCGTAGGCCAATTTACGGACTTCTTTAGAAGTCGAACCAAAATATATTCAAAGCACGTTTCAAATATTCTAGGCTGGCTGACTGCTGATCATCAAAACTGTATTTCGAATACAGCGTAAATGATTTAATGTAATACAATACTCGGCATCTTTCACCTTCTTTACATATCTAAAGAGAGTTACGTGACCTATATTTAGAGTATCGGTAACTGAGCGGATACACTCCTCATTATGTACAACTCTGTTAACTGCATCTTCCATATTTTCGTTACTAGAAGAACCTCTTCCTGTTTTTTGTTTGTACGTTCTCATCCTGAAATAAAAATTTACTTAGTTATTCTTAAGACAAGTTGTAACTTGTGACATTCTACCCCGGAGAATTAGTTACAACTTGCCCCTTGCTGCGACAAATGAAAAAGTAATACAACAGCACTGCAAAACACTAGACATTATTATTACCTACTCAGCATCAATTTATTTTTTGTATTTAAAGTAAGAAACCAAAATTTACTTACGTGCTTGAGATATAAACAATACCGAAAATAACAGTAACACTGATATATTCTGCTTCGCTTGCTATCAGATTTAATGATCAGGAAATATTTGATATGTTACAACTTACCCCGTGGCAAGTTATAAACTTGCCACTACCTATCTGCCCGACCAATCTTTTTCTGAATAATAACCTTAATCTAACTTGGTTTATTCAGATTGCGGTAATCCTTTGCTAAAATCTTATCACCTATTTTAAATTCTGATTATTATACTTTTTTCGATTTCTTTGCGCTGTTAGAACTCTATTTCTTGAATCACTACATTCTGGTTTATACAATATTTCGTCGAATCTTGTTCTGATCTCGCGACCAAAGATTAATTTTGCAGGGGTATTACCGGTTATACCGGGTGGTCTGATAAGAATGCAAAGTGATGTATCTCGTAAAGTATTGGTCGTAGACTTGCGGTAAAAAAAATATAACTAAAGTGGCCAATAGAGAATCCTAAAGTGATTTTTCTCTGAAATACATCTGGTGAATGTATCACAAAATTATTTGCTCTTTTAAGCTAAGTTTTATTCGAGAATTTTTTATTCAACGCTTTTTGACGTAGCTATTGAAATAAGGTAGTGTGGGGTTACACAATGTTTTTTTGAATAAATAGTTGTAACTCCTTAACGACTGAACGGATTTCGACGGAGTTGATTTCGTTGAAAAAAGCATTTATTGTTACATCAAAACCATTTTATCTGTGATATAATTTGAGTGTTGCCGTTAGAATGCGTTTTTTGATATGATAACAGAAAATTGCCGATTTCTCTGAAAAATCGAAGACATAGCAGTAGCCATTGCTACTATACAAAGGTTTACCACGTTTCTAAACTAACTCCATTTTGAGAACTGATCACAAAAAAAACTGATTAAATCATCAGTATTTATATTTACAAAAGTAGGCGGTACTTAAAATAGTCGTTAAAGACATCTCATTATTTACCTGAAATATACTTCATTTAGCTATCTGTTAATTCCTTCTTTTAATCCTTCGAAAGATTATTTGTTGTTTCTAATAATCCAAATTCAGTCTTGGGATTAAGGTAGACACTTCTTCAAAAGATTACTTACCTAAATTATACCTCATTTACTTGTTAGTCTTCTCTTAATCCTGTGAGTGCATTCAAATGCCAGTGATAATATTGAATTAGCATCAAAAAGGAAATTAAAGACATCATTTGCTCAAAATAATATTTGATGTTTCTAATCATACAAATTCAGGCTTTAGATTAACGTAGAATTTTAGAATTCTCAGGATTAATTCACAAACTAATATTTTTAAATATTCTTAACAGTTATATAATGCATTGTATTATTGAAAATGTGTTTTTGAAAATAAATATTCGCTACTGGCTCCCAAATGTACCCACGCCCAAACGTAACTGCGCCCAAACGTCCGCGCCCAAATGTCCGGGTCCGATTTACTACCAGTCTTATTCATCTCAGCCTTGGCTCTGAAAAATTTCTCTATTGTTTTCTTTTTTGAATTTCTATATTTTTCTTCCAGTACTTTGGCCGATCTTCTGCCGTTTGAAATATATTGCGAATTAAATTCCTCTTCTACTTTTTCACAAGCTCTTTCCAGGTACAAACATTGCTTTTTTTATTTTCGAAAATATGTTTATATTTTTCCACTAGAGATACCAACAAATTCTCTTCGTCTTTGGCAAAATTAATGGATCATCTTTCAATTTTTGGGCTAGAAGAATCGCTAAACTATAAACATCAATTAAAACAGGTCAGTCTGAAAGTGGATTACTTAACACAGTTACTAAAAGAGTCAAATAGCAAAAATGAAATTTTAATCGAAAATAGTAGACTTCTAATTCAGAGAATAAACGAATTGGAAGATAAAGTACCCAATAAAAAGCTATACAACATGATAATGGATAATCCAGAAATCTGTGAAAAAAACTCACAACAATCTATGTCAACATCCACAATCATAAGCGATAAGAGAAGTTCAAACCAAAGAGTTTCAAACACAGCAGAAATACCGCAAATCAGAAACTCAACAAACAGATTCTACCAACCTGAGAAAACCAACATAACCAATAATCAAAACATTGAACAATCTTCTATAAAACAAAGAGTCACTAACAATATCACAACATAACCATAATGATGAAGAAACGTCAAACATAGTAAAGGGAAACAACAAAACAAACTTATCAGGAAAATGTGAAATTGCTAAACAGAAACGAAAACCCACTAAAATACGGCAAAACAGCGGAAGTAACTCACGATATCGATGATGGCTTCACAAAAGTCGATTATAGAAAGAGAAGACCACAGAAGAAAAAAAATATAGTGAAAATGAGGCTGATAAGGACTTCGGTGTTCAGAGGAAAGCCTGGTTGTATATATATATATATATATATATATATATATATATATATATATATATATATATATATATATATATATATATATATATACAAGGTGGGCCAGAAGGAGTCATCTGATGTTGTTTGGCTCTCATTTTTTTTCTAAATGAAAAACTTCGATTCTGCTTTTTGATTATGTTTATTTGAACCTTTAGAATTTTATTGGTCAAGTCGACAAGCTGATATCGGCCAAATGGGCGCCGTCACAATTGATTACTATACGGGCTCGTTTTGTGGCATTTTTCATCACTTCGGCGAGAACTTTTGGCGACAGATTCTCGCACTCGTACCGAATGTTGTCCTTGAGGGCTTCCAAGGTCTCGGGTTTGTCCACGTAAACACGGGACTTTAAAAAACCCCACAAAAAAAATCTGGAACGGTTAAATCGGACGATATTGCGGGCCAGTGCAAATCGCCAAAAGGAGAGATGAGGCGACCCGGGAACGCCGCCTTCAGAATATCGGTCGTGGCTGTCGCATTGTGTGCCGTTGCTCCGTCTTGTTGGAACTACATGTCCTCCAGTCCTAATTCGTTCAATTGCGGCAGAAAAAACCAGTTCAACATGGCCCTATAGCACGCACCGTCCATTGTTGTCGTTTGACCAGCGGCGTCCTCGAAAAAAATGGCCCGATGACTCTTCTAGCGTGAACAGTGCATTATGCAGTCACTTTGAGGGGGTTTAATGGCTCCTCGTGCATCACTCGTGGATTTCCGGTGCCCCAGAAGCGATAGTTTTGCTTATTCACGTACCCGCTGAGGTGGAAATGAGCCTCAACACTCATTATAATTTTGGTCGAAAAATCGTCCACTTCGTCCTCGAAATTAAGGATGGCTTGGGCGTAGGTTTGGCGGTCGACAAGCAGCAGCAGATGCACGGACTAGACTTTGTACGGGAACATGCGCAGGTCTTTGACCAAAATTCGCCTTAGGGACAACCGGCTGATGCCTAATTAAGAGGCACGTCATCTGATCGATGTTTCTGGCGATAGCTCGATATCCTCGGCAACAGCGGCGATATTCTCGGCAGAACGGGCGCTCCGGGGCCGGCCACTCTTGGAAGCGTCTCGTGTGGTCCCATACTCTTCAAGGTTGGTGGCCAAACGGCGCAGTGTTTGCGCAGTCGGTGCCGGAAGACCGGGGAATCGGCGACGGAATTCGCGCTGCGCCAACACCACAGACGGATAGTTACGCGAAAAAATAGACACGATTATTTCGCGTTCTTCGGGAGTGTATCATTCCATAGCTTATTCACTTGAATTCTAGCTCTGTCTAGTTTACAAATGTTAAAACAGATTGACATTGGCCGCCATTTGCAAAATAAGAGCATCTTCCAATAGGATGATTTCTTTTGGCCTCCCACCTAGTATATATATATATATATATATATATATATAATATATATATATATATATATATATATATATATTATTAAGTGAACTAGGACATATATTAGAAACTAATCAAACAAACCTCCTAGCGGAGCTGGTTATAAGAGTTCACGAAGCATCGAAATATCAACATCTACCCTAGACGGTAATTGTTCGAAATGTTAATTTGTTTATCACAATCGATGGAAATTGATAGACAGACTGTTTCGCCCTTATCGGGGCTCATCAGTATCATCCATCCACCGGGAGTGATAACCAAACCAACATTTCAAACGGTCATACGTATTTCTTCTAGTAACTCCATGACATATAAATATGACACAGCGCCACCAGTCGGAAACAATTGAACCACATCTTTCAGAACAGAAGAAAACATTTCGGCAACGAGAACTAGTACGTCCGGAACACCCGTAGGTGGCTACCATATTCGCTAAGCAAGAGTAAAGCTGACACATCAATTCGATGTGATTCAACATTACACACCGCAGGCAGCAATCGCCCCGAATTTTATCGCAATGGCAAATGAATATAAGTAAGAATTATTCGTGTTAAACGGAAAACACGCCCGTGGTTATAAAATTAAGTGAACTAGGACATTTATTAGAAACTAATCAAACAAACCTCCTAGCGGAGCTGGTTATAAGAGTTCACGAAGCATCGAAACATCTACCCTAGACGGTAATTGTTCGAAATGTTAATTTGTTTATCACAAATAATTCTTACTTATATTCATTTGCCATTGCGATAAAATTCGGGGCGATTGCTGCCTGCGGTGTGTAATGTTGAATCACATCGAATTGATGTGTCAGCTTTACTCTTGCTTAGCGAATATGGTAGCCACCTACGGGTGTTCCTGACGTACTAGTTCTCGTTGCCGAAATGTTTTCTTCTGTTCTGAAAGATGCGGTTCAATTGTTTCCGACTGGTGGCGCTGTGTCATATTTATATGTCATGGAGTTACTAGAAGAAATACGTATGACCGTTTGAAATGTTGGTTTGGTTATCACTCCCGGTGGATGGATGATACTGATGAGCCCCGATAAGGGCGAAACAGTCTATCTATCAATTTCCATCGATTGTGATAAACAAATTAACATTTCGAACAATTACCGTCTAGGGTAGATGTTGATATTTCGATACTTCGTGAACTCTTATAACCAGCTCCGCTAGGAGGTTTGTTTGATTAGTTTCTAATAAATGTCCTAGTTCACTTAATTTTATAACCACAGGCGTGTTTTTCGTTTAACACGAATAATTCTTACTTATATTTATGTATATATATATATATATTTATATATATATATATATATATATAATATATATATATATATATATATATATATATATTATTCATATTACAGCTGATCTAAATACCTGAAGGATCAAGAAGCTTTCAAAAATGCCAACATTATAGTAAATGAACTGGCTACAAGTGAAAATAAAAACAAATGTTTTATGTGTGGGGTAGACTTTGAGCACAAGGATGAAATCTATAAACCTTCCACTTGGCCAAAGTATGTTGCATACAAGAGGTTTGATTTCAGGAAATATCACAGATATTATCACCAACCTGAGGATTTTTAGAAAACCTGCTACTTACTGCCCATCTACATAACACATTACTCAAAATGGTCAAATAAAAGATACAAAACTATTGGTTATAATGCATCTCAACATTCAAGGCATGGTTCCAAAAAAAATAAATCAACTGGAAGTTCTACTAGACTAACAGTTACCAAACATTCTATGCTTCTCGGAACACTGGCTTACCTCAGCAAAAATAGAAACACTAAAATTATCCAAATACAGATTGATAAATAGTTATTGTAGAAAACTGTATGAACATGGTGGTGTGTGTATCCTATCTAAAGAAAATCTTCATCTCAAACCTTTCACTTTCAACAAAAGTATAGAGAAAAGTTTTGAAGCAACAATAGCTGTTTTAGAAATCCCAAATAGAAAAAATAAATTGTATATTATCACAGTGTACAGAACACCAAATAGTGATGTGGATGTATTTTTTGATGGGGTTTATGATCTGATGTGCAAAATCTTTACGACATCACAATTCTACATATTATGTGGTGATATTAATATAGACTTTCTAATGGACAACACTGAATCGAGAAAAATTAAGAACATATTCTATGAATTTGACATGATAAATATTATAACTAAGCCTACACGTATTAATAGAAGTATAGATGCATTGTACACAAATCTCCACCCTACCGATTGTCATGTTGAAGATACACATCTTTCGGATCATAAATTTCAAATTTGTACTTTTGTATTACCAATAGCACATACTTGTGGTGTAGAAAATATCTATGAACGTGAATACTCAGATGATAACTTGATAACTTTCAGAGAAATGTTGATGAATGAAAAATGGGAGGATGTGTATACAGCAGGTGATGTGAATGAAGGATATAATGCTTTTCATACATCCCTTCTGTACCACTAAAACAATGCTTTTCCACTGAAGAAAATAAAAACAAATAAAAGTAATAGGGATAGACCGTGGATAAATGAATAAATTAAGGAATTACATCAAATGGTATGTGAAGTATTCAGCAAACGAGGTAATAAAAAAACAAATATATTTATGAAGAATTGGTAAAAAAAACTAAAGCAGAATATAACAACTAAAGAATATTGAATGCAAATGATATAAGCTAGGAGAGCTAGAAAATTATTAACGAAAGAAGGAATAATGTAAACACTTATAACAAAATTAAGCTCACTATCAATAATAATCATATCACAGACAAATATAGCATTGGCAACCATTTCAATGATTTTTTCATGGGAATCGAAAAAACAGATCCAATAACAAATAATCTGAAGTTATCCCCCTTCTCAAATACTACACTATTCTTGTACCCGACAACTTATATAGAAGTACAGGATATTATTACGAAAACAACAAAAACCCCATTACCCGGTATAGATGAAATCCATGGTAAGGCCCTAAGAACTGTACGTGACGTAATATGCTATCCACTATCTCACATAATAGATAAGTCATTTGTTGATGGAATTTACCCAGAAGCACTGAAAATATCAAAATCTGTACCTATATATAAAAGAAGGGGATCCAAGAATGAAGTGGCCAACTACCGCAATGTATGCTTACAATCACAAGTTGCGAAAATTATCGATTTCAGCTACTATCTGAGACTGGTTAATTTTGTTGAATATCACAAACATATTCCTAGCTGCCAACATGACTTCAAACAAATAAGATCGACTTTAACTGCAATAAACGAATTATGGGAAGACATATATATGCACCTCAATAATAAACAATTTCCAGTTGTTCTGTTTTTCGATCTAAGTAGAGCGTTCGACACAGTGAATATTGAATCTTTGACTGACGAGCCTCCAGGGCCTTCCCCAACGCGCTCGAACATTTCTCGCACTGTGAACAAGAGCTTTAGGTATAGCATAAGTGGCTACTCCACCTTGATTTCGAATTGCGCCATATACCTGACGTTTGGCTATGATAAAGTCCTCATGCATGTTTTCGAAGAGGCATTCCGAGTTAACAGAAAAGCCACGCTTCACGTTCGCATTTCCATAAGAGAGGCAGCATACCAATTTCACAATCTTTAGGAAATTCTTATACTTTTCTTTGAGGATGTCTCTCCAGAAATAGTCGACACGTTTCTGAGATCGTGAATAAAATTGAACAGCTTCAAGAACTGTTGGAAGCTATCTGAATTCCTTTGAAACTGCATCTGCAGTTGAACCGCTTGAATGGTTTTTTTCTGTCAAACAATTTATCTAGTCATTTATTAGCCAATTTCGGATTTGCCGAAATAATTCCAGGATCCAGACATGCAACAGTTTCCGTGAGTGGATAAGTCAAAGGGAAACGTTTTAGCAATTTTGAAACGTACTGCTTCCTTGCAGAAAGACAATTTAGGCGAAATTCCAGCACATCTGCAGTTTTAACTGCAAATTTTTTCAACTACTTTCGAGTGTAGAATCCCAAATTGACTTCTTTTGCTTGTAACATATTCTTCTTATTTTGGACGTCATCATCTTTGAGGACGCGAATAGAAATGATGGCATCAGTCGTCATGAACCTCTCCATGAGATTAGTCATATTAAACTTGGACTTGTGTGCAGAAGTGCCACCAAAGGCGTATCTGATTGGAATTCTCTAAGACAAGGTTCCACTTCTGAGGCTAAAGACTTGAAGATCGCTAGCTTTGGGCAGAGTAAAAAATCTGCTGTGAATGTTACAACGATTTCGAATCTCTTGCATTTAAGTGTATTCTTGTCCTTTTTTACACCTTCCACGAACTTTTTAGTGTTGTCGTGAATGTTTATAGCTCTTTGTGCAACACCTGCATTTTCCATTAATCTGAATGGGAATGCAAAATTTTGAGGGGAAAATTTGGCATCCAGAATAATTTGTATATTGGGCCCTACGTGCTGGCACATCTTTGAAAAGATTTTACAGACCTCTCAAATAGGTATCCAAGTTCCAAATAGTTGTAATAATACTATCTTTGAGAGCACCATGTACCGAATGAAGACCACAGCTATCTATTTCAAGCAGTTCGCTTTCAGTCAATAATGCACAATTAAAATTGAGTTCATCCATGGATATTTGGAGAAGCTAGTTGGTTTTGAGACCAGAAATACCTTATTCAAATACAGCAAGTAGATCGGACGCTGTCGATCGGCCAAGGAAACATGAAGTCAGAAATAGCACGAGGAAGATAATATTCGAACGGCAGAAGCGCTCGGTCGATCACATGTCAACAAACTAGCTACTTCAAATACGTAAATAAACAAACAAGATTCTTAACCCTTGATAAATGTTGAAGATTCATCGTCATATACATGACGTTTTTCTTCCTTTTGCAATTTAATACTTGTTTCACAATTATTGCAGAAAGCAAATTTGGAGAAAACTGATAATACTTGAAAAAATTCCCTGAGTGAACCCAAAATTCCCTGAGAATTCCAGGATATTCCAGGAGAAAAAAAATTCCCTGAGATTGCCAGGTCTTCCATGTTTTTCCAGGTTGTAGACACCCTGAATTTTATATATTAGGAACAATGTGGAAAAAATCACCTAAGAAAAACAGTATGAAAAATTTCGAACGAAAAATATATCTAGATCATAATAGTTTTGTCATTTTATCATATTCCTGTTCTAAGTATCAATAAATTGATTTATAAATTTGAGAACTATGAAAATTTTTGCTCAAAACTAGTGACATGTTTTATCCCTATTTTGGGCATATAATAAATATGTATATATTCTATATTGATATAATCTTAATATTTTTTTGTTTCAAATGAAAATATCAACAAAGTATTGTTGTAAAATAGTAACTGGTTGAATTCATGTAATTATATTTATTTCCAAACATGATTAAATGTTTCAACATTGAAGTTATGGGCATTTGTCAAACTTAATTTTGACACTGACATTCACTGAAACTAAATCAAAAGTCCTACAATTTTCCAAATTAAAAATTCGCAATATATCTTTCTTGGTATCGAAAATCAGTATGTCCTCCAGATCATTGCGCTGCTCGAAAAAGAAAAGTGCTAAAAATATTTTAATTTTGCTCAAATTGGCGGATCGAACCATCATGTCATTACATGGAAATTTGTATTCTTGTTTGTTTGAGAAAAATAAATTAATTTTTTCATCAAAAGTGTCCCGATCAAATCGCGAGAGGTGGCAACCCTATGTTAATAATTCTGAATACATACATAATATCAAAGCTTAACCTTGAAAAACTGTGCAATTTCTCATAAATTTAAGAATTTATTCCAAGCCAAAAGGATGAATTTCACTAATATAGCTAAATAAAAACAATCGAATTTGTATGAGTCAAGATAACAACCGGCCACCGACGGGTCATAATAAATTCAATAAATCCATAAGTTTATATAAAAATATAGTGTATTTATAAAATATTATCAATTATATATCAAAGTTTACATAAAAATATAATTTCATTTATAAAATATTATCAAAAGTTTACATAAAAATATAATTTCATTTATAAAATATTATCATTCATAAAACATTATCATAATTTACTGCTGGAAAAACTACCGAATTGGAATCAGAGGAGTTGCAAAGGATTGGGTGGCATCATACCTGAAAAACAGATATCAGAAAGTGGTTATTGACTCTGTGAAAACCTGCTTCTGTTTCAATGGGGGTTCCTCAAGGTTCAACTTTGGCTCCTCTTTTCTTTATAATATTTATGAGTGACATAGAACTCTCCAGTATGGTCCAGCAGAAAATGATCATCTATGCAGATGATACTAGTGAAATATTGGCTCAGAATAAGCTCCCGCTATCTATAAAAGCAGCAAATTCAGCTGCAGATGAATTCGCCAGATAGTGTGAAAACAGTGGTTTAGTAATTAACATCAGTAAAATAGTCTTCATGGTTTTCCAACAAAAAACATTTCTTATGACTACTGTCCCCTAATAAAAGTTAATCACAAATCCATAGAGCAGGTGAATCTGTTCAAGTATCTAGGCCTGACTATAGATCTGAAATTAACATGGGAGGTACACATAGAAAACCTTGTCTCAAAAATGAGCTGTATGTGTTTTGTAATAAAGCAATTACGTGGAACAGTTTCACTACATGCTCCTAAGCTGATCTACTATTGACTTGTACAATCCATCCTATCCTATGGACTACCTTTCTGGGGAAACTCAGCCCATACAAAAAAAGTTTTTAAACAACAACAAAAAGTAATAAGATGTCTAGCTGGACTACATTATAAAGAATCATGTAAGAGTACATTCATTGAGTTAGACATAATGACCCTACCCAGCCTGTACATTTACATGATCACCATGAATATTAGAAAAAATGAAACACACTATACCAAAAATAATTTGATCACAACTACTATACCAGAAGAGGTGATGAACTACGATTATACTATTCTCGCCTGGCTCTGGGACAAGGCTCTGCAAATTATCAAGGTATCATCTGCTACAACCATGCACTCAAACTATTTGGATACACATTTAGCCTGAGAGGCTTCAAATCATCTCATACAAAATGCTTTTCACTCTGTTGAGGAATTTCTACTATCCCAATAATTTCTTAATATACCTCCAAAAATAAATGGTGGTTCCTAAGGATCTTCATACCTTTTATATTTATATATTTTATCTGCTCAATTTTATATTTTTATCTATATTTATTATTACCAGTAATCAAATTTTAAATGTATTTTGAAATGTTTGTCTGTATTTTGACTAGTCTGATAAAATTTTATAAATGTATGTACTACAGTTGTAGGATTTTCAAAGATGAATAAATTTCTTTCTTTCTTATTGGTTTAATTACATTTCATAGAGCTTCCTCCACTTTTATGGGAGCCTTACTAGCTTCCTTATCTCAAGGCAGGTCGCGCGCTTCCTTAAGGTAAGCATAATATCATATAAGACATCTGGCAGTTTTATGAACTGTTTGTTTCTTGTACGAATCCGAAAATTAACAAGGAATTTTCAAATAACTCAGACGACTATATTGTAGAAAATGATAATCGATGGCGCCTTGGAAACGATATATTCGACATCGTCAAAATCCGATTGATTGGTTTCGAAAAAGGTTTCGATTTACTAAAGAAGTAGTGATTGAAGTTTTACTACCTCTTGTAACTGAGGAGAGAATCGGAAATGATAATAGAGGGCTGCCAATTGCTACTGTAATGCAGCTTTTAATAAGTTTACGATTTTATGCAACAGGTAGTTTCCAGGTACGTACATATTTATATTTCTATCAGGTGCACACTATTTATACTATTTTTTTTTAGATTGTTAACGGTGATCTTCGTGAGTTCAGTCAATCAACAGTATCACGCATTGTTGCACGAGTGTCCAGAAGATTGGCTTCACATTAAGGTCAATATGTCAATTTCTCTACACAGAATCATCGCATTCAAAACACTAACCGGTTTTATGACGTAGCTAATTTTCCATCTATAATAGGATGCATCGATTGCACTCATATTCGTATTTGCAACCCTGGTGGAGAAAATGGAGAGGTATTTCGGAACCGAAAAGGATGGTTCTCATTAAATGTACAAGTATCTTTTTAGCCTGTTATATTCACTGTGAAACAGAACTACACATTTTCTTATATCTATTTTTGTTTTATTAAGGTAGTATCTGGCCCTAGTAGAGAAATTTTGGACATAGTTGTAAGACATCCTTGCTCTTCGCATGACGCTTTAATTTTTGAGGAGTGGCCTTCGATGCCGCTTTGAACTAGGATACCTAAATGTCATTTTACTTGGTGATAGTGGATATGCTTGTCGAATATATTTACTGACTCGTCTTGAGACCGGATAATGAAGCAGAAATTCGCTACAGTAATGCCCATAGAAGGACTAGAGTTATTGTCGAACAACTGTTTGGCGTTTGGAAACGTCGCTTCCCATGTTTATATTATGGCTTGCGGACAAAACTGACTACATCAGTTGCAATCATTTGTGCAACAGCAGTATTACATAATATATGTATTCAGAATCGATTAGAAGAAGTTCCTGAAGAAAATTTGGAGAATGAGATATTTGATGGTGTTCATAATCATGTGGAAGATGGACTTGGACATAGAAGAGACTTTATAGGGAGACATTTTTCATGAAACTGTTTTGTTTGAGAATTCATTTAAGAATAGAAAATTATAATCAGGACTGAAATAATTTATATAAAAGTGTTTTTTTTTATAAGTGTGAATAATGTAGAATTATATTTTCTTTCATTGCAATTTGAAATACTGTTAAATTAATATTTGTTACCCATGTGCTCATTTGAATGTATTATTTGTTGTGCACTGTTTTAGTATTGATAAAAATGATTAAGTAGTAATATAACACTTATGTCTATTTTGATTTTTGAAGAAACGAATCTATACGGAAGACAAAATTTTCACTGAAAATTAAAGATCCAAGATAGTAAAATTTTTAAAATAATGAACATTTTAATATTAACAAAACACTGACTTATTTTACAACTATTTTAATTTCATAAAAATTAATAAATGGTAGCATATTTGAACAAAGGTTTTTAAAGAAACGAACCTATAACGAAGAGACAATTTTCAATAAAAATAGAAGCTTCATGATAGAATAAAACATTTTAATAATAATAAAACACTGATTTATTTTTGCACTATTTTAATTTTATGAAAATTAATTAACGGCAACATATTTAAACAAAGGTTTTTAAAGAAACTAACCTATAACTATAATTTTCACAAAAAAAAAGTTTCAAGATAAAATTATAAAACAATTCAATAAAAAAAAGGTTTATTTTGACACTATTTTAAACAAAGGTTTTAAAAGAAATGGACCTATACCTAAATCAAATAAAAAAAGTTCATTCAACTATGTCGCAATGCGACTTCAAACTTTCTTCATTCATCATCTTTAGTTTAATAAGGGCAATTTCTCTCTCAATATCTGCCAGTTGCATCTTTTTGGCATGCAATTCTCTCTGCTGCACAATAGCTTCCCGCACTTCCACTAACCTCAATTGCTTTTCATCACGTATTTTGTATATTTCTCGTGGTAAGCTTGATGCTGGTGGCTTTGCAGTTCCACTCCGTTGGGTAGAGATACTACTATCCATTACCTTCGGCTTCTTTGATGGCCCTTCTCCATAATCATCTTCACATAATGGTGTACTCATTTCACTTTCTTGTACTACACACTCATCAGCCTCCTCAACATCGCTGCATACAAAATATTGTCTTTTATTGCTACTTGTAACATTATCTGAAATTAGAAAAATTCAACCAAATTAAAATATATGAAAAATAAAAGTGACATACATTCTTTTTCAAAATTGGCTGTACTATCAAACGGACATGGCACTTCGATGTCAAAATTTGGAAGTGCAGCATCCATAAAGCTCATCACTGCATCTACAGGTTCTTTTGGTGCAATGCCTCCTCCAGTCATGAGACGCTAGACTTGAACTGATGTATTTAACTTCTTCTTATAGAGTCCTCCCGTTTTTCATCTTACCTGAAACAACACGTTGGGGTTTAAGGGTTTTTTTATGATATATTTTATTTCTAGTTTTTAATTTATTATCTGATATTATGATAGGGTTTTCAATTTCTTCGTATAGATTTTTTGTTTTTCTTTCGGATGCGTTTATTTTTGCATTCTTGAATAGTTTCTGTGTCTTTTCGATAATAATTTTGAATTTTTTAGTCGCATGTTGGATTTTCTAGTCGCATTTATATTTTTCAAGTGTTCGCTTTGTTTCTTTTCTCAATTTTCGGAACATTATTCGACCTAGCAGAAGGCATTCTGCTCGTCGTTGACATTTGGACCGGTTTGTAATTGGGTTTATATGAGTTATTCGGTGCAAAAGCAATTTTGGGTGTACCGAAAACTTGTTTATTCGTTGGATACTGCCGTTGAACATTTTTTTGTTCAAATTCTATAGGTTTGTTAGGAAAATGTTGATTATTTGGGATAAATAAACGATTGTAAAACTTTGACTGCGGTTGGAATGAGCATTAATATCACTTTGTCTTTGATAACTGGGCTTTTGTTGAAATTTGTTTGGAATTCGATCCCAGGATTGATTATGAAGATTTATTTGTTGTTTCATTAATGAGTGATTAAGCAACGAGTGATGTTGCTTCAGCGACATTTTTCGGATTTTTCAATATGAGTAAAGTACGAAGCTCAGTGTTAGAATAATATATAAGTACGGTAATTGTGGTAATTTCATTTTGTTGAATTAAGGACAATGTAGTTTTCTGTTTGCGTGAGAAATATAAATAAAGCCTGAGCCACACATATCCGCACCGTGCCCGCACCGACACACGGCCGTGTCTCGGTGAAGAATAGCCCCGTGCTTTCTTATGGGGCTGTCTTCACATCTCCGCACCGTGCCCGCACCGCGTCCGCGCCGAGTCAGCACCGTGCGAGATAGTTCATGTTTTACTTTTTGACGGACACGGTGCGTTCTCCGATGGATTTTTGGCATATAGTAGAAATGGAGACCAGAGCGTAGCTGGTCGGTGGTCAATTTTTCTGTTCACCCTAGAAAAATCGAGAGCATTGAAAAATTCGGGTGCTTTCGAATGAATGACGTTCAAAGTTCCAATGGATCCACCCCCAATTCCCCTATTCTCATTCCAGTAGTTTTTTCTTATAAGAAGAAAAATCAACAAGGAGAGGAGAGTTTTTTCTTTACATCTATATTGCGAGTATACAACGACGAAGAAAGAGTACTACATTGTTTTATAGTTCTTGTTTCCGAAGTTTGTGAATATTAGTCAATATATTTTTTGTCAGCCCAGTTTGAAACTACTACCATTTTTTCAAACTTGATACTGTGCCCATTCAACAATTATCAAGATAAGTTGTTTTTGTTTCCGCATGCGTCTTTTTAGTTATATAATTATGATATGTTTAACTATTTATTAAATTAGGATGTTGGCATCAATAATTAATCACTGAGATTGAATCACTTGGTGAAATATCATTAAGAATATAGTTTAAACTTCAAAATAAAACGACACTTCGCTTAAGTTTCACTATTTTGAAATAATAAGGTACCGCATTCAACAGAAGAGTATTACAATCTAATTTTAAAATACAGACAATAGTAAATAGTGCAGTCACTTGAGCGATCAACCTCGGAATGATAAATAATAAGTTGAATTTTTGTAGGT
This sequence comes from Cynegetis impunctata, assembly GCA_030704885.1. Taxonomy (NCBI): domain Eukaryota; kingdom Metazoa; phylum Arthropoda; class Insecta; order Coleoptera; family Coccinellidae; genus Cynegetis; species Cynegetis impunctata. The sequence goes on from JARQZK010000766.1 coordinate 266,509, forward strand.
ATATACCTTCATTTTGGCGTTCTTAAAGTTATCTTGAAAGTCTCATATAATCTCGTGTCTGCGTCTCAATTTGCATTATATATCAATTAAAATTTATTCTTAATAACATTCTACAAATTTTTCTAATACCGACCGCGCTCGTAGTACGGTCGTCATGCGGCCGTGTGACGGAAATGTGTGGCTTTGAACTTCTTGGCCGACACACGGCCGTCTCTCGGTGCGGACACGGTGCGGATATGTGTGGCCTGACCTTAACTGTTGCAAAACGTGACGATCAACTCTATCGCCGAATTTTTCTTCGGGTGTTTATTTAATTTCAGGCCGTACATTTTAATCTGGCCTGCATAGAATAAAATGACCCGCAATTTTGGAGAAAATTGAAGCGAAAACGAATTCGTTCAGACTATTGTCTTGTGTTCTACCATATTCTTCGTAGAATTTATCGGCAGAGTTAAGAAACGAGTCTAAATGTTCACTACGGCCCGAAAATTGTCGTAGCGTGTTAGCAATTTCTTTGGCTGCTTGAATAGTAGTCATTGTGTTATTTAAATTGAGACTTTGTAAATTATTCACTAAGTATTCAATATTGTTATTACTATTATTTTGATTAAGATTGTTTTTTGACATGTATATAGAAAAGAAAAATTTTTGAATATTTTCTAGGTTGTATATATGCATAGGAAAAACGAGAAAGAATGCCCAACACTTACTTTGTAATTTCGTAGTCCACTTCCTTACTCCTGTTCTGAATTGAGTTTCTGTTGGGCAGATTTTATCGATTAGTTAGCAGATTCGTCGGTATAATCTCCGTGCCAATCATAATTTATCTACACGAGCTGTTGTAGGGCCTTGTTTCCTAATGAATTTTTTAAAAAAACGGTGTGTCTGCAATTTTCTTGCCAATTTCACTCCTTCTGGATCCTACCGATGACTGCACCAATTATGTTATTCAGTCGAGGAAATTACTTTTAAACGATAATATAATATTCATTAATTTGAAGAGAGATCTAACAAGACTTGTGTACAGCACAAGATTTAATAACTTAACGTTACAAACTTGCATTAGTTTTCATATAGATTTTTATCTTAATGAAATATAATAACAAAATGAAAGTTCAGTTTTGATCAATAAGTAAATATAAATATTCTATTATAGAGCAAATAATGATAATGGCATGGAGAATAGTTATATTCATAGAGAAATATTGAGAAAATGATTAAACAGTACATAAGAGTACAAGACTTATAGATAATGAAATGATGAATCTTATCTACATGACTCCTGTTGCCAAATACCGGTAGATTTAAAACCATTCAAAGCTGTTAGTCTGGTCAAACAGTCATACAAAATTGATCTCACGTACATGAAATCAGGTAGTAGCGATTTTTTCTCACAATGTTTGGGATGACATGGGGGCACTCTGGTCATGTTTCACTGCAATATTTTAGCACTTTTTTGAGTTTTCGGCCATTTTGACCATAAAAAGGTAGTATTTCGATGATAACCGTGGTTACCTTTTTCAAACTAGATAAAATTTGCTATTTTTTGTCTTTAGACTCATGATAGTTTTACATTTTAGAAAGGTGTGGGCGAGGCAGGGCCAGGTGGTGTGGAGCAATCATGATCCATGTTATGTGATCTTAATCAACCCCCCGATTGAAATCATCAAACGAAATGAATAAGTTGTACAAATAAATGTTATTACAAAACAAGTCCATGAGTGATCAAACAGCCCTCCCCTTCAGCAACTCTTCATTTTGATTATCCGTAAATTTCAAATAACTGTGAAATATCTCATCCCTAGATAGGCAATTCAATTGAAACCAAATTGGAATGGAGTTTGAAAAAATGTGTATTTCTAGCATTTTTCACTTCATTCACGATAAAAAAGTTAAATTCAACAATGAACAACCGTTTGCCTGCCTGGAATAGCCGTGGCCCATGTCCCAACCACAGTGTTGGGGAGATTGGCATCGTCTTCAGACGCAGAGACTCGTCGTGAACTTGATCTTCGACTTCGCTTTGGAGCTCCAACATACGATAAAGGGGTAGCTCCTCGTCGTCGAAGTTTCGTGTAAGTCTGAAGTTCTGGGGTGTGAGTTGCCATCTTCACTGTTTAGGGCTCATGTCTTGCACCATCCTTTTTTGCACCTGGTGGTAAGCCCGGTAGCTTTGCTGCATCAGTCAATACTAATGTGAATGCTTTTACTTCTTTACGCAGCAATTCATCAAAAGAGCAAACTCATGCTTAAGTTCAGTTGAATACTTTCACTTCTACACCAAAAAAAGGTAGCTATAGTTTGTATGAAAATACATTTTTTCGTGCTAAAATGTTATTTTTTCCTTCAGGTATTCACAAATGAAAGCAGACAACCATTTTTCAATGAACATGACTTGGATATCGAAACAGAATGCCAAAGCTGGGGACGAATTGACAATATCAACATCAAGTCGCAGCCCACTCTCGCAAAAGTCAACTTCACACAAAAATATTATTAGAAGTGAAACTAGTCGTGACAACATGAAATCGGAGACCTGCAAAAGCTGTTGTTCGGAAAACATAGATATATTGAGGAACGAAATGACATATCTCAATCAAGAAAACAAAAGATTACAAATTAGTACAGCCAAAGGCTTTATTCAATTTGGAAAACTTTTCAAGCAATGACAAGAAAATTCTCTATCACACTGGTTGTCAATCATACTAACTTTTAGTGGTTGTATTTAATTGGATATTACCTAGTGGCGATATCAACGACATTGCCATTCATGTAAAACACCAAGAAACAGTGAGGCAACACCTCAACAAATCGACTGCAAAAAATCAATTTTTTTTAACTCTTGTAAGATAAAGAAGAGGGATGTCTGTAGAAACACTAGAGGATTTGTTTTCAATCTGCAAATCAAGTGCTGATAACATATTTTCATGTTGTATCAATTTAATGTATTTATTTTTAGGATGTCTGGACATATGGCCCAATAGGGACGTATTGATAAGTAGGGCCTCGGAGAGTATGAAAGCAAAGTTCCCAAATTTTATTGGCAGCCTTGAGTGTACTGAGTTTGTCATTCAAAGACCATCATCTTTCCAAGAACAGAGTCAGTGCTATACAAATTACAAAGGAGCAACAACTCTTGAATCACTAATAATGATTGAACCTGCTGGGGCTATCATTTACGCCTTCCCTTCATTCACTGGATCAATAGCAGATAAGGGGATAATTGAAGCAAGTGGGTTTTTGAACATCTCAAAAGAAAAGGTTGATAAAGGTCAAATTTCACCAGGTGATATCATACAAGCAGACAAAGGGTTTAACGTTGTTGACTTGTTCTAAGCCGTTTATGCAAAAGTCAATATTCCTGTATTCAAAATAAGTGGTACCCAATTCACAGCAGAAGTAGTGATAACTCGAAATATTGCAAGAGATAGAATACACGTTGAACGTGCCATAGGTAGGTTGAAAACTTACGAAATATTGTGTTCACCAATACCTATTGCCACTTTAGGTACAAAGGAACAAATTTATATAGTGTGTGTCTTGTTGTGTAGTTTCAGGTATGGTCTGAAAATAAGAATGAAATTTCACATATTGATAATAATGTTCCTACTGACGTCGTTGTTCTGTAAATGAAAACATTCAAATATTGTTAATTTAAACTGTTGGATACCATTCAGTCATCTAAAGAGTTTTTAGTACAAACAACAAAAACACCATATTTTACTTCATTCAGATCAATACTGGAATATGCTTGAATGTCATTTTTTCTGAAGGGAATCTATTTTTTACTGTTGTTTTTTTGGTTTCTAACCATCCACAAACTGAAATGTATACAAGTGAATAAAAGGGCAAACTATTAGTCCACCCCGATAAGTTACTGTGTTCAACAAATTATATTTCCTTAGTATAGAAAATTATTCAATTTGTCAGCAACTCGTCCTATTCTGAATTTGCATACCAAAAAAAAAAATAATTTAAATATGTAATATCAACTGTCTTTAATTAATGCAAATGGAATTGTATTTTTTTTGCCGTTTATCTGATACTATCTTCTCACCTTTTGATGGTGATTTTATTTTGGTACTATTTTAATATGTAACATCTTGTCAGTTTTATCCTGTAATAATTTTTATTAGTTTAGCTATAGGTAGGTTAAGTTTGTAAGGTAACTATTGTTATGTCAATTTGTAAAGTTTGGCTTACCCTAGATATAATAATAATGCTTAATTTCTTCTTCTTGTAACAGCGTCTCCCTTGGAGGTTGCTGATCATCATGGCTGTGCTAACTTTCGACACTGCTGATCTAAACAATTCGACGGACGACACTCCAAACCATTCGCGAAGATTTCGTAACCACGAAATTCTTCGGCCCACAATCTTGCCCTCCATAATAAGTTTCAGCAACTGATAACGTGTACCGCGCGAGATATGTCCCAGGTACTCGAGCTTGCATTTTTTTATAGTGAAAACGACTTCCAGTTCCTTGTCCATTCTATTCAAAACCTCCTGGTTTGTGACCCGGTCTCTCCATGAGATTCTCAACATGCGTCTGTAGGCCCACATTTCAAACGCTGCTAACCTTTTTGTGGTTTCCTTGTTCAGTGTCCAACCTTCTAAGCCATAGAGCAACACGGGAAATACATAACATTAGACCATTTTTATTCTCATTTGTAGTAATAAGTCACAAACAGCTATTTGTAACCAGTCAGAAATTTCAAAATTATTGGATTATCTTATAGCAAATTCATGTGACATCAATTATGTATAATTGATTATTTACACTAAGTTGATCACAAATGCTGTAGAAAATAAATACTTGATCGGATATTTATACTGATTTTTGAAAGGCGTTCGATAATATAAATCAAATAATTTTATTACCAAACTCAGAGCATATGACTTTGGAGAACCAATCGTGAAATGGATCTCATCTCCAGCTTCTTAACTTACCGATAACAATATGAGACATATAGCAGTTATATAAAATACTTTTTAAAAGATTTTCTGAACTTTTGCTTGTACTTTCAGAGAATCTCCGATTCAGTGGATTATCAGTATAAACTTAAAAAACAAAATTTACAATCAATATAAGAAATGGAAAATCTAGGGATTATTTTTGACACTAAATTAACTTCAATTCCTCAAATCAATCTGGTTATTAGTAAATCACTAAAATTGTTGTGATATGTACAAATAAAGTGATAATTTTTTAGAAATATACTGTGTCATCCTGTATATTTATTTATTGTGAAACGTGTAACCTCAGTAAAATACAAATATAACTTGAAAGCCTACGAACAATGAATCAAAACTGTTTCTTTCATATGCTTATGGTAAACGTCACTTAATTTCTTATACATTTCTTCACAAAAAAGTGGATCAAAGTGAATTCTCTCTTGAGCAATTTCCTGCGTTTTGCTATATATACGACAAATTCTGCCCAGCGAAATCCTGATAGTAGCATATGCCCTTGAACTTGACAATAATAATCATGATTGTGTTTTAGGTGCATGATACCGTTTTCTTCCATACAAAAAGTTTTCAGTGTGGTATATTCCTTCAAAGATTGTACCTTACTACTGCAAGGACATTTTATTTCCAAAACCCAAAGGTTGAAGTACTCTTGTCATAAACAAAACCGTCAGGACTTGCGCCCAAATGAATTGCACATGGATGTATTACAAATCCACATTTGAAATAAGATATACCAACATTTTTTTCTGAATACTGTTCATTTGCCACAGTCTCAGTTTTTGTGCCATGAGCCACTGTTCTTACATGACTGATGTCATCAGGCTGAATAAGTTGTTTGAAGAAAGCACCATTGAAGACTTTTCTTTAACAAACAAATCCAAATTTTGATGCAGTTAATCGAAATCTTCTCATTTCTCTCCATAAATCAGTGAGATTTTGTTGCCTTGTGATCTTTTCAATAACAGCAACTTCTTCCCTGCTGAGCCCTCTCAAACAGGACTTGTGAACTGGTGGTAAACTGATCAAAATATCCACCATCTCTTTGTCATTCACAGGCAACGTAATAGGCAGCTCCTTTTACTCCTGTTCTTTCCTGTCTGCACGTTTAGCACGTGCCATATGGCCTAGCATCGCTGATGGTGGTACATGTATACCTATAAATGAAATAACCATTATTTCCGGTGAAGCTCTTTTGTTTTGGAAAATTGTACATACCATCTCTTAGCAATATTGTTCTTCTATCGACCATATTTTTTGCTGAAAATATTGATGCAAATCCAATGCTTGCATTTATTGTCATCAATAAATCCAATTTTTTTTTTAACCTTGGATCTAATATAGTAGCTTCAGGGATTAACTGATTGTCTTCGATAACCTGAAACCGATTTTTTAATTGGTATTGCAATGTTTTGATCATATTTCCGATTTCAGGCATAACGGTATTTAAATCAAAAGTATTTAAACGTCTAACGATTTGTTTGTAATAAAAAATACTAGTTGAAGCCCTAACATTTTGTTCTGCACTTATAGTGGTTGTTACTGCATTGAAAATTTCAAGCACTTTCATTGATTGCTCAGCCATAGTCCACTCTTCATTCTGCAATGGTCTCAGATACAGATATATTTTGGTTTCTACGGGATGTATTTGTAATTGCTGGGGTCGAAATTATAGCGTTTTTCATTTTTAAAATCCTTCGAATCATATCAAATGTTGAATTCCAACGAGTAACTACATCGTTTTTCAATTTTAATGGAGGCAGGTCCATTCGCTCCGCTGTCGCTTTCAGTTCAGAATAGGCAAAAGAACTCCGTCGGAAATAACGTACTTTGTTTTTGAATTTATCTGAAACAGGTGTCCTTTTTTTTCAAGACTGACTGAGTTATTAAATTTAGTAAATGTGCAAAACAGCCCCAAAACTTCCTCCACCATTTCGAACTGCTGCTTTCATATTAGCTGCATTATCAGAAACTACTGCTGCTATTTTATTATCTAAATTCCTTTCATGAATGGTGTCTTTCTCTGTAGGAAATACATCCTAATAAATCTGAATAAGTTTTATTATCTTCTTCAACGATGTAATGGGCAGTCACACTGTAGATACTATCATTTGATCTTGAAGTCCAACCATCAGTCGTCAGGCATACTGCAAATGCTCTTTCTGAACGAATTCTCACAATATCTGCTATTTGATTATACATTGCTGGAATTAGTGTGTTTGAAACTGTCTTACGAGTGGGAATTTTATAAATGGGATTTAATAAGAAGTGTAATTTTCTGAATTTTGTGTATGTATGATATTCTTTGGTTATCATGGATACTAATTGTCTATCTATTTCTTTTCGTTTCTTTTTTGACCACATCACAGGAATAGTTTATCGTAAACATATTCTATGTTGTTTTTCCCATAAGTTTTTTGACAAACAGCTGCAGCTACTCTATAGTTGAATGATTCAGATCATAAAATTTATTTTTTAGATGTTTACTTATCACAATGTTGTTAAATGATTCATTGCTTTGCGATGAACGCTAACAGCTTATCAAAGATTTTATTAAGATTTTCGAATAACTTTGGGTCAGTTAGATGTTGTTCTCTGGGTAAATCTTTTTAAATAAAATTATTGTTTTTTCGTGACATTTTAGCATTTATCGTGATTTCCGTGAACATGAGGAACAATATTTGTCAAAGCTTCGGCAGCAGCTTCTACATTACCTTTGTTGTGATTTAAAACACGAAAAAACATCTGTCCGGAATAATTTACAATCTTTGCGGATAAACGCAATTTATATAAACGTGATTTTGAATTTTTCACTTGGTTTTTCAAAGTTAAATGATCGTCCAGGATTACTCTGCTCCGAGATACTTTGTTTCATCTTGCCAGTCTATGATGAGTCCATTCAGTTCTACTTTGTCTGCTTTTTTTCCATTTTTTGTGGTAAAATAAACACAAACAGTTTTCTTTGGATTGACTTTGACTCTTCATTTCTCGTAGTAACTCTGGATCTTATTCAAGTCTTCTTGTATTCCCTTCTAAATTCCTTCCTTCCTTCTTCTCGATACGTATAGTGCTGTATCATCAGCAAAATTGCATTTGTCCGGTTTCGGCATGTCTGCGGTGAAGATGTTGAATAACAGAGGACCTAAGACTGAGCCCTGAGGTACTCCTGCTTCTATCTTCCTAGGTAGTGACACTGTTTCGCCTGTTTTTACCTCAAAAGTTCTGGACTATAGGTATTTTTATAAATTGAGGTGATAAGCGTAGTTCGCGACACAAATACAGCGCAGATTATGGATAACAACAATTATTCAGCAAATCAAGCACCACCAGCTAGGGGCCGTGGAGGTTTCTGGAGTAGAGGACGCGGCCGCGGATCGCGGAGCCGTCAGAATCAACAACAGCAACAACCAGCCGAGCAAAATCCTCAGCAGGAACAACATCAAGAACACAAGAAGGAGGTTAAGGTTAAGTTTTCTAAGCCATTGAACGCTAAGAAGGAGTTTAAGATGGCGGAGGCGAAGCCAGATCTCGCCCCCAAAGCTAAAAGCCTAACACCCTCAGCAGAGAGAAACGATCCAATGATGAACGAGTTCATCACAATAGATGGTGTTAATGGGTTCGTCGAAGTCACTACTAACCGACGATTTCAATTGGACTATTCCCAATATGTGACCCTTGTGCGGGCGTCGTACGACGCAGCCACAACTTTTGATCGGTCACTGAGGAAATACGTTTCATTTTCCCAATACCAATACTATTGTGTAGTTCTCTTATGGAAGAGATTATATGACATCCTTTCCGCTAGAGGTATAAACACGTTTGAAGCCTTGGAGCTAAACAAACTGTTAGCATTTGATTTACCAGTACCGGAGGATGTTAATTTATATCTACAAGGAGTGGGAGATATCAAGGACCCCTCGTCTCGAGAATTCCATTCAGCCATTCAAGGCGTCATCACAGATCTAAGAATCAATGGAGCTTCCAGATTCTATGGGCGAGTGGATGAGTTGAGCCATATATTTTATGAAACTCTGACATCCCCAGGAATTTCCCTATTGAAAATCAGAGCCGACTTAACTTACCAGCCAGGCCAACCGTTGGAGTGGGATTTACCCCAAAATTTAAGACCAATGGATGCTGCAGCACAGCTGCCTACAGCTAATTTACTTGGTTGGAGTCGGAGAGAACGATTAACGGATGACCAGAGCCGTGCATTGAATGAAGCCGGTATTACTGAAGAAGATTTCAACGTGAGGAACGTCGGAGGTATTCCGATAAATGTTTCACTATTGAAATACGTTGGAAATCAAGTCGAGAATTCCAAGTGCAAGGCTATTGCTATGTTCCCCACATCAACGATGGGTTCAGCTAGTCAAATCCCTTACAGCACAAGAAGCGCTTCTGACGCCGAGATGTTACCTAATGAAGGTATCGCGTCAAAGCAGATGATGACAAACAGCTACTGTCAATTTTCCTCGCATGTCGCGAGTGGAGCCGCAATAATGCGTTACAGAATGCAAAGGCTTACACTGCGAGGTGAAGATGACATGTTTTCATACAGATTTACACATAATCAGACCCCCCCCCCGAGTGGTTTGCAAACGCAAATCAAATATTTAACTACGGTATAGGAGGCCAACTGTGGAATACGCCGCAATTCCGATTGTCTGAGCAGTCAGGAGTTGGGTTAGTGGCATCACTATCAAATAGAGTGAGAAGGAAAGTGACGAAAGATTAGTCACATATATGGACTATAGGTATGATTGTACGATGATATCTAATTTCCTAGGAAAACCTTTCCTCTTCATTTTGTATATCAACCCTTGATGCCACGCTTTATCGAAAATTTTTTCTATATCCAAAAATATGGCACCGGTTAGTGTTTATTTATTTATTTATTTATTTAAGACAAAAGGAATACAAACAGGTAAAAATACCCAATACAGCATTCACAGTTTGACAATACATACCATACAAAATTATATTAAAATGAAAAATTAACTAACTCTTTTGGAAGTAGAAATAAAAATAAAAATAAAATTAATACACAATAATTCACAAAATGTCCAGCAGCTCCACAAATGTTAGGTACCTAATTTAATTCTCAAGAATTTTTTTAAATGATGGAGTTGAACATTGAAAAGATCAGCACCGTACGAATATGAGTTAAATGTCCCTAGCATTCTACATAGTGGCGAATTTTGTGTAACATTTAGTCTTCGAATGGCACAGCGAATAACTCACGGGATCTCAATCTTCTTTCCGCGTACTCTAAAATCTATTGGACTCGAGAATTTCCGAGACATAAAGTACACCATTGACTAATTTGTACAGTAGACACCATATCGTTCAATCGTCTACGATTTTCTAATGTCAATATTCTGAAGTTGTGGTTGAATTTCGGTGTAATCATGCGTCAACAATTTGGAATTTACTTCTGAAAGATAAAAACCTTAGGAACTTATGCTGTACACTCTCTAGTCTGTTTCACATAGCAATCTATATTGTGGATTCCATATGCATGTTGCAAAATTAAGCCTACTGAATACAAATGAGTAATAAAGACTCAATAATGTTTCTTTTTTTTTGAACAACCTTCCATGTCTGAGAGTAAACCAAAGCATTTTATTGGATGACTCAATAACACTATTTATGTGCACTTCAAAAGTTAACTTCGAATCTAGAAATACCCCTAGATCTCTTATGGTATCTACTTGTTTTTATAATCACTTGATTAAAAGTATAATTGAATTGTACGGTGTTAACATTCTTAGTGAAGGATATTTTTGAAGCACTTTCCAAAATTTAGGAATAGAAAATTTTGACAGCAGATCTATAAAGTCTTTCCAAATCCTCTTGAAGTTTCATGGCAGTATTCGAAACTCCTTATCCTCAAAAATACTTTGAGATCATCAGCGTATACCAAGAACTTAGCGTAACGGAAGCAGCAAGAAATATTGTTCAAATAAATTATAAAGAGAAGGGGCCCCAGATGAGATCCCCTGAGGAACGCCTGATTCATTCGTAAAAATACTTGACTTTTGTCCATTCACGCACACAAATTGGGATCTATTCAAAATATATGACTGTATCGACCTCAGCAAGCTTCCGCATAAGCCAACTTCCGCAAGTCGTCGTAGTAAAACAACATGATTTATTTTGTCAAAGGCCTTCTTTAAATCTGTATAAACAGCGTCTACCTGAGAATGACTTTCAAAGCCATCATGGAGATTCTCTAGGAAAATTCAGTAAATTTGTTTCCAGATTACGTCCTTTGATGAACCCATGCTGATTTTCAATTATGAGTGTTTTACACATGATTAGAAACGATATCATATACCAATGACTCAAATAGTTTAGGTATTATTGTTGAGAGTATGGATATTGGACGATAGTTCTGGATAATATTTTTATTTCCAACTTTGTGAAATAGGAACAACCTTCGAAAAGTTTCCATCTATGGGGGAATACTCCCGAATGTAGAGACAAATTGAAAATTAATGTAAGAGGCTTTGCTATGTATTTGCTACAGTTTTTTCAAAAAATAATGGTGGAATGTTATCTGGACCGGGACCTTTGTTAGGGTTCAGGGCATTCAAGCCTTTTCCACTACTATCTCAGTCAAAGTGACTTCAGACAAATACACCACTATTATAAATATTCTCTACTTCATTCAAATTCTCGTGGATATTCGTAGAGGATTCGAAAGCACTGCTGAAAAACTGAGCAAAGAGATTTGCTATATCCTTAGATGAGGACGCCTAATCATTATCGCTTTTTATCTGGGTGGGAAATTTGCCATGTTTTTTTTTACGCAATATGAATTTGAAAAACTCTGTGGAATCATGTAAAAGCTTCTGTTCAACCTGGTCTAAATAGTTGTGTAAATACGTCGCCATTAAGTTCTTAGAAAGGGTTCTGAGATATTGGAAAAGATCGTAATCGAATTTGTTTTTATTAATTTTAAATTTTTTGTGTACTTTGAGTTTACTCTTGATAGTTTTAATGAGTTCCTTCGAGTAAAATAACTGAAACTTTCTTATGTTTCTAGAACTAGGTACATACTTCTGTATAAGGTTGTTCAAGATGTTATAAAAGACCTCCAGCGCAGGTTCTACATCCGACTTGAAAAAGAGAGAATTCCAATCAACCTGCGATAAATAGTTATTGATGGCCTGGAAGTCGGCCTTTCTGAAATTCAGCCGATACTCAGTAGTTTCTTTCAAATAGTTATAATTTTCCAGATCAAAAACAAAAATTCTAGAGCTGGGTGATGGTCATCCTCCTTAAAAAATAGGAAAAACAAGATCTACTTAGTTTCTTTCACTCTGAATTTGTTACACAAAACCAAGTCCAATATTCTATCATTCACATTGTAGACCCTATTAAACTGCTTAAGTTCAAGGAAATTAAAAAGTGTCAATCATACCTGTCCATTTACCCTCCACCACCATTGCACACATATTATCAGCCACTGGTTGGGACTCCCACCTTACCGTAGAGCAGTTGAAATCGCCACATACCAGTATCAAATCATTCTCACCCATTTTCTCCATAATTCTCTCCAACTTCTCGATGAACGATGCAGATGCAGAGTCGTTTCCTGGTGGGTAGATACACACAACATATATAAACAGTTTTTATTGTTCACATCCATCACTATCCAAATATCCTCAGTGCTGCCGTCAAATTCCGAAAACATGCCTAGCGTTCAGGCGGTCTCGAACAACCACAAAAAACACCACCCCCATCTTTTTTGTTCGAATTACTTATAGAACGATCGTTTACGAAAGATGGTATAACCATTACTGATCAGTTTCGTGATCGAAAAACACCCCCATTCAGCCAAGATTCCGTAACCAACACCACATCAAAGGAACCGGACAGTAATTCAACTTGAAGGTAGCAATTTAGTACGTAATCCACGTTACATTTTGATACAATATGTGGATAGCCATTGCGCTTCCTCACCCTATATCTTTAATTGTATATTCGAATTTATTTGAGTTTGGACAAGTCAGACTCATTCTGTATATGAATGATCTTGGATGTTTCATTCATTCTTATAAGAATGTTTCCATTCTGAGTCCAGACGTACTTATAATTTTTCCCCGGCTGCGATACGAGCAGATCGGAAAATGCTTTTTATTTCTTGTTGTGAGGCGTTCATTAACATAAAATTTATTAGACAGGCCATCAAGCAGAAGCCATTCCCTCCGCGTTCGCGCTGCGCTTATTCTTAAACGACGACAAAAATTCGTCCCTTTTGGATTTAGAAATGAACTTCGCTATAATGTTTTTGGCGTCTATTTTCTACCCTAGTGGGGTAACACGTACTACAGAGGACAAAGATGACGACTCAATAATCATTCCAGAGAACTCTCCCATCTTTTACAAACGATATCGATCAAATTTTCGTTCTGTTTCTCGCGGAATGTTTACTATTTTCCACCATTATTCTCACGAGCATTTTGTTCAAAGTTTATCCAGTTCTGTACTGCAAACCCGATACCTCCTTCTTCAAGCCTTCATTTTCAGCCTTTAAGTGATTTGCTAGCTTAAAGACGCTCACTAAGTTTGGCGAGCTTACCTTCAAAAATCTGAAAATTTATCCGAACAGAAACGATACAGAGTCTTTGAGTTCCCTGATTTCGCTCCTCATAGCGCCGAGTTTTCGACTTCAAAGGCGCACATCAAAACGCGCACTGCTTTGGCATCCTTGACGGTAATCACTTTTCCCCGCCGGAATCCACACCCGGCAACGTGGAAACGCGAACCCGAAAATCGGTGGCACATGAGTCATCGTCGGAGACGCGGCACTGGAGTTTCCCCCATCGCGACAACCCGCACAGATCCACCTTCCTCCTGGCATATTTCTTATCAACGGTACTTGGTTTTTTGTTACCTCTGAGCATCTGCCATTCGCATGAAGAAATGCATTACACTTATCGCATTGCATGCCCGGCGATCTTGATGACAAAGAGTTTGTACAAATTATGCAAGAAGGCATTATGAATGAGCCAAACTAACAGTACAGTTGCAAACGCCAAAAAATTGGCCACAGACCGGTACCAGTTTCACTAAAAACTTCAAACTTTATGTATGATAAATTCGTTAAAACTTGAGAGCAAATATTCGACGATCCAACACGATTAAACGTCGAATATATATGTGTTGATATGTTCAGTTTATCTTTGGTGTCCTCTGTTATTCTTGTAAGTTGATAGATAGTTGAGTGATCAGATCTGAAGCCAAATTGATGATTTGTTATGATGTTTTTGTCTTTCGCGTACGTTTTCAGCCTTCTGTATAATAGTCTCTCTATTACTTTACTGAGCGCAGGGACAAGATTTATAGGCCTGTAACCTCTGGCTTTTTTCTTCGGTTTACCGTTCTTGTGTAGCATTATTGTTACTGAGTGCTTTCAAGTAAGCGGAAATGACTCTGTTCGGAGTCTTCAAGTATGATGTTTTTGTCTTCCGCGTACGTTTTCAGCCTTCTGTATAATAGTCTCTCTATGACTTTACTGAGCGCAGGAACAATGCATACCTGCAACTCCATCACAATCCTTGCGGTTCGTTAGACCATCACAACATAACTTGATTATGTCAAGTAAGTTTTTTTCATCCTCGGTCATTGCTGGAGGCTCTATATATGAGCCCCCTCCAGTGCATATGCCTTGTGCACTATGGTCTTTTCTAATGTTTTTCTTGATTTCTTTATATTTCTCCTCAAGTTGTTTTTATGTTCTTGCCTACGAACAAATTAAGACAATATACAGTGTGTCTTAAATAGCGTGTGCCACTATTGCTATCTCCGAAACCATAAGAGTTACAGAGGCGGTTAAATTAGAGAAAAATTGCGTTTCCTAATAACCAATCTTAATACATTGACAGTATTGCCAAATTGTTTTTACTTTTAGAAATATTCAGGAAAATATGAAAAACGCCAAAAATTATTTCTCTTCATAGCTTGAAAACAAAATAATCTTCCAATGGCAATCTTTTCGAACTACCTCTATATGTTTCATATTGGCGTTTTATTTTCATATAAATCTTAAAGTGTTTTGGGAATATTGAACTAATACTAGTGATATCTCATCATTTTTAAATTCCATAACAACTCTAATTGAATAATATCAGAGAATGAGAAGTGAATCAGACAAATTGGTTCCTTAAGAAAAATCAATTTCAGAATTTACAGATTATCTAGTCTCACTACTTGTTCGGAATAACAATAAAATCAAAATTTCAGAGAGACATTTTATTTCTTTACCATAATGTAGCATTAGTAGAATAATTATTGATCCCCATGTCGATTCACCTCAATAGGTTTGAGTTTTTAAAAAAATTCATTGAATATAAAGAAATAGGCAAAAAACGAATTTTGAAATTTTCATGCATATACTCGAATTTGAATAGCCCTGTATATATATATATATATATATAGATATATATATATATATATATATATATATTATATATATATATATATATATATATATATATATATATATATATATATATATATATAAGTATATATATATTTACAAATGCATCCACTCTAGGGGTAAGTTTATCGAGCAATATTTTGAAGAACTAGTGACGAAAAGGAAATATTTTATTCATTCATTTAAATATTTATTTCTATGTTATTTATTTGCATCAACATTATTAATAATCACACAACCTGAGCAGTCAAGGCCAACTTTGAAGTAGACTATTTCATTAAAATTTAAAATAATTTGATAATGAGAAAAATCTGAGTTATGCTGTTTGTAAGGTCGTTGTACTGTATATTGATGTAACAACCTCTCTAAGGGATGTTCGGACTTCTAGGAGTAAAGAATTGCTAACACTTCCGAGATGTGATCCAACATGTAATTCGATTCAGATTAATTGATACCTCTCTGAAGTCCTGAATTTATCATTCTTGGAAACTTTTACATTTTTCTTTAACTAAAACAAATTATCAAAAACAATATTCAATTGAACGTGCTAGCGTGTTGACTATTTTGCGATGGGCCGTAGAATTAGGTAGATCTTCCTAGTATAAACAAATACATTCAAATATAATGGTTAACAGATTTAGTTTTACTTTACATTCTACATCCTAGAATATAATATAAGTATAATGGAAAAGGTTTATTGTTTTAACAAGGTTTTCATCTCGTTTTTGTCTATACCGTTCAAGTGAGTACTAAAAATTCAGAAACATGTGTAAACTGCTTTTTTTATTGTATATCATATTCCGGGAACAGGACTCCTCTAATGGCATAACTGTCATCAGTAGCGAAGTGGGACAAAATTTCGTGAACTAGAAAGTTCGATCAGAATCCAGAAATGTGCTATTATACTCTACACTGGAGTGTTCGTATTGTAGCAATTTTATAAAATCATTATCACAAAAAGTGGTAAATTATGTGCGAAAATCACGTTTCTCATAAGTCTCAATTAAGAAAGATATTTTCTGAAACTTTCTCTATTTTGCCGTACGACCTTCAATTTTTCTTGAATGATTTATTAATAGAATAGGAAATTGGAGCAAATTGTATAGTTGAGGAAATATTGAAAATTAATGAGAAATGTAAAATGCACTTGGAATTGGAAGAATTTTCTTTGTTGCTAGTTGATGTAAGTATATATTTACGCATTCTTACTCACGTGTGTAATTTTGACTAATCATTCTTGAATTATCTCAATCATTTCTTATTGTATATGATCTCGTTTGATCAAAATTCTTATAATTTTTTTCTTAGTATATTTAGTCAGCAGTAATAGTGTTGATCTAATTTCTTGAAGCTTTTTATGTAAATCATTTTTATTGAAATTTGTATTTGTTTTGAATTGTTTATTTTAAAATTCGCAATGTGTGAACATGAAATATATTTGGACTGAAGATTTTCTATGGTACGCAATTCAGAGGAGTCGCTTTTTTACATTTTTTTTCATTGAAAGAATATTCGAGGAAATATTTATTTTAATAATAATAATAATAATACTTAATGTGTGTCTGGGGGGATGTTTGACTCTTACTATCGGTCTGGTTGCTTACAGAAGGTATTGAAATAGTACCATAAGTATCATATATAAAAATCAAGACTGAGAATATAAGTAAAATTCCATAATTATTATTTTTTCCAGTTTTCTTTGAAGCATATACAAAAATCAACCCCGAGAGTTATTGCCCACCATTAGCACCTGGAAATAGCCGTCGGCCCATAATAGCACGTATGCATACACTGAAAGTACATACGAACACTACTTAATCCCACGTACATTATTGCTGAGAAAATAAGTCATGCCTGAGGGCCCTGGAATCTTAGACTTTATGTACAAAAACTGAAATTGAGTTCACAAATCGTGGACATCACAGGAATTTCTACAAAATAATTAATTTATTATAATTATTGAGGTATTAACAAAAAGAAGATTATAATAATATATAAAATAAATAAATCAATTCATAAATAAATGAACTTGTGATTAATTCCATAAATTCATAAATAAATAATGTTTTTCTTAATAAGTCCCTCAATACTTCCTGTTCCTTTTAGACAGTAGAGTAAGGGCGGCATATATGGACCACCACAAGGATTTTCTCCAATAAAACTCCAAATTTTCATGTATAATCATCCTTATTCATTACAAATAGTTCGACTATTATTTGGCATCACAAACAAATAATAAAATTCTCAAAAAACATCAACATCTTAAAAATAATCAATATTTCCTAAAATATATAATTTTTATGAACTTGCAAAAAGTGAACAAAATATGGACCACATGGTTTCAAATATGGACCATGTTGTTAATTTGCTTCGAAATAATAGAAAAAAATATCAGTCAATTATTAGGGTACAGACTAATCACTGGTACAAAATTCGCACACATAGAAGTCAACCATATCTTCTATGGCAGTACACTCTTCATGAGCTCATCGCCTACAACGTGCACATTGTATTTTTTTCTCTCACTGAATATCTTCCGAAAAAAGGCCATCACAATACGAGCATTTGCCATTTTCATTTTCGGAGAGATCAGTACTTTCATCTGTGCTAACATTGACTGAATAATCACTCTTGTCAGAACTTTCAGGAGTTGATTCCCTATTTTTGGAGATCTTTCTTCTCTTTCTGGCTGTTTTCTTTTTTCTTTTTCTCGTACAGCTTCAATTGCACCTACCATTGCATTCTTATCCCACGCTTGCTTGATCTTTTCTTTTGTTTTAGATGCCATTCTGAAACATAAAAATTAAACATAAACAACAGTTTGTAATATGGATCACTAGTCCATATTCAAAACATGCCTCTGGTCCATATTGAACACTCATATATTCTGAGGTTAATATTGGTGTTAACAAAATTATTGAAACTATAGCATGTTGAAACTTAATAAAGATAATTGTAAAATATCTCACCTTTCCTCTGTATTAAACCACTTTCACATCGATTAATATTTATCGAAGTTATGAGCTTACCCAGTAAGCTAAAAAATTACACCGCGAGTTGACGAAAACGAGAAATGACTTCCATGAGTACTAGTCTTAACTCTGTGTCAGTGCAAGCGACTGGCGGGTTGCGGGAAGGGTAAGGCATAGTGTGCACTGATCGTCGACTGGATACAACGAACGTACCTCAAGAAATGCCCGTGGTCCATATTATAGAACTGGTCCATATATGGCGCACTTACTCTACTAGTGAGAGGCTCCCCCGCCTATTAAATAGATCCGTGAAAACTATAGATCGATGAAAATATAGTTTCCCGAACCACGATGAGTGCAAAGCCTGTCCCTGCCTCTGTCGAACGGTACGCGACGCGTCAAGTGCTGAGCCCGTCCCTGCCTCTCTCGAACGGCCGCGCCATCTGCTCACGGTCAATCGTAGTTTGTGCGGAATCGGTAGAATACTACTATACTTCGAAACTTCTCGATAGAATTCGACCCGTCCAACTGTCGGCTCGAAAGGCGGTCACGTGAATTGAAGTCCATGAGAAGCGAAAATAGTTCATAAAGGTCGGGAATGCAGTCGTTTTCGCGAATTTCGGAGAAACGTCAAACTTTAAACAATCGATATCGAAAATTGGCGTCTCGGATCGAGGCGAGACGTAGCCTAAGCACTACGAAAAGGACGTGGGCGATCGACGGGGCCGATCTCTTTATCTCGGCTTTGTAAGTTTGCCAGGTCACATAAGTTTGCCAGGTCACATTGACCTGAGCAAAAAATTAAATGTATGAAAAAAACTTTGTTTTTTGTTCTCTACACAACGGTGTTGCCGGTTTTCTAAATTGACGTTAAACAATTGAGATATCTTTACCAACTAACTTTTTTTGAATACGGACCTGGATTTATTATTTCATTTTTTGAGAGAAAATTTAATTTCCTACACAACTATGCATTACATGAATATGGTTTCTTACGTTTCTACCCAGAAAATCCATCCTCAGGAAATAGAAGAAAAAATTACTTAGTACGGCCCTGTTTTTTGGAATAAATTTTATTAGTAAGCAAAAGTAATAAAACTTTTAATAGTTTCATTCAATAGAAACTCAACATTTTCGAATAAAATAACACAGAAACGCTTAATTCGTTTTTGTGCAAAGTTTGAAACAAACAAAAACAAAAAAGGAACTATTCAGGAAAATGCAATTATAATATGTGTTGGAAATGACCACCGTTATGTCGTAAATATTTTTGGGAACGTACAATAACATGTCTTTGAATTATATTCAACATTCTAGGAGTAATTTCGTTACATGCCTGTCGAATTTTCATAATTAGGTGATCTAAATTCTGAGGTGTAGTTCGATACACCCTATCTTTAATAAAGCCCCAAATGGAAAAATCCATTGGAGTAATATCAGGTGATCTCGCTGGCCATTTTATAGGTCCGTTATTGCCAATCCATCTATTAGGTTTAAAGTTGTTTAATAACCTTACACATCGACGGTCGCGATGTGCTGGAGCACCATCATGTTGGAAGTACTTGAAATGTCGAAGAACATCTAACGGAAGGTCATCTAAAAGATCTTGAAGGGAAATAGATAAAAAGTGAAGGTAGGTTAACCCAGTCAAATTTTGTTGAAAGAAGTACGGGCCCACCACTTTTCGGTCTAATATCCCGAGCCACACATTTATACCGAACCTTTCCTGGAAAGCGGTTTCTCGGTGAAAGTGTTCATTACTTTCAGTCCATCGGTAATGTATATTGCGATTAAACCATTCATTATTGCAAAATCGACTTTCGTCCGACCATAAAATTTTTTGCAAATGTTGGGGTCTTGCCTTTGACGCCTTAAAAGCCAACATCAAAATATCCTCCTCTTTGCATAGTCAGTTGCCCTCAAATGCTGCACTTTTCTACAGCGGAAATGTCTAAATCTATTGCGATGTAGTATTTTTTTTGCCGAATCTTTTGATACACCAGTTTCTCTTTCTATTTCCCTTAGGGAAACTTCACCGCTACTAACATTTTTGTAATGTACATATCCTAAAAAAATATTGTTGAGTACTTATTAAAAATATAAGTTATAATTAAAGAAAAAATGAATACCTAATACGTTGGTCTCATCCTCTCCCCCTTTTAATGTAACAGTACAATTTCGTTTTTGTGGCTTATTAAAAGACCCGTGCTCCCGCATTATCCTTTCTAATCTTGCAAATATTTTCGGGTTGGGTATTCTTCTTTCCGGGTACAAATTTTGATACATCTGAACAACGTTAGTAGCATTACGAAATGACCTCGCATAAACAAATATCATATCTGTCTTTTCATAATTTGAAAACTCCATTTTACATAAGCAGAAATTGTAAGACAACACAGTTTGTAATAAAATGACATAAAATAAGTTTGACACACAAGTTGATTTTCCAATTGTTTTCAAAGCCAACTTTAGGAAAGACGTCTCAGTAATACATATTATATTACAGTAGGTGGTAAGCTTTGATGTTTTAACTTATTTAAGGTAGAACTCGGATGGACTTACCATATATTTGTGTTACTACTTACTGAGCAATACTTTTTTGGAAGTCTTACAATACAGAAATATTAACAACGGGAGTATTTCTCCAGAGAAACCCAGTGTCAAAGTTATGGTATAAATAATATGAAGTAGTAATAAATGTATGTATTTTCCTTCAGTTAATTTTCTCCATCTCTTTAAAACTTATTCAAGGGATCAAATATTTTAATGCATGAAAAGTATGCCATAAAAACAGGGCCGTACCAATTAATTTTTTCTTCAATTTCCGGAGGATGGATTTTCTGAATAATAATAATAATAATAACAATCTTTATTTTGAAGCATGTAAAGCACATCTACAACATTTAATGCTACACATACAACTAAACAGTGTCAAACAAAGAAAGTTTCCCACCCCTACTGAGCATGAAACAATCATCAATTCAAATACTCTAGCAGGGAGTAGGGTTCTAATTTAATGAGCATATCTTTTATTTTCTTTTTGAATAAATTAAAGTTGGTAATTTTCTTGATTTCATCCGGTAACTTATTATATACTTTTATACACATATAAGAAGGATGTTTTTCAGTTAAGGTCAATCTATGCTTATGATAATTAAAATTTAGAGTTCTTGTCTCATACTTATGGTCTGTCATATGTATAGCAAAGCTAGGTTTGTTTTTAAAGAAAAATATTAGGCATTCATACAAGTAAATACCATAGACTGTCAAGATACCATTTTTTTTAAATACTCCTCTACATGAATCAAGAACTTTCAATTTTGATATTAATCTTAAAATTCTTTTTTGTATAACAAACAATCTTTGCACCTCTGAACTAGAACCCCAAAATATGATCCCATATCTTAAAGCCGACTCAAAGTTTGCATGATATACCATCTTCAAACTTTTATTATTTAAATAATTTGACAACAAACGAATACCATATCCAACCTGACAGAGCTTACGAGATAAATAATCAATATGACTAGTCCACTTTAAGTATTGGTCTATGTAAACCCCTAAGAATTTTGTTGACTCTTCAAGTTTTATACTTATTCCATCAATTTCAACATTATTTTCTTTATTTTTAACAGATCTTTGAGTACTAAATAAAATCACTTTAGTTTTTTCATTATTAATGACTAATCTATTAGCAGTAAACCATGATTTCAACTGTCTGAAAGCCATATCCGCTTTAATCTCCAGTAATTCAAACTCCTTATCTCCCAGAATGATATTAGTGTCATCTGCAAAACATGTTATCGCATCGAAATAATCTCTTTCCAATGTACATAGATCATTAATGAAAACAATGAATAAAACAGGACCTAGAACACTTCCGTGTGGTATACCAAATTTTGATTCCGCAAATTTGGATTTATAATTTCTTCCATTATTAGTGTTGACGACTTGAAAGATATGAATCAATCCAGCCTTTTGTACTACCTCTCAAACCTATCAATTCTAATTTTACTGACAAAAATTGTCTAAAAAGGCAATCATAAGCACTTGTTAAATCTAAAAATATTCCTAATCCTAATTTATCTTCCTCAAGTATTTTGATAATTACTTCAGTAAATTGATGTAGTGCTGACTGGGTTGATCTACCTTCCAAGTAACCATGTTGAGAACTATTGAAAAAACTACATTCCTTCAAAAACAAGAGTAACCTATTACAAAAAGCATGTTCAAATATCTTTGAATAACTCGATAACAGACTTATCGGCCTATAACTATCCATTGAAGTCACATCGCCTTTCTTATATAAAGGTTTGATTAAAGCAAACTTTAACCTATTGGGAAAAATTCCATATTTAAAGGAATTATTTATAATATGCGATAGCACATGTTTAATTTCATCAGTGCATAACTTTATTACACTGATTGGCACACCATCGACACCGCTGGAAAATTTATTTTTAATTTTGGAAATTATTTTTACTATTTCCTCCGGATCAGTTGGTTTCAAAGATAACGATTGATGGTTATATGGTTCCCTATACAAGAAAGGTACATCGTCTAGATCATCCAACATTTTAGGTATCTTTTCTAAAAGAAATTTATTAAATTTTTCAGCAGCCTCGAGTGGTTCACCCTCAAGTTCACAACCTTTGTTACAACTGTTTTTTCCCTTTATTTCCCCACATATGGACCACATAGTTTTATTTTTATTTTCCGAACACTGTATGTTATTATTATAGTAATCAACCCTAGCTTGCACTAATAACCTATCATATTTACGCTTTTCTTGATCATATAAAAATTTGAAACTTCTGTCCTCAGTTTTCAACAATAACAAAACATCTAATCTTTTCTTACTGTCAACAACTTCAGGCGTGTTATAATAATTTATATTTCTATAGTTGACATGCATCAATTTTAAAGGGAAATACTTTTCAAAAATCAGATTGAAAATAATCATAAAACATTCCCATTGTGCATTCACATTATTATTTTGTTGGGAAAACACTGACTCCCAGTCTTGCTCTCTCATCTCATTCTTAAATGCAATTTTTGCATCCTCACTATATATTCTACGATATGTAGAAACATTTTTAGGTGTTGAAGACAATTTAAATGTTACCTTTTGTCCTGAATGATCTGAGACGGCAGTCCTGAGAACCACGGCTTTGTTTACAGAAAAATTTACAAAAATATTATCTATACAGCTACTTGCATTAGGTGTTATTCTAGTTGCTTCCCCTATTGTAGCATGAAATTGAAACAATTGTAACAGTGTTAGAAGCTCTGACCTTATATTATTTGATTTGTCTAATAAATCTATGTTAAAGTCTCCAGCTATTATAGCTAACTTATTTTCCTGCAGTATGGATGAAAGAACTTTTTCTAGTTGTTCAAAGAATACACTTACTGAGCTTTTGTCACCACAGGGTCTATATATGGAGAGCACTATAACACTATGGTTGCCCAACCTACATTCACCAGCTGCACATTCAAATTGACCTAAATAGGAACGTAGGAACTATATTCGTGTAATACATGGTTGTGTAGGAAATGGAATTTCTTCTCAAAATATAAAATAATAAATCCAGGTCCGTAAGTAAGTAGGTAGTGATATCTCAAATGTTAAAAGTCAATTTAAAAAACCAGCAACACTGTTGTGTAGAGAACAAAAAACAGGGTTTTTTTCTCAGGAAAGTTTTTTTTCTCAGGTCAGCAGTTTTCGAGCTATTGAGAGAAATTATATTTAACGTTTTCCATGTTTTCCCGAATATTTCTGAAAATAAGAACAATTTGGCAACACTGCTAACGTACTAAGATTGGTCATCAGGAAACGCAACTTTTCTCTAATTTAACCGACTTTGTAACTCTTATGGTTTCGGAGATAGCAATAGTGGCACACGCTATTTAAGACACCCTGTATATGATAATCAATATGACTCTAAGCAAACTACTGTCAACTTACACTTCCTAGAGTACAGGCATTAAATTCTTTGACAATGTTGAACCAGACCTCCGTTTTTTCTCTACACGTGCTGCCATCAGTTTTCTTACACTCTACTGTTTTCTGATATTTTCTGGTTAATTTCAGAAGCAGAGCTTTCTTATGAGAGCTGAAATTGGTAGAACGTGATTTTACACTCTTCTCCATTATTCTCACAAAATATAAAATGATCAAAATCTCTTACTACTGGGCTAACTAGCTTGGTTTGAAATTTTAAATCGTTAGGTTATATTATTTTCCCTCCAACTTATTCTGATAACTTGTTGATTGGTCAAACTATCATACCTACTATCATTTTCGACCAATCATGGTTAACTACAATCCGGCATCGTTGTCAATTGCTGTCTGGCATATTATATCCTAGAGGTAACTACCCTGCAGATAAATTGACCATGATAAACGACCAAAGCGTTGCCACCAACTTTGCCCCGAAGGTAGATTTATTCGCAGGGTAGGTACCTCCCAGATTTAACCCTGCCTTGATGAACCGGCAAACAAACATGTTTAGATACCATTTTTAATTTATGGTAAGTAAAAATGAAAATGAAATAATTAAAAAATTTAAAAAATACTGACAACACCAAGTATTAGATGGAATAGAGGATATTAATAAACTGTTGCTAGAATTAATCAAATATTTTAAAGTGTGTAAAGAAATAGAATGATTAATAGTTTTATATTATTTAGGTATTAAACATTTTCATTTAAAAGTTGTATTGCTGTGTTATCGGTTTCTCTGGAAGTTGATTTTGTAAATTTCTGATTGTCACGTTTCCCAGCTTCCCTTTTTGGTGAGAAAAAACTCGGCTGTTTGACAATTGATTTATTGTGAGGTACATTTTCGAAAATAGAAGGAATTTTGTTCACAGTTTTTCTCAATGATGGCACTTTAATTTGATCAAAAGATGAACTTGTTGGCAATTCTTGACAAAGACTTGTTTTATTAAAAACCCTTCAATTCTAATATCCAACACCAAATTAGAAAACAAAGACTGAAAAGACATCTCCACTAATATAATAAATTATACTTTATACAGTTATATTTATATTAATATATGGAGCAGCATCTGGAAGCTGAGTTGTCCATAAAACATGTAGGTAATAGGTACGGTAGTCATGTACTAAAATTATGTTCCAAATACTATTATTAACTTTTATAAATTTATTACCTTTAGGGCTGTTCACAGTGATGGGGTATTCTTCTATGGATTTTCTGTAACGGCAAACCAGGAGTATATGTTTGCACATGTTCCAACGTATGCTATTATCTAAACGTGTACATGAGTATGAATGTAGTAAACAAGCTGCACAGAAAGTACAAACTATTTTGCAAACACAATTTAAATTCCTTTCTTTAATAAGGTAAATTTCACTTGATGATTCCAAAGGAACCTGCCAACTCATTTCAGACTGTACGATGGAGTTTATATCCAGTTCTTCACAACTTTTGTGCCTCTGTCTTAATTCCTTAATTTTTGAAGAAATTTCATTTTTATTCATTGTGATAACTCTTTCAAAAAGTTTATTTTAATGAATTTCATGATGATGCTTTGTCTGAACGTTTCACATGTTTCTCATGAAAATAAAGGTATTTAATTATCAGATGCATTCTCTGTATGTGCATGTTGGTGTTGAGGCCTGCACCTTGGCGGTAACAGTAGGCCCATGACTCAACGTTATTTAGATAATACTGTTCAAAATAATTAACAAATTCCAAAGTTTCAGAAGAACTCTCTATTAGGGTTACAGAATTTTTCAACATGTTCGAAAACGCTACAACATCACTCTCTTGTACGTCAGTATTTATATACATTTTTCTAATTATTATGAAGAAACTACAAGGGAACCCTTCTCGCATGTCATCTAACACCATCAAAGTAGTTTACTCAAAATTATGAGCATTGAGTCCATGAGTCCCATCGATAGAAATGCAGTCATCCGAGAATTTCTGCAAAATCTCTAATTGCCCTGGACGCATAATAATTAGCACGAAATCCTCTTCCTTTAACTATGGATATCGGTTGCACAATTTACTTTGAGGCTTATAATGGACAACAGTTCCACTTTCATTCACTTAATGTTTCCAAGATTCTATGCTTATGACATCATTTTTATGTCTCAATCATTATTCAAGTTGAATACTTGCGTATATTGTGTAGATCCTTTCTTGACTGAGATGTATCCTCTCCAGCTCATTATTAGTTACCGAGTCTCTGATATCATCTAAGATAGATGAAAAAGGTATTTTAGTAGCTATTTTGCCAGCAACTTCCATTCTTTATGCTACAGTAGGATTTTAGGCGTCCTAAATTATTATCATGTCCTACATGAGTCTTTAAATTTCACTGAATGCTCACCATTCTTTAACACTGCAACATTCATTTTAGATGGACATACACAATTTATATTTTTACTGCCTTGGGTTTTTAAATGTCTTTTTGCACTTTCCTTCGGATTATAAAATCCAGAACGTTGGGAAACATAGACTGTTTTAACTGCTGTCAAAGTTTTTAAGGAACCACTTCGTTGGACATATTTCGAATCTGTTTTTTTTTCTCAATTATTTTTCCAATCTATAAAATCAGTTTAATTTGAAAAGTTTAGTGTTTTTGTTAAAATCTTTATGTCATGCTCTTGTTCAAATTGATTAATGAGTAGAAATTTTGTTTCGCATATATTATTGCGCGAACTACATCGATGGTTTTCGAGAAAAGTGACGTAATTAAAAAAAAGCAGTTTCGAAGAAAATCGCTTTTAAAATTACGTTAACAGAATATTTTCAATTTTTGTAACCGTAATCGGTATTGTCAACTTTTAATGGTTTTACCGACCTGGAAAATCTCAGAGCCTAATTTTGTTATTTTAGTGAGATAGAACTTCTTATGAGGGTATCTTATTAAGATAAAAGGATAGGTGAAATAGACTCTCAGAGCTGAAAATCTGGGAGCGTGCGTGGTACATGTTCAGTACTTAAATCATTCCGGTGTATCTGGATTTTGTTTGCTGAGGAAGAAACACCCAATAAACAAGGAAATACTACATTGGTATCTTAAATTAAACATGTAGTAGGTACTTTAAATCCCTTGAGTTTTGTAATAGATGGAAAAATGAAACAAAAGTTTTTCAAAATAACCAATATTTTAATAACTTAACAGTTTCTTTTTAATCAACAGACATTTTTTGCTTAAAAGCTAAATAATTTTCGAATAAACTATATCGATAGGTATTTTTAACCAAAAAACTAAAGGTTTGTATAGAAATATGAATAAAACTTTGAAATAATGTTTTTTTTTTCAGCAGTTTTGATAAGCCTGCCTTTTTGTTATCTTTAATCTTTTGTTTTGCACTGTAGACTTGTTTGAGTTCAGTTGTAATTATTGATGAAGGTTCACTGATTCTACGAGTGGATGATGTTCGAGCTTTCTTGAGTTCAATAATTTGAAAGATAGTTTCCGAAAATGATGTTTTAAAAATTACTCTATTCGAGAACTCTTTTTCTATTCGTAATATGGATATATCGCCAATCTTTATAAGTTCTCCTTTTATGGTTTTAAGGACATGAAAACCCAACCTTGCAGCTAAATCTTTTAAATCAAAAAATGTTTCATAATTTAGTTGATGTACCTCATACGGCTTGCCTTGTTTTTTAGCCCCACGGATGATTGTAATGTATTGTTGGGGAACATAAAGTGGTCCCGACCTTAGTGATTTTGTAATTTTCCGGTCACTATAGCCTTCGTTCTGACTATGGCCTTTTACAAGGAACTTATGCGTATTCGAATTTATGTGCAGATATTTTCGTACAGCAAATAGGTACATCTACATCATAAAACGGTTTTTCTGCTGGCCGCAGCAATTGTCTGAATAAAATATGACATCTACTTTGTTAGAAGTTTTACTAGCTTGTTCTCCTAAACTTTTCAGATACAACAATATGCAGGTTCCAATTTCATTAACTCCACGATTGGCTTCTATTTCATCCCAAACATAACATTTAGCTAGGTTACTTGTCAGCTCAAAAATCGTGAAATTGAATACATTTATTTTTGAAGTATGATAAAAAGAAGAACTATTTCCTATAGGTCTAAGGCATTGCAGAACCGCCTGTAGGTTGTACACGGCGACAACCAAATCATTATTTACACTATACTTATCTTTCCTCTTTTCTTCTCGCGCTAGATCTTTTTCTACAAGATGAGTAACAGCGAACATGATGGACATGGATGCTTTTGAAGTATTCATTACCATTTCGGGATATTTCATTCCTCGTCTGAATATACACCTCTTACATCCTGGGTCATCAGACAGAGTCGTTTCGTCAAAATTTAGTGTATTTGACGGCGAATCATTTTGCAAACTCACTTCTAGGTTCGCAAAATATTCTAAGCACCTCAGCATTTTGCCATTAAAAAACGTACTGCTCGGTCAGTGCCCGTCAGTTCAAACGCCTTGCCTGCTCAGATGTTCAGATGGCGTTGCATTGTTGCCAATTCTCCAAAAAATTTATTTTTCTATAAAATGATACCCGTATGTGCAGTCACCCCCGCGTTGCGAAGTGTCACCATCTGTCGGTACTTACAATATTTAAAACAAAATGATTTAAATACAGCTCATTTACCTACATAAATATTGAATGTAAGTATTGATCACATAAAATTTTAATTGAAATAATTTTTTACTGATTGGGCTAGTATATTTCTTGCCCTTAATAAGTCGACATTTACATTCGAAGCTTCAACAAAATTTTCCACTTCTAAAATGCCCCACTCATCGTAATTGGGCTCTGCGATGTTGTTTTCTATGCACATATTATGTAAAATTGCACATACATTCATGATTTTACTAACAATTTCAGGGGAGTAATGCAGTACTCTGTGGTTCAGTAAACATCGAAATCTAATCTTTAGAACACCATTGCATCTTTCGATGGTGATTCTTATAGATGAGAATCTTCTTTTGAAGCGTTCCTCGGGACTGCTAGGGGAGGGTTGAGATGAAGGTGTCAAAAGCCAGGGCCGTAGAGGACAACCTTTGAAATAATTTCAGATGTTGAATACATTTTGATGTTTGTGCATATTTCTTCATACTCTAATAAATAATGGACCTTGTTTAAGGATATACAATATTATAATACCTGAATCTTCTATTGCAAAAAAAGATTATCCAAATATCCTATATATTGACTTCATAGTTACACTCAGTGTAAAAAGATTCCATATATAATAAACATGGGAACTTCCAGGAAACTTGGCATTCAAATTCTAAATTTTCATCACAAACCTTGAACATAACGTTTTTGGCATTTGTTAAGTCTAACTCATAAATTCTCATAGGTTGCACATTAATTGAGTGATATGATTTTCGATTTACATCAATATTTGGTGGATATTCTTCGTTGCTTGCTGACGGTGTTACAATTGCAACATGTGTGAAATCTATACATCCCACTATGTCTGGAAAGTAGTATTTCATGTAAAATCTACATGTACAAGTTTAGTTTTACCTTATCTATTTTGGTAATGCATTATTTTTGCACTTACCTATTTCGTGAATAAGTCAACTTTTGCATATTATCAGCAAAACGTATCCACTGATTCAATATTTACCTGTTGTTTAATGCTGTTGTCACCTCGCAAATATACCTGCTAACAGACGTTTGGCTAACAGCAGTATACACATTAGAGCCAGTAATTTCCTGGTAACTGAACGAAGAAGCCACTAGAACCTAGATAAATGGCATATGTCATCAAAATACCATACATCAGATATTTATAGATATTATGTAAAAATACTCATCGCATACTTTTCTGTTAACTGTTAAGCCATTACTTCTTCTAGGCTGCTCCATTTATGGAGAAATCAAATCAATTGGGTACCTTACTAAATCTTTACTTAGTCGAAAAACTCTAATAAACTGAACATCACTCATTTCGAGAGGATTATTCCAATTGAATGTTCTACGTGGTAAAGGTTCAGCTTCATTTTCTAAAGCTCCTTGAAGAAGAAACATGTCTATAGGATCGCGAGCATCCATTCAAAATACTCTACAATGCAAAGAACGAACTAAGAAAATTTAAATAATGAACGTTTGTGATGAGGTCTTGTATCACTACGGTGCTGAGTTAAAGAGTAAGAGTAATTCAAAAAATATATATATATATATATATTGAGAAAAATGAACAGCACCCATATTCACGGTAATTTTAACAAAGGCTTTCTATCAAAAAAATCACAAGAGTAATCTGTTTCGGCCACCATGGCTAGTTATCAAATGAGCATCGTGTATAATTCCATAAGTTTCTTCAATTATTGCAAAATATTTCATGCTACCGCATTCTTTCAATGGACTTATTAATTTTTCTTCCTCCCCTACCACTATTATATATTATATTTCAGCCGACGGCGACGGTAATCTACATCACTTTTATTCTTTTCTTTTAATTTTGCTGATATTATTTTTGTTTTTTTGTGATACAATCTGTTCTAGTTGGTTTTTGAATTTTTTTTCGTTACATTGTTTTTCAAAAATTCCAAATTTTTAAAAAAAAAATGGAAATTTTAAATCTATAATTATGATAATTTTATTTTACCTGAGTCTTATTTCTCTAAATATCTTAAATTATTTTCAGAAATCTTCAGTACTATGGCATTAATTTGTAATGTAGTTATTGTAGGGTACATAAACATAATAACATTAACATTATAGATAGAGCACTTGCACGAAATGTGTAAAGTGAAATAGCAGCGCCTACTGAACTAGCAGAACTAGTATTTCGCGTACCACTACAAGTCCGCATGCGCACCACATTACTAGCACTTTTGTATTTTGAATGCTCACATTTATCAAAACGACATGGTCATTGAGCGGTGTGAATAAAAACGAGTAGGACAAGTAAATACTTGAAAATAATTGACTATTATGGCGTTTTCCTTTGTTACCTAAATGTAACAATTTGGTTTTGTTGAAATCCAGCACGATATATTCACACCTAAGGATGTTGCGCATGAGTGGGCGGTCGTTAATAAGACGCGTGACGTCACTCACAACCTTATTTGTATTGATGAACAAAACTAAATTTGGATTTACTATGTTGATTATCACAAAATATTTTGAAAAATATAACACTGCGATTGCAATTTCGGTCACTAGACCCTCATCGGGCAGATTGAGTTAAGAACTGAATACAGCATTATTATTGAGTTTAAAAATTTCTAATGATTCTAAGTAAGTAAGTTTGGTTCCTTTCGGTAATTTGTGCATGATTTGAAAATTATCTATTTGTGGAAATGGGTGGTGGTTTTCACGGCAATGATTTGAAAACGTTGAATCCGTTTTATTTTTCAAGAAAGATTGTTGGTGTTCTTTAAATCTTGTTTTGAACGATCGACCAGTCTGACCTATATATACTCCTTTACATACAGGACAAATCAACTTATAAACTCCTGAACTTTCAAATTTTGAAGTGATATCTTTGGCATTGAATAAAAATCCTGAGAGTTTTGTCTTAGGTTTGAAAGCAATTTTAATATTACATTTAGGTATGACATTAGCAACTTTTTCTGTTAGAGGACCAAAATATGTTAAAGATGTGAATTTTTCCGATTTTTCTACTTTTAATTGGGGATATATGCTGTTGTACGCTAGTTGACTACGTTTCTTGTTTATCATTTTATCTATCAAACTTGTATGAAAACCATTATTCGACGCAATTATTTTTATAGTCGAAATTTCTTTTGCTAAATTTGTTACTGATAATGGAATTGATAACGCTCTGTGGATCATTGAATTAAAAGCTGAATGTTTATGGGAAAGAGGATGATTTGAATACGACGGAATACATATAAGTTTTTGGCGTATATACGTTGATGATGTAATTGCTTGTTTTAAGGGCACCGCGAGACAATTAGATCAGTTTTTGAATTATATTAATAGCATTCACCCAAATATAAAGTTCAAAATTGAAAAAGAATTGGATCGACAAATAAACTTCTTGGATTTAACTATCTTTCATAATAATAATACTTTGAGTTTCGATATATATAGAAAACCAACTTTCACGGATATATGTATTCCGTCGGATTCAAATCATCCTCTTTCCCATAAACATTCAGCTTTTAATTAAATGATCCACAGAGCGTTTTCAATTCCATTATCAGTAACAAATTTAGCAAAAGAAATTTCGACTATAAAAATAATTGCGTCAAATAATGGTTTTCATACAAGTTTGATAGATAAAATGATAAACAAGAAACGTAGTCAACTAGCGTACAACAGCATATATCCCCAATTAAAAGTAGAAAAATCGGAAAAATTCACATCTTTAACATATTTTGGTCCTCTAACAGAAAAAGTTGCTAATGTCATACCTAAATGTAATATTAAAATTGCTTTCAAATCTAAGACAAAACTCTCAGGATTTTTATTCAATGCCAAAGATATCACTTCAAAATTTGAAAGTTCAGGAGTTTATAAGTTGATTTGTCCTGTATGTAAAGGAGTATATATAGGTCAGACTGGTCGATCGTTCAAGACAAGATTTAAAGAACACCAACAATCTTTCTTGAAAAATAAAACGGATTCAACGTTTTCAAATCATTGCCGTGAAAACCACCACCCATTTCCACAAATAGATAATTTTCAAATCATGCACAAATTACCGAAAGGAACCAAACTTACTTACTTAGAATCATTAGAAATTTTTAAACTCAATAATAATGCAAAAGATATCTTGCTGAACGACCAGATTGACTTGATATATTCTCCTATATTTAGTGTATTCAAACAATAATGACTTTTCTAAGAACATTGTATTGTAACAATTTGGGAAATTCACTCGATTAGCCCTTCTTGAAATATGTTCCTCTTGTCTATTTAGGTACCTGCAATAATCCTTTCCCACCCGTAAGCGCAAATCTATAATTATTCTGTATTCAGTTCTTAACTCAATCTGCCCGATGATGGTCTAGTGACCGAAATTACAATCGCAGTGTTATATTTTTCAAAATATTTTGTGATAATCAACATAGTAAATCCAAATTTAGTTTTGTTCATCATGTTAAATTATCACGTAGTAACGACGGATTCCATCAACTACTTATTTGTATTGCTGAGATAGCAGTTTTGTATGTTTTTCTCTATTTACGCGTTTATTTAATTAGTTACAAAAAAAACTGTAGAGACAAAGTATGTTTTAAATGACCTGTCCTATCCCCTAAAGACATAAAAGTTTTGAAATTTGTGATAATTATCACTCAAAACTCTTATTTTTACTGTGAAATTTCTCTTCGAAGTATTAAAACGCGATTTTCATTTAAACGGTGCAAGATAGAGTAAACTGGGAAAGGAACTAATTTGTAGAGCACAAAATTTACTACAACATTAGTCTAGGAGGGGAATGCGAGATTAAATAAAAACGCGAAAACATTTTATAAAAAGTGGACTTTTATGGTTTTTACACAGGCATATTTTTCCATTTAAACAGTTTCGAAATAGTAAATACCGGATTTCAAGATAACATTTCATTTCCTACATATCAAGTGATTCTACATTTTATTAATATTTAATAATTAACAACGTACTTATTCTTTTTCTTATTTTTTTTGGAATTACCTAAACCACAATATGTTTTTATTTTTTTTATTTCAACGTTTCGGTAGCGTTCTAGTTACCGCTGTGAAGATGAATTAAATTTTTAAACAATTTTTGGTCCCTAAATAAACGTTACAAATTTTGCTACTCAAATTAGGCACATAATTTATTGGGAAGTATTTTTGTTCTTCATTAATAGTTTGCGGGGGGTATATTGAATGCAACAGATACTTTATTCATTTTTTCCCAATGAGCTTGTCGATAAGACTTTCATTTTAACCGTTATTGATGGCTAATAATTTAATTAACTTCAGTTTGAAAATTTGTTTCCGATAATGGAATCGTGAACAACCTATGTATGAACGAATGAAAAGCACTGAGTTTTATTTTAATGTGTTGGTTACTATCGCTGTGAATTAAAGTATCTGTGAAGGTTGGTTTTCTATAAATGTTGAAAGTAAGAGAATTCAAATTCCTAGCAATCTGAACGTCTAAGAAATTCATGGTACCGTTTTCTTTTTCTACTTCTTCTGTAAATTGAATAGAGTTGTAGAAAGTATTTATATATTTAAGAAAATTATCCAACTGCCTATCTGTTCCGGTCCAAATACAAAAAATATCATCTACATAACGCCTCCATAATGAAACGTTAGTAATTAAATTATTATCAGCATTGAAAATTTTTTCTTCTAAGTTATTCTTCAGTTTCTTCAGTTATCCAATCTCAGCTGGATATATATATATATATATATATATATATATATATATATATATATATATATATATATATATATATATATATATAAGCTATTAGAATAAATTTATTGACGTGAATCCCCTTCTCTAATTTTGTAATATTGTAGGTATATGAAATCCTACTCTATAGGATATGAATTAAGTCAACGGACATAATTTAATACATAATACCTATTAATATGAGATTTCCAAAGTATGTTGCTAATAATTAACTATTCCTCTAATATTACGAAAACCCACCCTGTCTGATGCTACAGCTTCTATCAAAAGAAGTTCATTCGATTCGTCTGCCTGATCATCCATACCCTGAAATGACTATGGACAATTACGTTATACTCTAATTACACATTAGGTAGAAAACAAATATACTTCATAATTTTTCATTTTATATGAGGTGATTGAATATATATATATATATATATATATATATATATATATATATATATATATATATATATATATATATACATATATATATCGAAAACAAGAAAATTTTTTTTCTTGTTTTCGATATAACAGAGAATCATAGTTAGTTTGCCATTAGCATCTGAAGAAGGTGAAGTTCCACCGATACGTGCGTCATGCGTTATTTCTTATAATAAATGTGTAAATTGTTATTTTTAACCATTGTTTTAATATATTAAGAACAAGATACAAGCAGTAAATAGCAATTACAGGTTATTGTAAAAATCTGCATAAGTTGAGGGAATGCCTGCATTTTTTAGTAAATCTTGAAGATCTGACCGCTTACGTTCACTAATTTTTATTTTAGATTTGTATGCTGCTTTCAGTGTCAATGCTATGTTACTCCTGCCGCGAACTGTTTTCATAGTCATTTCTGAAAAGTCTACCTGAGAGTACGACGTTTTATAAAAAATTGTGAATGGATCATTTTTTTCAATTTTTATAATCCTGATATTGCTTAATTTTTCGCTTCCAATAAGATTTCCAATCTTTGAATTTAAAAGTTTTAGATCGAAAAAATCCTTAAAGGTTAGCTCCTTTACTTGAAATGGTTTGCCAGATTTTTGTGCACCTCGAATTTAAGTTGTGTACTCACTAGGTAGGTATATGGGGCTTGATTTTGGGTAACGCTTTACTTGCCGTTCGATTACAGAATGGGCACAATCGCCCTCGTTCTGAGTATGTCCTGTTACAAGGAATTTATGGCATATCGATTTAATATTGGGATAATTTATTAGTGCAGAAATGTACATAGAAATTATGTACTTGTTTTTTTGCTGGCCAGCGCAATTATCTGAGAAAAAAACGATTCAAGATGTTGTCGGGAATAGAATGTTAAACTAGGGTTTTCTAAGAATATTGTTAGATTTAATATAGTTGAAAAACAGTTGTTGAAAGAAAAGTAGGCAATGCTTGTCAGAAAAATAAAATTTGTTATAAAAGTCAGATTTATTTGTAATTATAACCTTTTATATAAGTTAATTCAGGTTAATTTTACATTTGGCGACCGTGACATCAAATATGGAAACCTATCAACTCAGAAGAGACCAGCTAAGAAGACACATTGACAAAACTTGCGTGGATATAAATAACGTTTTGTCTCAAGAAAACCAAGATAAAGATAAAGTAATCGAACTGATCCGACTTCTAGAAGATAAATGTGATCGACTATTCAGCATAGATGACAATATTGGAAGTATTTTTCGGTAAAGAGCTCAGAAATTGAGAAAGATTTTGACGATGTAGAAAGCTACAGAGATAAGATTACCAGCATTCGTTTCAAGTGCGACGCATTTTTGAAAGATGGGTTTCTCCTGAGGAAGAATCAAGATAACTGCTCGCAGAGTTCTCACGGAGACAGAAACAAGAAAATTAGTCTTACCAAAGCTAGAATTGGAGGAGTTCAATGGGGATGTGAAAAATTGGTTAGGTTTTTGGGGGCAATTCAAGAAAATCGACGAAGATGAAGACATTGATTTAGATGACAAGTTCCAATATCTACTTCAGGCTACAGAACCGAAATCTTCAGCACGGGAACTTGTCGAAAGTT
This sequence comes from Cynegetis impunctata, assembly GCA_030704885.1. Classification (NCBI taxonomy): domain Eukaryota; kingdom Metazoa; phylum Arthropoda; class Insecta; order Coleoptera; family Coccinellidae; genus Cynegetis; species Cynegetis impunctata. The sequence continues at coordinate 303,268 of JARQZK010000766.1, forward strand.
TTCCTCCAGCAGGTGCTAACTATAAGAAAGCCATTGACCAGTTGAAAACCAGGTTTGCAAAGGACGAATTTCTAATAGAGGTATATGTTAGAGAGTTGTTGTATTCAGTACTGAAGCAAGCGAACAACACAAAATCAGGTATGACTTTGGCTACATTATATGATAGATTAGAAACACAATTGAGGGCACTAGAGACATTAGGTGTTACACAGGATAAATATGCAGAGATGCTTTTTCCGCTTGTGGAGTCTACACTTCCAGATGAGTTACTCAAAGTTTGGGAAAGGCATCGAAATGCTAATAAAATCCAACAGGTTGATGACAAAAAAGACTCGAGAAGTAATTATTTATTTCTGTTACTAGAATTTTTGCGTGGTGCGGTAGAGTCGGAGGAGAGGATTCTATTACCACAAAATAGTTTCAAGACAGACAAGGGGCAGGTTAAGCAGATGAATAATAAAGGAAAACAACAAAATGGTCCAGATATGTACATAGCTGCAGCCCTTCACTCTATTGGCACTAAAGATGGATTTCAGAGTAAGAAATTTCCAATTTATATATTTTGTGAAAATTCGCATTTCAGTCAGGACTGCTTGAAAGCTCAAAATCTCTCATAAGAGAGAGGAAAAAACGTATTTTTGAGAGAAGGGGGTGTTTTGCATGTCTCAAGCAGGGACATAGTGTGAAACAATGCAAACAATTCATAAAGTGTTTAATTTGCAAAAGAAAACACTACCCTCTACTCTGTCCTGATTTGCCTGTGAAAAAAGTTCATTCAAATACTAGCCAATCGAGTGATAATCAATTGAATGTTCACGAAAAAGATGGAAAAATGATGATAGAGCAAAGTTTGACTAGTAATTATTTGTCCCAAATACATTCTATGTCATAATAATACTGCAAAAGCAGGCAGTACTTTTTATCGATAATTTGTTGAATCATTTATACAAAATATGTCTACCCCACCACTACAAGAAATGGATGTTCAGGAAGAAACCGCACAAGACACCGACATCAACGAAAACACTGAAAGAGACAAAGCAATAAACGATATCATTAGAATATACAAGCTAATTGCATCTAAGCTACCGAAAGATTTGGCTGCAAAAGCATTTCTACACACCATTCGAGGGAAAACAGGGCACTATTGTGACATAGAATGTACCAATCAAATTGCAGGAATGGTGAGTACAGTTTTCACTGCTTTGAGAAAGAGAAGCACGAAAGAAACTGCTGGAGATGAGTTAATGAAACAAAGCGCGAAAATTGGAGAAACAACCCTTTCAATAAAAGATTTGGTAACAGAGTGTGAAGCCTTCCCAGATGAAATTGATTTTGCAGTAGCCACTCCTCTAATGAACATTATGTGTGCTTTCAAACTTTTCTTTGATGAAGTTCGTTCTGGGGTTACAAAAGTAACTAGGAAAAACACTACAACAGTAAAGGAAAGAGGGACAAAAAGATCTTCTGATGGAAGCAAAAAGAAAGATGTATTAAGGGATTCAAATCAACTGAATATTTCTGCATATGGTTTAAATCCATGCCATATTCCATTGCTACAAGGTATAACACTACCACCAGAAAGACGCACTGGATTAATACGTAGTTTGAGTCCCCTCACTCAATCGATATTGCTGACAAATGAACAAGTTTATAAAAATAAATTAATATCATCTTTGGATCATTCTTTACAAATGCTTGACATCTCATCGGGTATTATAGCTTGCTTGGCTGATGCTAATGGTCCGGGAGATGTATCTGGAATGCTCGGTGAGTTAGGGGACCTCTTACTGTTGACAACAGCCCGCTATACACAGAAAATGTATTTTCCATTTGCAGTCTTAATATATATGTGGGAAAACAGAGACCAGAAAAGCAAATAGAATTTTGCATATGAACATCTACAGAGGTATTATTCAGAAATGATTATAAAAGGGAAAATGATGTATACAATAAAGACTCCTGGTTCTAGTTCACATATGGCACAAGTGATTTTTCACGCCATACATGAGACATACGTAGATGATCTTAGTTTATTACCTCAAATAACCAATCATGGAGAATGGAACATACGGTCAGAGATGAACGCTTCATTTAAGGAAAGAAGTGAAGCTAGCTCTGTTGAAGCTCCCGCCATATTCATGACAACATTTTCGAAAATGGCACAGTCTCTTTTAACCAAAAACCTAGGAGCTGTGCAACAATGTCTATTTACTAGGCCTAGCTTCTCAGCTTATGTTATGAAATCAACATCTCAAAAGATGATTGAGTACCTCACTACTGGAGGGTCTGGAGTTCAATACTCAAAAGACGTTGGAACTCTTAAGAGTGCACTTAAGACAAAGAAAAATAAAATTTGTTAGAAAAGTCAGATTTATTTGTAATTATAATTCAGATAGGTTTCTTGAACCTTTTATATAAGTTAATTCTGGTTAATTTTACAATCGTCAGGTCTATTTGTGCATATTTGCTCTATATAGCTCAGCAAGCAGGATCCAATCTCATTTGCCCCCCGATTGCCATATGTCCCATCCCAGACATAGAAGAAACATTCGTCTAATTTTGCGTTTCCTTTCATTTCATAGAATGTAAAATTCAAAATTTTTAATTTAGACTTGTAATAGAAAAGGGACACATTTCCCTTAGGAGATGGAAGAACAGCCTGTAAATCAAATACAGCGACTATGTAGTTGTTACTAATTCTTATTTTATCGTTGTTTTTCCAAACGTGACAAATCCTTTTCCATGATGTGATTTTCATATTCAGTCATTAGTTCCTCTTTTTGAGTGTCTGAGGCATTTTTATAGGAAACACACAACGCACATTGGTCCTTTTTAGGGGGAAAAAAGAGAAATATTAAAGTTGAAAAACATGGTAATAGATAAGATATTTTACGTAAGGCATATTCTTTTGATTACATTCCTCAACATAATCGCGTTACAAATTAGCTAGCGATTTACCATCTTCTATGTATTCACGACTGGATCCACTTCTCGTGTAATGGCTTTCGATCCGAAGAATGCTATTTATGTGACGTATCATTTCTTCCCTAATGTTTTCATCAAGTTTTGGGTGGCTTTGATGTCTTCCTCTACGATCATTTTTTAATATTCCAACTTCCGAGCGCTTTTCCACAACGGTACGAATTGGTCTGTCTGTGATAGCCAATGAAGATTTAAAAAATGTTTTGCAGACTCGAATTCTAGTTTCATTTAACGTGAAATAAAATCCAGTATTATCGCGCCGCTTAACTTCATGGACATGGTACTAGCAAGTGCTAGTGTGTTTATTCACACAAAACGTAGCATTTACTTAAGAAATCCCTAGAATTTGCTTATACTAGTTTATATTCACATTACTAAATATCTGTGTCGGTCCTGAAATTAATGGCATTTTTATCAGCGCGAATGTGATACATTTCCAAGAATAACCGACATCTATAGTTAACCTCACGTTCTAAGATCTTCACCTTTTTCCATTCTTTTGTAGATCTCTTGAAAAAGTCCACAAAAAACGGATGAAATATCGAGAAATAAAGACTAAGGATATGAAACCTTTGTATCAATTTTTGGTTTATTGTATCATAATGATAGAATACTTGTGTTTTACCAACCAGCAATAATGGCACATCTGTATTTCACTCTGGCGTCGCTAGAGGGGGGTGATGTCACTATTGAATTTCGCGCGTTTTTCAACCGTTACGCGGGCAATACCGGCACAGTAACTCAGTGTGTCTGTGACTGTCGCAGAGTGAACAACGTTTAGAGGCGCAACAGTGGCATATTTTATATGGTACACTAAGGTAAGTTAATTATTGTAATTTTATAAAAACAATAACGGCACATTTATGTTGTGCCAATATTGTATGTCATAATACTATTACAAAGTCGAATATTATCGGATCAACGTTATTTGTGCCAGTATTGCCTATCAAAATGTTGAGATTTTTGAAATGTGTCAGTATTGCCTAATAATCTGCTGAGCTAAATTTATTCATTTAAGTGATATTCTTGCTGTGTCACTGTTCTATTTCAAACATTGTTTAAAAAAACACCATACTATTGTGTAAAAATGGTCAAGCAAAACTACAGTTTTTAATTTTTATATATTTTTATGCCTTTATTGCTTTATTTACTACTATATATATACTATAAATATAATAATCGGGGTTTTAGCCTTTCAAGTGCCTTAAAATTACTACATTACCGACATCCATTTTGTTTTATTTTAGTTTACCAAATGAAACTGGAAAAAGAAGTTTATTGCATCATGGAACGACAAAATGACAATTCAAGAGCAAACAAATGCTACGCCTGGCATTAAATTAATAAAGGATACTTCCAAACCTGACAATGCTAGTTGGAAAATATCTGATTCGTTTGTAATTCGCGATGTCATAGAAACTATCATAAGTAATGTCGAAGCAAATATTTAAAAAGAACAGTTTAAAGGAGATGGTCTAAAATCAGCTGCAGAAATTGAAATGGTTTCCCAAAAAATAGATTTAGAACCGGAAGAACAGAAACGATGTGCGGAAAAATGTAAATCAATGCATACTGAAACTTTCGAATTTTCACAAACTGAAGAAGAAATGCCAATTGACAGAGAAAATGAGGAAGAAGCCGATACAGAGCCTGATCCATTCTCAGATGATTCTATCAGAGATCCCAATTATGAAACCAATTCAACCACATCAACAGATAGTGATCAAGAAGCTGCGGTGTCGTCGCACCAAGATGAAGAAGAAGCAAGTGTTTCAAAGAACAAAACCAGAAAAAGGAAGAGGAATCCCGAGGAATGGAAAAGAAATAAAACAAAATCACTTAGAAATAGCGGCAAGGCTTACGTCGCGCTTAAAAAAGGTAGACCTGTTGCATCTAGACAAACGAAACCTCCTTGCGGTGATAATTGTAAACTTAAGTGTTCAAATAAGTTCTCTGAAGAGGAAAGAATTGCAATATTTCGCAAATATTGGAACCTGGCTGATATTGTCAAACAGCGATCATTTATTGTGACACTGATGCACGAAATAACTCGAAGAGATAGTAATGCCCTTAATGGTAGAAACAAACGAACCAATAATAATATTTTTCATTTTTTAAAAGACGATAAGAAAATAAGGGTTTGTAAGGTGTTTTTTATTTCAACTTTGGGAATTACGCCTCGCTGTATTCGAAGCGTGATAGCTAAAAGAAAAGAAGGAAATTTTGAAGATAAAAGGGGAAAGCATGGCAATCAAAAGCAAATACCGGATGTAAAAAATGACATACGTGCACACATTTCATCCATTCCCAAGATTGATAGCCACTACACCAGAGCACACAGCGAAAAATAGTATATTGAAGGCGGCAAGACCATAACCGATCTATACAGAGATTATAAAAACCTTAGTGAGCAGGCCGGCAAATCCGTTGCAAGTTTAACAACGTATAGAGATATTTTCAACTACGAGTTTAACTTGGTTTTTTTATTCCGAAAAAAGACCAGCGTCTAAAGTGTGTTGGATATGAAAATGCGGATTTTGAGGGAAGAAAGGAAATGGAAGAGGAATATTTAAAACACGAAAGGGAAAAGAATTCAAGCCGAAAAGAAAAAGAAACATATAAAGAAAAATGCAGTGCAAATTATCAGGTCAGTTGCTTTGACTTACAGGCTACATTGCCAACACCAAAGGGCGATGTTTCATCATTTTACTACAAATCCAAACTCTCAACTTATAATTTTACTGTATGTGGCCTTACTAAAAAGGGTCAAGGCCCTGTTACTTGTTTCATGTGGCATGAAGGACAAGGCAAAAGAGGAGCCAATGAAATTGGCTCCTGCCTGATCAAGTATTTGCAACAGCTTAGTGAAAGTTATGATTTAGATATCGTATTTTACTCCGATAATTGCTCAGGACAGCAAAAAAATAAATTTATTTTGGCTGCGTACTTTTACGCTGTAACTAAATATAATATTAAGTCAATAACACATAAATACTTAGTAACAGGTCACACACAGAACGAAGGCGATAACGTTCATTCCGTCATAGAAAAGAATATTAAAAGGTCTCTAAAATCTGGTCCAATTTACACACCAGATCATTACGTAATGTTGGTCAAAAGCGCAAAAAAGACGGGGCCTCCTTACAAAGTCACGGAAATGAGCTACGATGATTTCTTTGATTTAAAAAAATTAACTAGTCAAACTTCTTTTAATTTTTATAAAGACAGTTCAGGTGATATTGTTAAATTTAATAACGCCTGTGTTTTTAAGGTAGAAAAAATACTCCTGACGTTTTTTTTTATAAAACATCGTTTAGTAAACCTAATTTTAAAAGCGTTACTATTAGACAGACAAATACGCGAACAGGCGCAGCCTTTGAATCCTTCAAAACTGTTGAATTAGTACCTGCTTACCAAAATATATTACCAATTCCAAAGAAAAAAATTTAACGATCTGATGGATTTGTTGAAAAGTAATACCATTAAAAAATGTCACAGTCATTTTTATAATAGCCTGAAATGTGCCAAAGATTAAAAAGTTAAAATAATTTAGCTTTAGAATATTAGTTTTGTTTATTTTTTAAATTAAGAATATTAATTTAGTTATTTTTTTGTAAATGTAAGTTTTTTTCTTTTTTTAGATTCTGAATGGTAGTTTTTAACGATCTGATAGATTTGTTAGGAAGAAATGCCATTCAAAACAATTATGTTAGCCTGAAATGTGCCAAAGACTAAATAAAAAGTTTATTTTTTGTTAGTTTATTTTCCGAGAATATTTTGATTTTGTTTTGTTTGAGATACCTAAAGTTTTTAGCTCACAAATTATTGAATACACTTTTGTACGTACAAACTATTTTGATAGCATTTTTTTTCCAATAAAATGTTGCTAAAATTATGACCTGCAGTTTTATTAGGAAATTCTCATCAAGATATTACACTTTATTAAAGAAAAATTGTATAAGCAAAAAAAGTCAATAACGGCACAACTTATTGTTTTTTCCAAAAAAATGTTAATAAATAGTGTTTGATAAAAAAAATAGCAACAGCATAACTGGATACCTAATTTAAACTCATATTAATATAAAACTTTGAATTAAGTAAAATCGTTGACATAAAATATTTAAATTTTTCTGTTAAATATCTCAAAATATGATTTTTTTCAGAACTAATATTTTTTCGTTGTGCCACTATTGCATCCAGTGAGCGATATATATTTATATATATATATATATATATATATATATATATATATATATATATATATATATATATATATATATATATATATATATATATTTATGTATTGAAATATTTATTCTTAAGCCAGAAATATATGTGATAATTTTAGAATTTTTCTTGGGAATGTGGCTTAGCTAAAATGGAGATTCATTTGTCTTTGCTATTTATTCATTTATTCCTTTGTTCCAACGTTTCGGCTTCACGAAGCCTTTTTCAAGGACTAGTTTAAATTATCTTCGGAAACACTTACACTTATTTCATTACTCGTATACCCAAAATTTCGAATGAATTTATATTTATGGTTGTTTAATTATTCACCCACCTTTCCACTATACTTTATATACGCGTATATTCGGCTTTGTGAAGCCGAAACGTTGGAACAAAGGTATAAATGTTTAAATACCAAAGACAAATAAATCTCTCTATCTCTCTATATATATATATATATATATATATATATATATATATATATATATATATATATATATATATATATATATATATATATATATATATATATAATATATATATATATATATATATATATATATATATATATATATATATATATATATATATGTTTTAACCTATTAGCGACCAGCGTCCTCTTTTGAGGACACTTGTAAAAAATTTTACAGGAAACTACTGATGTCCCTCATAGTTCTAGTTTTAGACACCAGGAGATAGGAATGTGTTGTTTTTTCGTCGGGTGCACTAACTATGTTATTATGCTTCATAGTGTTCAAGTTCTGCGCGTCTAAACTTGTGTACTTGGTGACATCATTGCTCCCGGATAAATAAATATTTATATTATTGTTTATTGATAAGGTAAGTGAAAACTGTTATCATTTCCATAAAGCCCATAAATATAAATTATAATTTCAATACATTACAAAAAAATTATAATAAATTTTCTAAGAATAAATAAATTATATTTGGCTGTCCTCAATCAAGGACACTGGGCATTGGCAAAATTTTGTATGACTATACAGTTATATTTTATTTTATTGCAGTTTGCAAACTATGAGCCGAAAAGCTTTTCTAACTCTTGAAGAAGCCCTCGAGTATGCATTTTCTGAAGAAATAGAGGCAGCTATTTTGGCTCTACCTCCTGAAGTGGATGAACTCACGGACGAGGAAAATCTAAATGAAGATGAATTGGGTGTTCCTGAAGTTTTAGACATTGCTGGGACTACCGAATTAGACGTTCCTTCGGATGAAGATGACAATGTACCTTTGGCTAGATTCTTACCATCTACATCGAGTCAGGACGAACCATCTTCAAAACACAGAATAGTTGAGAAACCCAATTGGCAGAAAATTCCACCAGCTTATAAAACTTTGCCCGCGGGAAATAGTGCTGATCAAAAATTTGAAAATGTACGTCAAGATGTGGAAACCAGTTCCATGTTGGAAACATTTGAAAAACTATTTACTGAAGAAATTTTTGAACTTATTGTAACTGAAACTAAGCGTTATGCAATGGATACAAAAAATAAACAAAATTTTGGAATCTCTGTGAGAGATATAAAGATATTTTTGGTTTTTTTGATATTTTCCGGTTATCATACTTTACCTAGTGAACGGGATTATTGGAGTGAGAGTGAGGACCTAGGAGTGCAGTTGGTGAAAGATGCAATCAGTCGCAATGCTTATCTTGAAATAAAACGTAATATACACTTTCAAAACAATTCTAAAGCAAATGACAACAAACACGACAAGGCTTTCAAAGTTAGACCACTGATAGATATGGTAAATAAAAATTTTCAAAACACAATTTATCCATCGATGAAATGATGGTAAGATATTATGGACGTCATGGCCTAAAACAATTTATCCGTGGGAAACCAATAAGGTTTGGATATAAGCTTTGCTCTTTGTGTGGCGATAGCGGATATTGTTTCAACTTTTCCCTGTATTGTGGAAAAGAAATGGACCATGTAAAAGAACCTTTAGGAACTAGAGTAGTACATAAAATGCTAGACATTATTGACGACCCCTGTAGTTATCATATTTACTTTGATAATTATTTTGCAAGCTACAATCTTTTTAGTTCTTCAAAACAGCAATGTTTTAGAGCAACGGGTACTATGCGAGATAATCGAACACAAAAGTGTCCTATAAAATCTACAAAAGAAATTGAAAAGAGTTCTAGAGGAAATTTTGATTTTCAATTTGATAATACTGAGGAAATATTGATTGTAAGGTGGAATGACAATAAAGCTGTTACGATGTTAACAAATTTTGATAAAATTGAGCCGCTGGCATCATACTGATGCCAGCGGCGGAGTAAAGAAAAAAAGGAGAAAGTACTAGTTTCGCAACCCGCTCTTATAGCAAATTACAACAAGTATATGGGAGGAGTTGACCATCATGATTGGTTACTTGGGAAACATGGTATTGCTATTAGAGGAAAAAAATGGTATTGGTGTTTGTTTACCCGAATTGTGGACATGAGCATTGTTAACAGCCACATTATCTATAATAAAATGCACCCCAGTGATAAAGTTTCCATAAAGGAATTTAGAAGAAATATAGCACTGCCGTATCTCAAATTAGGACATGGGAAACGCATTTTAAAAGGAAGGCCCATTAGTTTTCCATCTACATCCAAAGCCAGTATTCCGGATGATGTAAGATTTGATGACAAAGGTCACATATTGGAGAAACGTGAAAACCAACGCAGATGTCAGTACGTTAGCTGCAAAGGAAAACCGCGAACTTTTTGTAAAAAGTGCAATGTAACGTTATGTATACCATGCTTTTCTAAATACCACAATAAGTATTCCAAATAAATTGTTTAAATGAATTGAGATCGCATTTGCATATTTGTTTTTGTAAAATAAAATCAAAATTATTGTTTAGTGTTTTTATATATAGTATCGCCCAGCGTCCTCAAATGAGGACAGCTTATATTTTCAAAACTAGCTAGAGAAAAAATATCTTAGATACACTATTATTAATTCGAAAGTTTTTCAAACGACATATGAGATTTTTACAGAAAAAATCGCGAAATAAATAAATTGGGCGTTAATGGGTTAAGATCCAAATTGCCTAACTCACAAAATGACAGTTTTGCAGGAGAGCTGAAACACGTTGTAACTTTGAATTTTAATTAGAAGCAAACCAAATTTAAATATTTTCCAACATTTCTTGTATTTCAAATGAACTTCTTACTAACATTATTTATGTAACTTTATTGAACTTTTCATTTTTTACCACTCTTAAATGGATATAGGCAATTTGCATTATATATATATTTTGACTATTTAGGAGTTGGGCCATTTTCAATTTTCAAAAAACCAATAAAATACTTTTTCGTGCAATCGCACGCGAAGCGAGTATTTCGCGTACGCACCACAGTCCGCGAAATTTAATTTCGCGGCCGTTACCCATAGCAACGGCCGCCAAACCAAAAATCACTTATACCAAAAAGTAACGACAACTATGATATTTCAAAAGAGATATCCTGTATCTCAATGTAACTTGCGTTCTGTCAAGAACTGTCAAAATATTTTTTATATATTCGGACATGGTCATTTCCATAGCAACGCTGTGACTTGTTAATTACTGTTGATTTTAAAGGACTAATATTTTTATTTGCAATTGTCTAGTTTGATAATTTTGTCTATTGCACGAAAAATACTGTGTATACCATGGCCGCGAAACTTTTTAGCTACCTCAAGATTATCCTGCCTCGGCCGCAAGCGGCCTCGGCGATAATTTCTCTTTCGGTACGCTAAAAAGGTATTTCGCGGCCTAGGTATACAAATAACTATTTAAACCATTAATTCGTACTATCATCTATTTTATTAATAAAAACGAATACTCAGGTTTACTTCTATAACTTCAACGATATTATTTACATTTTATAAGTGAGACAAACTATCGTAAAACTCATGGTAGTCTCTATTCCAAGACATCTTTAAATCCATTAAATGTTGGAATTTCTCCTTTTGAATTGGTATAGGTGCATCGTAAATTTGGGGTAGGGCATCATACGATGAAACAGTTTTATTTTTATTCATGCGACAGGGTAAAGGTTTCCATTCTTCTGAGTGGCGAATTTTAAACATGATGGATCTATCTGGGCTATATCTCAGGCCTCTGATATCAGTGACAACTGCATCCCCTGTTGTCCTTCCAGGTCTTATGGAATTAAGAGCTTGCATTTTCTCAAAATTTTTAAAAAATGTATAGTCCAGGTACTTGACAATATATGGTCTTGGGTTGAGACGAGCTGATTGGCATACTTCTACGTAATCAGCTGGGACATTGATATTTTTTTTTGAGTTTCCTCTCAATACTTGAATGCATGGAATCGCATTCCATCTTCGTGTGCCCCTTTTCAAGGTACTTCTGCTCAATTGTTATTTTACTTTCCTGGGATAAGTTTAAAGGGACACTTGAGAGCAATGCATTCATGTTCTGACAGGTGCAACCATCACTTTAAAAAATAATCTTGCTTACGACTTCATTTTCGTGTATTACATGGTTTCTGACGCAGCTATACAATATTGATGTGAAAATGTTGGCTGTCAGTCCCCCTTGTCCTTCGTGCCAAATGTAGAAATAGCCATCCTTGGTTTTGAGATTGAAAACTATACAATTGTGAACAACTAATGTTGTCTTGTAGTATAGGGAGGAGACATTGGACTTCGGACATAATAATACCGACTGCAAATCCATCGTGTATACATCACAATTTTCTGCTTCTTCGTCTTTCTGTTTTTCATTTCGTGCTTCTTCTTTTTTCACTTGATGTTCTTCATATACTTCTATGTTGATGTTTCCTGTTTTATAAGCTACATACTTGTCGCATTCGTCTTTTTTTGGGGAAAATAATGCGATGTTTTGATTGTCGATCATGTTTGAAAAATATGCAACAGATAATGGTGATAAGTTGTTCTCGGTGCACCAATCGTTTTTATAAAGCCTGTAAAGTTCTAATTTAGAGGTCCAAACTGGCTCTAAATGAAGCTTACTAGTAGACTTTCTACAGTAATGTGACTTTAGCTTAGGTAAGCTATTCAAAAATAATATTAAGCCTTCTTTTTGTTTGTTTATTTTCACCTGCCTAGGATTACTGTCTTTTTGTACTACAATATACTGAGTACTATCAATGATTTTTTCAAGAAGCCAATAGCACTGTTCTTTTTGGTATGCTAAGAGTATTGATAAACATTGTTTTGCATACTTTCAATCTAATACTTTGTTTGTTGAGAAAGTATGAGTATGAATACGCTCGTATTGATTGGTCTTCTTGTTTTCGATTCCTAGCTCTTTTAGTTGGGTATTTGTTAATCAATGTAGTGACGTAAATTTGCTTTTCAGACCACGACAGCTTCCAGAAATGATCAAAGAGTTTAGCTCTGTCATCGTTTGTTAGTTCTTTGCACTTCAGGTCAGTTTTTTCGTCACATTTACACCTATCACCCACACTCTTCGATTTTTTCACAATCTTATAGTCCCAGTTTTCTTCATTCTTTCGTTTTCCTAAATACTGTTGTCCTGTTTGCCTCTTAAGTTTTTCGGAGTTCTTTTTCCATTCACTTTGATTCACGTGACGCCTCTTTCTTCTCCTTTGGCTTTCAATTATTACTTCATTTCCTTGATTTTCACCTTCATCAGCTCTAGACATGAAGGCTTCATTTTCTTCACTACCTACTTCAGAGTCGGAAGAATTTGGTTCTTCTTCATGTGGTATAATATAGGTCAGCTGGGTCATCACCATTAGTTGTTTGCTCGTCAAAATCTTCATTCTTTCCTAAATTCAATAACCCTGGCAAATTATTTATTCCATTATATTGGCTTTTTGGATTACAAGTTTTATCTCCAAAGTAAGGAAGTTCCTCAGGCCCATCGACTGTTGAGTTGTGCGAATTTTCGGAACTTCTTAGTAAGTTTTCGACTGCCTCATCAGCCATTTTAAGCAATACATCATCATTATTTAATTCAGCTCCGAGCTCCATGAATGCGTCGTTTTCGTTAATTTCCCTTACAATGTTACTGTTAGGTTCTGGCTCTAAAGTTTCACTTGTCAAGATTACGCCAGCAAGGGATAACATTTTTGATGATCTGGAATGTGGATCCATTCTGAAAAAAGAAATCTAAAATTGATATCCAGATAGTTCACGAGAATCGACAAATATTATGTCTGAAGAGTGTACAGGTGCTTTGGAAGCAAAGCCTTAAAAAAAAGATTCTTTAGTCTAGAATATTTCAAGTTCAATGCAAATTTCGATTTCAAGTGGTAAAAACAATGACAAAAAGGTACGCACAATGAACTGTTTAAAACAACATTACTTTTATGTATTTTTCATGTATCATTATTACCAGATTTGTAACTAAAAGAAATACAATCCCATGTAAATTCATATTAGCGAGTTGCCTAAGTTGATTTGACATTTTATCACTTGAAGTAGAAATTTGCCTAAGTCAACACCGATATTAAAACTTCGCAAATCAGCAAAAAATCATCAAAACTTTGAGCCAATTATATACTATAACTATTAAAGCATTGAGAAAATACTTATTATATATATCGATAGTGTAAATCGCAAAGTGCGTAACTCCATCTAACAAAATTTTACAGGAGAGCTCAAAAACTGATTTAATTGACAAAAACCAAAATTGATAGGAAGAAAATTTTTTTATGACTGGTAGTCAATTCAGATATAAGAGGAAAGTCTAAGGAAAAGTATATTTTTTGTCTTAAGACGTATGACTGGATTTTTATTCAAATAATGGAGATACGCACTTTGCAAACTAATATTTTGATAATAAATTGGAGTTACGATTTTTTCTCAGAACAACTCATTTTATTTTCTCTTCATTTTAAATAGAATTAATGCTAGTTAGTATTTTTTTATTTACATCATGAACACCTAAGGGTCAGATCTTAGATCAGAAAAATATACCCGTGGTTAAATGATAAACTGACATTACTAAAACAATAAAATATAATACTAAAAAAACGAAACATTCAGAATCTGGTAACTTAGAAATGACTACAATCAATTATTGTAATACTCTACACAAAGCTAATTATGAGGTAAGCCATCGTAAAATGCGTGGTAGTCATGTTCGAGACTTTTTTTCAGTTGCTGTAAATGCTCATATTTTTCCTTTGTAATTGGAATTCTGGCTTTGTACTATGTAGGCAAAGTGTCAAACTCTACACATTCAAGGTTTGCAGGCAATCTGATCGGAAAAGCTTTCCATTCTAATTCAGAATGTCTTAATTTGAAAAACATATTTTTGTTGGTGTACTTAATTGCCAATTGCCAAAGTAGTCAACTACTTGAGGATCTCCGACTCGTTTTCCAGGTCGGATTGATGATATAAAATTTATATTACTCTCAACATTCTTGAAAAAGTCATGTAATAAGTACTGTACCTCATAAGGATTTTTCAAGCATGCTCTTTTGCATATTACAGCGTAATCAGCAGGAACATTAATTTTGGACTTTCTAATAATTCTTTCTATTGCAGCATGCATGCTGTCAGCCTCCATTTGGCTATGACCCTTTTGTAGGTATTTTTGTATTATAGTTACGTCTTTTTCAATTGCCAAGTTAAAAAGGGCATTTGAAAGAACATAATTTCTATTTTGGGCTGGACAGCCATCGCTGTACAAAATATAATCAGGTTTTTCATCATTCGGATTAGCTTCAATTTTATGTTTGAGAAAATTTACTATCATTGATGCAAACTCATTGGCTGTTACTTTACCCTCGGTTTCATTCCAAATAAAGCACTCACCGTGCTGGCGTTTTAGATCGTAAATAGTGAAATTGTGTACGATTAGTTTTGTTGTATAATAAAGTGAACTTACGTTTGACTTCGGGCAGAGTAATACAGACTGCAAGTCCATAGCAAAAACTTCATTAGTAGATTCTTTGTCATTAGTCTTTTCTTGACGTGCTTCATGTTTTAAAATTGAGTGGAAATCGTACTCTTCTTGAGAAATATTTTTTGTCTCAAACGATACACAAATATCACATCTGTCCTTTTTAGGCTGATATAAAGATAAATTCTGCTGATCGAAAATTGTTGAAAAGGAGCCTCTGGACATGGGTTGTATATTATTTTCTTTGCAAAAATCTTTGCAATACGCTCTATACAGTTGCGATTTTGAGAACCATACTGTTTCCAAGTACAGCTTTGATGTGTTTGCTCTACAATAATGGGACTCGAGTTTGGGCAAGCTATTGAAGAATTGAACTATTTTTTTAATTCCAGGTCCACTTCTAGGCTGAAGTTTCTGAAGTTGCCCATTGCCTGTTACATTTTGTTTAGCCCATTTCTTTACAGCAATTTCTCCAACACATAATGTGTTCAAAAACATTGTTTTGCATACTCGAGTTCGATTGTATCCAACTTTCAAATAAAACTCAGTGGATGTTTGTCTTCTAGAAGTATCATGATTTCCCCTTCGTCTTTGCGTTGGCTTCACCACTAACAATGTATTCACATAAGTTTTTTTCTCGCCCCAAGTCATTCTCCAAAAATTTTCGAATATTTCTTCTCTACCACTTTCCGTAATAGAAAAACATTTTAATTTTGTGTCATTAGTCTCCTGATGGTGTATACTGATTCATCGCTTTATTCTCAACTTGAAAATAATTTTTTTCAATGTCTGGTTTTGACCCTCCTTTTAAAAGGTTCATTATCTTGTCTATTCTTCTAGCCATTTCTGTAAAAGATTTAAAACGTGACTCTTACATGAAATGAGTGACAACTTTTACACCAAAATACCGCATCCAATTATACCAAAAATTTGGCCTGAGGTCTATGTGCAACGTTTTAAGAAAATAATACCTAATTTATAAGACGTGAAGTAGCATTTTCTACCATAGAAACCAGGTCATAGGCAACCACTTTACATGCAGTTGGGTGTAAAAATATAAAATATTGTTATGAGTTTGATTATCTAAACCGTTATAATCATAAATAAAACATTTTTAATGTTAGTAGAATATTTTGTTACAGTAAGAACGAAATACGTTTATTACGGAAATATTCGTATCTCCTACTAGTTTTATTATCTCTATTTGGCGCAAAATGCGTATCTCCTCATCTAAATTAACAACGATTTAAATCATCTATTCTTAATACTGTCTCTAGAAGTCATGAGAAATAATAAATAATATACTTACCTCTCACAATTTTTAAGAACAGCTCAAAATTAAGCAACAAATCAAGGATTTTTGAGAGAAATTAACGAACACATACCATAACCTTAATGTTGAACAAACTATTGGCGGGACATACGTAATTTGACAGTCAAGAATTTGAAACATGGAGATAGGCACTTTTCTGTACTCGCTTCTGTTACAAAACGGTTAATGATAGGGACTTAAGCATTTTTCAGACTGTAGATAAGTTATTATATTACTAGATGGCGCAATAAAATATATTTGCAAAAAAATGGAGTTACGCACTTTGCGATTTACACTATCGATATACAATATTTCTATAATGAGTTTTACTTACCTATTTAATTTAAAAAAGCACTTACAATGGCACCACGTTTCGTTCACATGCAACGGTAATAGTTTCATTACAAATGTGGGACTTGGGCAAAATGCGTATTTATTTTTAGATACTGCGGACTTCGGCAAAATTCTTTTTATGGAATTATGGCGCGTAAACGTTATATTAGGGACTTGGGCCGCTGTCAGATCATTGGTTTGTGCGTTTGTCACTAGAAGGCACTAATACCTTTGTTTTCATCAAAAATGGACTTGGGCAATTAGTATCTTAGAACGACGATATATATATATATATATATATATATATATATATATAAAATGAAGTGAACTAGGACATTTATTTGAAACTAATCAAACAAACCTCCTAGCGGAGCTGGTTATACGAGTTCACGAAACATCGAAATGCCTCCATATACCTTAGGATGGTGTATGTTAGAAACATTAAGTTGTTTATCACAATCATCGAAAGTGATAACTAACCAAATATTTCCAACGACGTTATATTTTCCTTCCAGTGACTATATGGCATATAAATATGACACAGCGCCACCAGTCGGAAACAAATGAACCACATCCCACAGATAGAAGAAAACATTTCGGCAACGGTAACTCGCATAGATGATACTGATGAGCCCCAAATAAGGGCGAAACAGACTGTCTATCATTTCCATTGATTGTGATAAACAACTTAATGTTTCTAACATACACCATCCTAAGGTATATGGAGGCATTTCGATGTTTCGTGAACTCGTATAACCAGCTCCGCTAGGAGGTTTGTTTGATTAGTTTCAAATGAATGTCCTAGTTCACTTCATTTTATTGCCACGAACGTGTGTCGTTAACACGAAGAATTCTGTTTTCTATATATATATATATATATATATATATATATATATATATATATATATATATATATATATATATATATATATATATATATATATATATATAAATATATATATATATATATATATATATAAATATATATATATATGCTATCAGAATAAATTTATTGATGTAAATCCCCTTCTCTAATTTTGTAATATTGTATATGAAATCTTACCCATCGGATATGAATTAAGTCAACGGACATAATTTAATACATAATACCTATCAATATGAGATTTCCATAGCATGTTCCTAATAATTCTTCAACTGAGGAAAACGAAAATTGAAAGTCAGTTCCGGTTTGTGACTCTGACTTTCTATTTGAAATAGCACCCTGTATATTTTTTGCAATTTTTTTTTCTACTCAAAATTATCTTTCCATCAATGTATCACACTTTGTATTTCATATTTGATTTGATGGAGAAAACGTAAATTGAAATTTCAAATTGAAAGAATTGCAGTAGGCTACGATATTGTGTGTAATCTTGATTTTGACTTCAATAATTATTGATATGTTATGAACAATTATACTTTATTTTCATTAGGAGTTGCATATAATATTTTTTTTACGTTCATGCAAAAATAAAAAAATGTTTCATTCAGGTGGCACTAAACTGTAAGGAAAACATTGTTTAAATCTATCTGTTCAAAGTAATACGAAAAGATTTTGTGTAATTCAGTTGATATTCGAAGGAACTTATTTTATATTTTAAAGTTTATGTCTGTCATGATGACAGAAAGCTATAGTAGAATGATAGATGAGTTCAATAAAGTCTTTATTGGAGTCAGTGCAATAAAAAACCAGTGTTTCACCAAATAAAGTTTTGTATTTTGCATGAACCTACAAAAGGAAATATTTCTCACTTATAATCGTCATCAAAAAAAAACCTTCTCAAATTGAAAACAACTATGTATTTTACTGAACATCAAACAAAGAATGAATAGAAAAATAAACAAAAAATAACAAAGAAAGGTGTCACAAGAATAGAATTACTAAAGCATATGTTCGAAATGTTCTCCAACTGCTTCTACATATCTTTCAGCTCGTTTGAGTACTTCACGCGAAGTAACACCTCCGCACGAAGGGCTCTACATTAATTCCTTATTTTATTTTCTAGATCTTCCGAATCAAGAGTAATCTGGTGAACACGATCTTTCAAATACCCCCAAAATTATAAACAAATGTTTTCAAATGTTTCCATGGCACACAAAGGTTTTCATTCAAGAATTATTAATTTTTCCAGTTCTACTAAAATTCCAATAATTTGAAATTTGACATTCTCTTGATCATTTCGAATGCAAAATTGTTCATAAAATATCGATTATTATTGTCAAAATCAGAATTACACGAAATATCGTAGCCTACTGCAATTTTTTCAATTTAAAATTTCAATTTACGTCTTCTCCATCAAATCAAATATGAAATACAAAGTGTGATACATCGCTGGAAAGATAATTTTGAGTAGAAATAAAAAATTGCAAAAAATATACAGGATGCTATTTGAAATCAAAAAGTCAGCGTCACTTCCGGTCAAACCGGTCGTGGCGAAACATGAACTTTTTAATAAAATCAAGATTTTTTGAGATTCACCAAGCCTGTTATTGCTAATAATAACAAAAAGTTATATATATATATATATATATATATATATATATATATATATATATATATATATATATATATATATATATATATATATATATATATATATATATATATATATATATATATATATATATATATATATATATATATATATATATATATATATATATATATATATATATATATATATTATATTTATATATATATATATATATATATATATATATATATATATATATATATATATTTTATATATATTAAAATTATATATTTATATAAATTTATATATATATATATATATATATTTATATATATATATATATATATATATATAACAGGCTTAATACTTCCTCGGGGTTCCACGGAAAAATCCCGCATTTCTTGAATCCGGATACTAAATTATCGGACTTACTATCTGCTGCAACAGCATCATATAACGATTTCAATAACCGAGGAAATTTTTCTTTCGGCAACACTTGCGACTTTTTTTTTAGCGACTGTTTCCATGCATCTAATATGGATCTACACTTTCGCTTCAAAGGCCCATGAAAGGCAATGTCTAGGGGCTGTGTGAGATGGGTAGAATTTTTAGGAAGACAACAAAATGAGATATTGTTCTCCTGGGCTGCTTTCAATACTTCTTCAGAGAAATGGCTCGAGAGATTGTCTCCTATGAGCACGACTCGCCCTTCAATGTTTTTTCGAAAAGGTATAAACGAGTTCAAAAACCAATCGGCAAAAATAGCTGCGTCAAACCAACCGCTCTTACTACGATTATATCGGGTGTTTTTTGGTCCGCCTTCAGTCCAGGTTTGCCACAGATTCTCGGCTTTATATACTACGTATGGTGGAAGTACACGTCCATCCGCAGATCCACAAAACATTACGGAAACGCTACTTTTAGATGAATCTCTGATGCGCTCGGGGTATTTTATGCCCCTTCGAAAAATACATTTCTCCGTCCCTGGGTCATCGGACAAATTTGTCTCATCGTAATTAAAGATTCTATTTGGAGGTAAAGGCTCATTGTTTTCAAACACTATCTATTTTAAATTGGAAAAGTATTGTGCCATTATTTCAGGTTTAACGCTTGCCTTCGATTTTTTCAAATTTTGACAAATTCTTAATGTTAGATCATTTTAGTGTCTCCGAATAAATCTGAGGCACCACTTCTTACTGGGCAACTTATTTTCCGGAAGTTGAGGAGCATTTAGTCCGTGCCTAATAACTGATTGCTGTACCACATGAGACAAATCTGAATAATCGAAAGGAAAACCCCATTCACTTACAACTAGAATGTGTTGGACGATAGCATTTTCTAATTCTACAGGAAGAACAAACGGTTTTCCAACTTTTCCAGTATGGCGGTTGTTTATCTTATTTGACAATGTCCCTTTCGGGAAACCAAATCGTTTACTGGCCTGACAAATACTAATTCTTTTTTCTTTCATCATATTTAATACGCTTTCCAGATTTCGGCATCATAGCGCCGATATTTACGCTTTTGCTTTTGATTTTCCGACATTGATATTGTCTGAAATAAAAAGAAAGTCCTCTATTATTATTACTTCCGTGTTTTAAAAATGAATCCATAACTTTGAACAGTCGTTCAAAGTTATGGGAAGTACTTGAAATTTAGAGGTTAGGTTATAAAGCATACTCTAAAAATATTATACGTCAAAATTCAACATTCCCCATATACTTACAGCTTAATAAGGTCCAAAGGCACCCAACAAACGTAAAAAAAAAATCTATAAAACAATAAGGGGGTCAGATATGAGTTAAAGTTTTCGCACTACGAATTTCCCGGAGTTTTTAGATAAACCGTTCAATGTTTTTAGGATCGATAATATACATCGGAACGTCAACTGCGCCGAAGGGATGTATTCGTATAGGATGGGCAAAACGTATCGAACAGTGTTTGTCGATATTTTAAATTATATGGATGTGAAGTTAAAGACAAAATATTTTTATGACTTTTTGTTCAAAGTTATATGACCGTTCAAAGTAATAGGGTTTTACGGTATATATATATATATATATATATATATATATATATATATATATATATATATATATATATATATATATAACTTTTTGTTATTATTAGCAATAACAGGCCTGGTGAATCTTAAAAGAACTTGATTCTATTCAAAAGTTCATGTTTCGCCACGACCTTCGTGGCTTTTTCAAAACTTTTGAAATATTGAAATTTTTTTGATATTTATTGATTTGAAAATATTTGAATAGTTAAAAAACACTACTATGTTCAATCAGAAATTTTTCGGCTGTGGCCGTTCTCCTTTTTATATTTGCAAACTTTTCTCTGTCAATTTCCAATTTGGCAGTATGATATTCTTTTTTATCCAGTCGGAATTTTTCAAATGTAGTTAGCTTTTTTTTTAAAGATAGAGATTTAGTTCTTTTCGGTGTCTTATCAATTCTTCATCTATAATCGCATCTTTCATTTCACATGTGCTATTAGAAACTGAGACAATTGTCTCAGAACCTAATAGTGTTTGAGATGTACTAGGGACTGGGGCTATTGTCTCCGTCCCTAACAGTACTTCTGGGTGAATATATTTTTTTAAAGATTAATTCCATTTCATGCTGATATTCAAAGTATTTTCGTCCTCTTCCTAAACAAAAAATAAAGTACAAAAAGTTAAAAAATTAACTTTATAAGGTAGCTAACAAAAACAAATATATGAAAAATTATTATGAACATAAAAAACAAACTTACCGGTCTTATTTTGGTTGTCAACAAATTTTTTATAATTTCGCTCTAACACTTTCCACCTATTCAGACAATTATTAGGTGTACCGTTTATACCTATTCTTAATAATTCCCTGGCTAATATGTCCCATAACATCTTCTGATTTTTTATTTCGAGCGTACCCACTTTTCTTGAGTATTTGCTATACAAATCTATCAACAATTTTGTTTCATCTGTTGTCCATTTATGGTCAGATTTTGTTTCATTATTTGAGTTATTTTTTATGACTATAAATTCGTTCATTTCTAAAATGTACATCATTTTTTAAAACAAATAAGATTTTAGTTTCATTTGTAGCTAACTAGATTTTTATATTTTAATTCGATAAATTAAACAATAAATAATGCAAATAACTTACCACTAACAAAGTTTATTATAGAAATATATTTCAAAAAGTGGGGTTACTATTAGATAAACAGAACGGTCGCTAAACGATAATAAACTACGCCTTAACTAAAACCGTTCCAGCCTCTATCAGTTCTGGGACGGTGCAAAGTTTGCGCCTGCGTATAAAACAATTCCTAACGATTTCAAAACGGTTCCAGGGGGGCTATTCTCGAGTCAATTGCGTATACGAAATTTGATGGTCATCGACAATTTGCGTATGACTTGTAGTTGTAGGTATTCTCGAATCGTAGTATACGAAATAAAGCATCCGCCAGTCGTACGAATTCACACGTATGGGTACTAGGCATACGAATCTTCTATGCGAATGCGAATTTTCATAAGGGGCATGCGCATATGGCATCTTATGATCAAAAAGAAGAGGTTAACATTTGTTATGATTATGTAAAGTTTGAAATTAAATTTCAAATTGATTTGTTTTTTGTTTGATGTGGGTGGTTGGACAAGTCAATTTTATGTGAATAAGAAATAGGTATCTCAGATAAGAAATTATTGAATATGACTAATTTAAATCAGCTCATCAGAATAGCTGGTATTGAGGCTCTGGAAAATGCATAGCTCCTCGCTGATAATAAAAGATTTCGGGTATACGATGATGCATTTGAAGAGACCCAGCTAGGTTTTGTTAAACTATATAGACTCAATAAAACAAGCACTTATGACCTTATTGATTTGCTAACTCCTTATATGAGGCATCCTAGCCGAATATCAGCCCTGAGTATTGAAAGAAAAGTGAGTCAAGTTGTAATGCTACAGATGATATATGCCATGACAACTACTTGAGTATTGTTTCCTTTCAGGTATTAACAGCTCTCAGATTTTTTGCATCTGGGAGCTATCAGCTTGATGTAGGCAGTAATATCAATCATGGGATGAGCCAGCCTTCAGTGAGTAGATGTATTGAGGAAGTTTTCACTGCTTTGAATATGCCTGATATATTCAATCATTATGTGAAAATGCCAAGAAATTTAGAAGAAATTTCTCAAATACGTAATAAGTCTGTAACACATATTTATTGTAATGATTTATCAACTAAAAAATGACTTGCAGGTTCTATCTCAATCATGATTTTCCTGGAGTACTAGGCTGTGTTGATTGTACACATGTCGCCATATATCCTCCAGAGATAGATCATCCTATATATCCAGAGGCAGTATATGTTAATCGAAAGGGGTATAATTCTATAAATGTACAGCTGGTAATACATATTTCAGATCAAAATTAATCCTCACATTACACATATACCTACATATTTTTCAGATTTGTGATACTGATTTAAGAATCATGAATGTTTGTGCAAGATACCCAGGAAGCACCCATGATAGTTTTATATGGAATAATAGTGCTGTATTACCATACATGCAGAACCTTCATAGAAACAATACCAAAGTTTTTCTTCTGGGTAAGTAATGATCAAAGAAATTTTCCAGATATGCAATAAATAATATGGAATCAGTTAAGTGTACATTTACTAATGTGTTAATCTCAAACATCATTATAGGTGATTCAGGATATGCTTTAACCCTTTCGCTACTAATGGGTTATATACGTCCCAGTAGATTTTGAGTCCAAAAATTACGGGCTCAATTTTTTCCAAAAAACTCAATTTTATCCATTGATAATGAAAAAGAATATACAATCGAAGTGATTGCTTCGAATTGAATAATTCTAGACTACTACTCTGCGGTGGGATATATATGTCCCACCCGTATGAATTAAGGGTATATATTCGTCCCAGTAGTATAGTAAAATAAATATTTCAGAAACATTCAGAATTTTTTATTACGAAAATAGACAGGAAAAACTTACAGATAATAACTCAACTAAACTTATATATGGTAAGGAGAAAAACAATCATTACATAGAGGAATATCGCAACCCGAACATAATATTTTGGTTCTCTTTTCCAACTTCTTCTGCGTACAACTACGGCATCTTCTTCTAGTATTCGTCACAACGGGTAAATGATCCCCAACGTTTATGAGATTTCTTGAAGCTGCAGCTGATCTCCCATAGGAGCGCTTTCTAACTACAGACGCATTTTTGCGACCTGCTGATACCAACGTCTCTGAAAGATTCACAAGAAAAATGAGAAATGGTAAATTATGTTTTTTGCGAAGGTCTTTGCAAATGATCCAAGCTATGACAGCAGTGGTCAAGAGAAGCTTGTAAAAGACTTTTTTCCACCATTTCAAAGACTTTCTATCAACTTCGTATAGTCCAGTGAGCTGATCTGACAAGTCAACGCGGCCCATGTGAGCGTTATAAAACTGGATCGCTTCTGGACACGGTAACTTCATTTTTGCTCCATCTTTTCCTGTTCGACATATTTCAACTATTTTATTTTCATGGCAGTTGCTGAGAACCATAACCTCTTTGGTATCCATCCAGAGAAATCGAATAGTACTATTATCGTTTTGGAAGCTTTCAATATGACCTCTCTTCCTTTTTGCTTTTCCAAATTTTGGCATATTTTTTCTAGTAGAGATACATGTTCCAACTGCTGGAAATGGTAGGGTATCTATCAAATTTACAGAAGTAAAAAATCTATCGAAGCAAAATGACACCTCCGGTTCTCTCACTGTTTCAGTCAGTTTTTTCACAACCCGTTCTCCTTCAACTTCTTGGCTCTCCTTTCCCGAGTAAATATTAAAATCATAAACATAACCGGACACTGAGTCATATCGTTCCCAGATTTTCACACCTCGTTTTATGGGTTTCAGGGATAGATATTGCTTCAAGACAGATCTACCCTTGAATTTAGCCATAGATTCGTCTATTGATTGGTTCTTACTTTCTGATCTAGCCTAGGCATAGGTCTTCTTGAGACATGACACTATATCTTCAATATAATAAAGTTTACTGGCGTTATCTGGTTTAATTGGTGCATTGAAGTAAAGTTTGCTTGATAAGAGCTGGAATCTGTCTCTAGATATTGCTTGCTTTATAGACTCATTGCCCAAGGATTTATTGGATGACCAGTAATGATGGATTGCTGGGAGTTTGTTATAGGCCATGGTGAAAAAGCATCCTAAGACGATCATTATTTCATGGGAATCTGTGTATGTTTGCTTTTTCTTTGTTGCCTTTTCTAAAATTTCTAATCGCTGATTGGTACACTGGGCAATGTACTGAAACAAACTATTCGGAAAAAGTTTCATGAATATTTCGAGCTCCGAAGACACCCGATTCAAATCAGCTAAAATAGTACAACATTTTTCATTAGGTATTCTTAATCGTGGACGAAAGTGCTCATCCACGGGTTTCCATTCAACTAAAATGGAGTTTTGATTGGAAAGATTTGCAAGTAGCCCAGAATAAGAAACATCTATCTCAGAGTCGGAAGAAGGGAAGTCAGAATCACTGCCATTCCTAACAGCAAGGCCACGCTGTTCGTCAGAATGTACTGGTACTTTTTTTTTCTCATGAATTCTAATTTTTTTTGGAATATCTAAATCAGAATCACTGCTAGTGTCATGTTGAGGTATAGTATATTCAGAGCCACTGCTTTCATAAGGCTCATCATCCATTGATTCAATTTCTGATGAATGTTCAGCTAAATATTCAATTTCCTTTTGGCTCAAAGGTCGTTTGCTGAAAAAAAGTGCCAATCGGTAATACTACTGGTATAGGTTCAACCCACTATGAAATACTGTTGGGACAAATATGTCCCAGAACATCAAAATTGCAATTAATATACTGTTAAGTTAATTGAAATTACTATAAAAAGTAAAATGGTACTTACCTAGCCATTTAATGTCCACTCCTACGAAATTTGTTTAATTTATATCACTACAATAATAAAACCCAGTTATCACACAGACGACTCTGCACACATTTGTACAACAACAGCCGAAAATACGATTTTCGCCTCTATGTATTCAAGCTGAGATTACCCGTTACGATTGGGACAAAGTGGATGCTAATTTACGCTACATTTAGTTACCAACAGGACTTTTTGAATATCTGCTGGGACACATATGACCCAACAGTAATTTCAGCACAAATATTTCTGCAATTATGCCGTAGCGAAAGGGTTAAGACCCTGGCTGATGACACCAGTTGAAAATCCAGAACAAAATTCCCCAGAAGAAAGGTACAATGATAGGCAGAAGAGTACAAGGTCCCTTATTGAAAGGTGTAATGGAGTACTGAAATTAAGATTTCGATGTCTTCTTAAGCATAGAGTTCTTCATTACAGTCCTGAGAAATCTTCTAAAATCATAAATGCCTGTGTTGTCTTGCATAACATATGCATAAATAATAATATTCCACCTGTTGAGTTAGAAGATCATGGGGATGTTAATCTTGGCCAGGTTGATTTAGGTTTATATGAACCTGAAAATGATGTCTTGTTGCTTCCAAATTTGCGAAATCCTGAATTAGCAGCTGGAAGATTATTGAGAGAAAGAGTTATAAAAAATCATTTTACAATATAAGATATGATTAGATTTTATTGTAGTGAATCCATCAATTTTTTAAATAAAGTTTCAATGTTTTTGTATCAATACCAAATAAGTTATATAATTCATGAACTCTCTTTTTCTTGACTTGTTTTTACTGACCACTTTCAAAATTATAGTTTCAGAGCATCTGTAATTATGGTAGATTGTTTGAATCCAGTAAAAAAATTGTCAAATTTTTTTAATCAAACTTAAAAATATATCAGAATAACATTCAACTAGTAATTTTTTTTCATTTCCTCAACGCAATGTGGAATGTGAACACAAGTTGTACAACGAACAGATATATTTCTATAACTATGAAAAAACACAAATCTATATGAAAATCAACTGAGTATTTTAAAAACAAAATGAGTATTTTTATCAATTCTACCACTAAATAAAAGTTCAACCAAACAAAACAAAATGAATAAAACAAAACACAAAATGAAAATAAAATATTTGAGTATCATCTCAACAAAACTACCTACTCTAAGATACTAAAAAAAGACATCACTATTTTTCATCACAGGTATAATAGTTCTTTTAGGAACCAATTGAACCAAATAGCCCATCAATAATGATATTTTAATCCTCTTTTCATTTTGCTATCTCTAGAGCAGATGCGATTCTCAATTTAGCATTGACATCCTTTTCATATAGCTCAATTCTTTTATTATAATAGCTATTTCTCATTGTTATATCCCTCTCTGTCTGCTTGGAAAGTTCTGCTGTGACTAAAATTGTTGTTTCCAGCCTTTCTAGCCTTCTGGGCCGCTTAACCCTTCTATTTTCACTAATATTCACTTTAGATGAAGAAGGTAATTCCAGTGGAGGATTATTTTCCTCAAGAACAGGAACATTGTCGTCGCTGGTATTGAGTTCATTATTTGTTATATCCCAGCAATAGTCATGGTCCATATCAACTTGGACTGGAGAGAGTAGATTTGTAATGGTTGATCCATCAAACTTTACCTGGGATTCCAAAATATCTTGGTGACCATCAACCACTACTGGGCCCATAATGCCCAGTATTTCATCTTCCTCGGTTGATATTTGTATATCTATTGGTGGTCCTCCACCAGTTCTGTTGCGGTAATGTTTAATCATGCTTTTTTTGCTCTTTGTTTTTTTTGATATCATGCCAAGTCTGAAATATTTGTGAATCAACCAAAATAATGAAATTATGAAGAATATAGGTATGACTTACTCTACGCCATTTTTTCCAATCTTTGTTTGCCCCTGGCATAGCGTTTAAATTGTTTGCTAGAGATTTCCATAATTGTTGGGCCTTCTTGTATGTGAAATCATTCGTGAATTTTCCAGAGTTGAGTTGTGGATGGCTTTTAATAAAATCCACCAACTCCTTACGCTGATCGGATGTTATGTTTCCCTTTGTTTTCTCCATTTGATAATATTTCTATGAATTTTCCGTATGTTATTTTCAACAGGCAACTACAAGATAGGTTCAAGTCAGAACGTTTTCGCGGTTTTTTCGTATATAAACAAAAATTTTATTTTATTGTAAACATGTTGTAAACCATGAGAAAATTGACACATTGGCATTTTTGGCACAGTGTTGTCAAGTTTTCATCTGACCACAAATTACGTAGACGAATGAAGAAGTCGTATAGTGTTCAAGAATTCACATGAGTCTTGGTATACGATTATTTCCATACGTAAAAGTTCGTATACGCTGCGTATACGTATTGTTGCGTATGAATTCGAGAATAGCACCGCAGAACGGTGTTTTATCGTAGGTTGGAATGAACTTTTTGACAGTTCTCTCCGTTAAATGCTTATAACGGAGCCGTCAATATAAGGTTTGTTCCAACTGCCAGTTCTGGTACAGTTCGTAATCGGTTCAGAATTATTGAGGAGCGCATGCGCTACAAATTTGAGTTCCGAATCGATCCGTGACCCGTGTGGAGTAGTTTATGGTGGTGTTGAAACACGGAACGCGTTGCAAGCAAACCTTTCCTCTTCTGTGGCTGTAAAACTAACCTATTTTAATTTTTTACGCATTTAGAGCACTGAATGTGAACTTTGTAACTCGATAGGGATAGAAATAGAAAAGAAATAGCAAAGAAAAGAATTTTCTTTCTATGGACAAATGCTACTCTCTATGATTTTTTCCTGAAATCTTCGGGCAAGTTCGTCAATAGAGAAATGTGTACTATTGAATCTGAAAACATTTTGGGAGATTTTAGAACTTTTCGATTTTCAACGTATCTACCGGTGATTTCGACATTCTGAATTTCAAAATTGTCAATAAAAGCTTGGCCTATGTCAGTATTGTCAGTTTATCTCCCCTTATCTATGCAGTTATTGCAGTTTATTTTTGTTCATTGTTTTGTTAGTTGATTTTTTTTGTAATTTGATTGAAATGGATTTGGTATTAGCCAATTTTGTAGAAGAGGCAGAAGAAGAAGATCGTAGAGAAATGCTGAAGATGGAAAGAAGACATCTAAGGGACACGACAAATGTCTTCGAACTCCCAGAAAGAGAGTTTAGAAAACGTTTTCGTCTTAGCAGAGAGCTAACCCGAAATTTAATTGAGGAACTCTCACCTCATATGCAGGATGGGCTTCAATCTACGAAGGTAAATATCACCACGAGAGTTATGGGAGTTCTACGTTTCTTTGCACACGGGTCTTACCAAAGGGGCATTGGAAATGAGATGCATGTTTCTATGGCACAGCAGACCTTCAGTACTGCTCTATCGAAGGTTTGTATGGCTATGGAAGCCATTGCACCTCGCTGGGTGAAATTTCCAATGACTCGAGCAGAAAAGGAAACAAATAAAGTCCAATTTATGCAGGAGTTTGGGTTTCCTGGAACTATAGGCTGTATCGACTGCACCCATGTAGCCATTCTACAGCCTACCGAGGACGAACATTTATATTTTAATAGAAAGAGGTACCATTCCAAAAATGTTCAAATTATTTGTGACACTAGTTTAGTAATTTTAAATGTCAATGCAAATTATGGAGGCGCCAATCATGATTCCTTTATTTGGAGGAATTCTGCTGTGATGAGGCACTTGGAAGAAAATTATGAAAGGGGTGACCGAAATAGCTGGTTGATTGGAGATAGTGGTTATCCACAAGAACCATGGCTAATGACACCAATCAGAGGGATGGCTCCAGATTCTCCAGAGGGTAGATACACCAATGCATAAACCAGAGCTAGGAATTGTGTTGAGAGATGTATAGGTAAGTCAGACAACATCATATGGTTACAGCCTACTTAACCTAGGTATTATTTTTCTACACCTTACAGGTATGTTGAAAAACCGCTTTAGATGCATTCTACGTGAGCGTGTTTTGAGATATCGACCTTTTAAAGCTGGTCAAATCATTAATGCTGTCACAATTCTCCACAATATGTGCATTCAGGGCAACATCCCTTTAGAAGAAGATGGGCTAGATAGAAATGATGAAGATCATGTAGATGACAGAGATGCCAACAATTTTGTTGCTCCAAACATATTAGGTTTAGGTCAGCAACGTAGAGGTGAACTAATTGAGTTATATTTTTTATAAGTTTCGTAATCTGGTTTTTTTACAAGTTTACCTTCAATTGATTTATATTTTTGTAATAAGGTTAATCCTGTTTAATATTAATTGTTTCACATTTTTTATAAGTTTTAATTAGTGTTATTTATTCATTTTCATCTAGGTATATAAGGCTATATCAGGAATTCAATTAGTAACTATCAGTAAACTTTTTTTAAAATTTTTTGTAAATTATCAAATTCAATGTTTGTTAGAGCATTTAGCCCAGAGAGTAGTTGTTCTGCTCAGTTAATCTGTCAGTGTTTTGGAAATAGTACTAGGAATTTTTTGTGATTACTTACATTTGTATTCATATTGTTTTGTTTTAAATATAAAGATGTTACTCTATTAATTATACTCTGTTGTTTTAATCAAACCTTCATCATCTGTGGGTTGATAGAATAATCTAGCACTATCTGTAATATATTATGAAAACGTTACATAACTTAATAATTGTTAATAACAATAAAAAATTTATCAGAATGAGTTATTGTAATGATTAAAAATAAAACCCTTTTTGTAATAAATAACATTTTAATTTCTAATAAAAAAAGTACATATAACAAAAATTAAACCAAAAAATAAATATTAAGTTTAAAAAAAATTGAATCAGTTCTTGTTTGAAAAAAGACAATCCAATATTGGCAACTGCTTATAATCAAAATAAATAAATCTCACATTATAACAAAAATAAAACTACAAATAAATATTATGCGTAAAAAAATAGAATCAGTTCTAGTTTAAATAAAAAACAATCCAATATTGGAAATTGCCTATAACAAAATAAATAAATCTTAATTATAACAAAAAAAATATAAATAAATAAAATCAGTTCTAGTTTTGAAAAAAAGTTAAATATTGGCACTCATCAGTTCTTGTTTAAATAAAAAATAATCCAATATTGGCAATTGCCTATAACAAAATGAATAAATCTTAATTATAACAAAAAATAAATAAATAAATAAAATTAGTTCTAGTTTAAAAAAAATAAAATATTGGCACTTGATTGTCACAGTAAAAACAAATACAAAAAAAGTTAATTTGATCAACAAACAAAAACACTTAAATAATGATAAATGCCTTACTCAACAGCATGATTCACAAATTTTTCAATATTTTGGCTAATGCTTTGTAAGGCATTTGCCATTATTTGTATGTTTTTGTCTATTGACTGCAGCCTTTGCATAGTATCACTATGCATTTTAGTTAGCGTAACAAATTTTCTAGATTTATCATTTGTGGCCCTAACTTGTCTCTGGCTGTTTGGCATATTTTCATCACCCGTCCTTTTTCTTTTTAAAGCTGCTAACTGTGGAAGGGGGCCAACTGACTTGAGCACAGGCAACTATAAATAATTAAATTACTATATTTTAATTGGGTCATATTATATATTCTTTGTTTACAATTCATGTATAAAACAACAACTTATGCAGTTAATACTTTATAGGTTTAGGTAAAGAGGCTATATAATTTCAATAAAAAGGAATTTTGATGGAAATTATGGATAAATATGCTTCAATTTTACAATGTTTGATATATGATATAATTACAAACAGAAATATTTCATAAAGAAATATAACATATATTACTCGCCAGGTTTCACAAATTATAGCATTATTTGCATGAATATAGATTACACAAATTTATTTTTTAGTAGAGAAGGATTTTCTTCCATAAAATCTATTATTTCATTCCACTGCTGCAATTTTGTTTTAATATCCCTATTCCTTCCATCCAAAAAAATGTTTTATAATTAATTTTAGTTAACTGAGTATTGTTAATTACATTTTTATCCTCAGCTTACTAAATCAACAGCAATTTCAGCCACATTAAAGTTAATAAAGATGGAAAAATAACTTACCCTCTTTAATTAAAAATAAAAACATTAAAAAAAACAACAACGTAGGGTGTGTTGTAACTTGTAACGACTTGTACTTTGAAGTAAAATGCCAAAAATGCGTTTACAACCCATAACAAAACATGTCATAGAAATCACAGATCAGCCATAGAAAGACCCTTGTAGTCGTTTCTATTTCTATCTGCCGAAGATTCACACGAAACTACTCGAAAGAACCGAATAGACATACGGAGTAACTTTACAAGAAATTTCCTAACATAGAAAAAAATTTCCGTTCTATTCTGTTACAGAGTTCACTAGCTGTACTCATCTCAAGTCAAAAACTATATAAACAATCTATATTTCAACAATTTTTACAAATTTTCAAATATTTTGATGAACACAAAATGAATATATTGGAAGGTAGGTATTATCTAAGGTTTTTGATAAATAACTATTGCTAAATACCTATCAACTAAGAATACGAAATTTTAGTTTTGATTTTGGTATTTCTTCTTTTTCAGAGTTGAAAGAATATGTACTGGTTCCTATGAGCGATAAAACCACTTGTATGGCTATTAGTGAAATCAAATGGAGTACAGCAAATACAAAATTATTAATAGATTTGTATTCAAAATACAGAGACAAGGTTGGGTCAATCAATTTAAAAACAATGAAGCAGATGTGGCAAATTATTGCTGACAAACTTCAGGAAATATTGGGTGTTAAGGTTACTCCTAGTAATTGTGAGAATAGATGGAAAGTCTTAGACAGAAATTATAAGAAATATGTTGATGATCAAAAATCAACAGGAAGAGGAAAAAAATACTTCGAGTTTTATGAAGAAATAAATGAAATCTTTGGCAACAAAAAAAGTGTCTCTCCACAAATAGTACTAGATTCCCAAACAATACATGTCCCACAAGATATAGAGAACATTCCTACAACAGATATACAGAAAATTTCTACAACAGATATACAGATCATTCCTACAACAGATATACAGAACGAGACAGATATTACGTCTTCCGTTAGCGACACCTTCCACATCCAGCAATTCAAATTGTGTTGAGAAGATGAATTTGAGAAAAATTACAAATATTCTACAAAAAATGAGATCTGATCGAAAAAAAAAAAAAAAAAAGCAATTTATTTCCAACAGGGGTACCCAGTTACAGGAAATGTAAACATAAATTATATACTATCTTCTAAGTGACAGCAAGTAAGTATCTCGTAACAAATGACAAATGATAAATGAAAAATATACTTAATTACCAAATATTAATACACGTGAAACCCAAAAAAAAAGTATTCAAATAGAATTGACTAACATTATCGTAACGTAACAATACAACACGATTATTATATGTTATTAACAATACATGACATAACAGCGCTCAAAGAGTCAAAATGAATATCACACAGCCTACAAATTTTGTTGAAGCTATTGCACATAAAATTTACAGGTGATCGTATCATAACATTTGTTCGCGATGCTTCGCAATAAAATTTCAAACATTGTCGGCCTCCGATTCTAGGTACTAGGAAATTTATATCGTTTAGAAGAACACTACTATCGATATTGTTGTTAATTAATTTATACAAGAATTTTGTACCAAGTATAATTCTTCTTTTTTCCAAAGATATCATTTCAAATCGCGACAACAAAATGTTATGATCGATACCTCTTACAGGATACTCTCCATCGACTTTTAGACATAAATATTTTAGGAACTTTCTCTGTACGCTTTCAATTGACTGTTTTTGGTAATCGTAGATTGGGTTCCATATCAAAGATCCATATTCTAACCTGGATCTGGCATAAGCAAAATACAGCAACTTCAAAGTGGCAATATTTTTAAAGTTTTTACTATTTCTGTAAATGAAACCAAGCATCCTATTCGCGTCTGCAACCGTATTTTTCATATGTGTGTTGAATGTAAGTTTACTGTCATATGTGATACCAAGGTCTTTCATCTCTAGTACGCGGTTAATCATTTTATTGTCAATCGCGTAACCATATATCAAGGTGCTCGATTTTTTTGTAAATGATATTATGTTACATTTTGTCACATTCAGTTGTAGACGATTATCGTTACACCAAAGTTTGATTGAGTCCAATTCGGACTGTACTCGGTGACAATCTGTAATGTCATCGATTTTATAATATAATTTAAGATCGTCGGCGAATAGTAGGGTAGGAATATTCAAAGAAGTTGCCAAGTCATTAATAAATATTAAAAACAGAAGAGGCCCCAGATTGGAACCTTGTGGCACGCCGGACGTAACTATGTATGAAGCCGATTTAAAAGATTCATATTCTACAAATTGTTTTCTTTCAACTAGATATGATCTCATCAAAATTAGCAGTTGTCTAGAGAAACTCAATTTTGTTAATTTATTTAAAAGAATGTAATGGTCTATTTGATCGAAAGCCTTTTGAAAATCTAAGTACACAACATCAACTTGCTTTTGTTTGTCCAGATGAGTACAGAGATATTGATCTAAACATGCAAGATTTGTTATACATGATCTCTGTTGAACGAAACCATGTTGAGTAGGCGAAATAACTCTCCGAACATGAGAGTACATAACATTATACAAACATATCTCGAAGAGTTTGGAAAAATTGCATAAAATAGAAATAGCCCTATAGTTTCTGATATCGCTAGAGTTTCCCTTCTTTAATATTGGGCAGACTCGAGCTGTCTTCCAAAACTCTGGGAAAACACAGGTTTTCAAAATTAGGTTGAATATTCCCATTAGAGGTACCGACAGTACTCCAATACAGTCTTTTACTACAAGACTGGGAATACTGTCGATACCTGCTGTGAGTTTGTTTTTTAGTTTTTTTGAGGCAGTAATAATATCAGTTTCAGAAATAGCACCTATCTGTAAAATATCTAGATCTAAATTATTAGAGTTTTCTCGAACCAAGTTTTCATCAGAAGTCAAGTATACACTTCTAAAATACCTTGCGAATCCGTTGACAATATCCTCAGGCTTGTCATGTACCTCATCGTCATATTTCATTATACCCGGTATACGGGAGTGACCTTTTTTACTGTGTATGAATGACCAGAATTTCGAACTGTCTGATAAAATATTAGTTTCAGCTGTGTTTGTGAATTTATTATATGCTATATCTATTTTATTTTTAACAGTCCTTCTAAGTTCCGAAAATTGACTTTGATAAAAGGCTGTTTTATGTTTCTTATAGTTTTTATGTGCCGTCTCCTTCATTTTTATGTGGCTAATAACATCAGCGTCGAACCACGGGGGAAATTTACGTGTTTTTACTGTCTTTAATGGAACTGTTTGAATAAAAATATTTGTTAATTTATGATATAGTAAGTTACATGCCGAGTTTACATCGGTACTTTCAGTGACGTCACTCCATTCAGTTGTTCTTATCAGTTCATACATAGTTGGGAAGTTTGCCTTACGAAAATTGAATTGCTTATTAGCATCTGTTGCATTAATAGAAAAGTTATTGATATGGGGAGTTATACAGTTCAATGAAATAGAAAGTACAGGATGGTGAACATCTATGTTAACAAATGGCTGCTCATATTTAGATACGATACAATCTTCACAATTGGTTATTACAAGATCAAGCTTGCGATTATTAATGTTTGTTATTGAATTGTACTGTTGAGAAGCAGTTGCTTGCATAAAGTTGCGAACGCATTGAAATTTAGTGTCGTTAAAGTCTATGTCGTACTTAGGAATGTTGAAATCACCAACCAATAGAAAATTTCCATCAGTGATAGGATCGGAACCCTCCAGGAAGTCGAATAGTGTTTCGTAGTGGGAATTAGAGCAACTAGGAGGAATATAAATTACAATGATGCTTAAAGTAAAGCTACCAAGCACTAATTTAGAGCCAACTATATCGACTTCAGGGAGTGCATCTCTTAAAACTGAAAACGAAATTGGTAAAAGCCTATAGCAGTCTCTGGACGCCAACAGCACACCACCCCCTTTGGTGACATCATTGGTTATCAGATCACGATCGCATCGAAATATGTTATACATTGACGGGAATATTTCCTGATTGAATACATCATCCTGAAGATTTGTCTCTGAGAGGCAGACCATATCCATTTCTCCACTAGATGCAGAATTATAAAAGGAATTTGTTTTTGTTTTTAATCCTCTAACGTTTTGGTAGTATATGGAGAGATTACGTGTGTTATAACTGGGTACTGGATCTAGTTTAAATTTACAATTTTTGGAAATCCATTAAAGTATTTGATAGTAAGGTTAGTTTCTCCGTTATCCTTTTTTTCATTCAGTTGTTGGCGTAGTTCTCTATAGTATTGAACTTGACGAGGTGTCTTATCGAAGGATATAAAAACATTCTTGAAATCATCATTATTTTTCAATTTTTTAGCATTTCTTATGCATGCCGATACCGAGGCTTCATTCTCTAAGGTTATTTTAATAGGGCGAGGAGTGGTTCTATTGGCATCGTATTTGCCAAGACGCATAGGACGCAGAAAATTCGTATTCACTTGAGGATTTATATATTGTATTAGGTTGGAAACTCCGTTGAATTCTGCAGTGAGTCTATTTTCTTTAGTTTCAGCTGAATCTTGTTCGGAAATGCCGAAAACAACTAGATTACATTTTCTAACATTTCTTTCCTGGATCTCCTGGACGATGTCTTCGAACACGTTTGCAGGAATGGAGGTAGGATGAGCTTTTGCTACATTTTTTAATTCCTTCACCTCTTCTTGTAAAGATATGATAACTGCTTTCAATGCATTGATGTCTGTTCCAATGCTTTCGCATTGAGCACAAGTCCAAGAAAGTGACTTTTTAGCTTTGATTGTGCGAGTTTCAGAAGAAGAAAGACCGGCACAGGCATTACAGAAAGAATTTTTACATATGCAGCAAATAAGCTTTAAATGTGATTCTGCAGTTTTCTGACAAAGTTTACAAATATCCATTGTATTAAACTTCGATGTTACGCCTATGTGAATTACGAAGGAATATTGGAATGAAGTAACGTAGGTTACCTTAAAGATATCAAATTTGCAGTTGTAGGTTGACACAGAACGATATAAACTGAGGCATACACCAAAATGTATTACTGGTTGCCTAGGTAGTGCCTAGCAAAGCAGGTGTTCACTTACGCAGAAGTTATCAACGTGAAAGAAGTTATTTGTTTACACACTAATTAAGCCGAGGGCATCAAGAGGGAAATAAAAACTTTCAACCGATGAAATCAAAGTCACTTTCAACTATATGGATTCTCAGTAACTCACTTGTAAAAAAGTCTTCACTTTCACTTGCTGCAGACCAATAAATTTTTCACTAAGTTTAAGAGCGATGTGTACACTGTCACTTATCGAAGCGAACTGCAATATCAAGAAGCTAGACTGAAAATAGAACTGAAAAAATTGGAGGAACTGAAAAGGAAAAACAATTTATTGGAAGAGAGAAATAAAATTTTACAAAAATGCCACAAATACCATTCTAATGAGCTATAATTACTTGTTAATTTTTCTATGTTTCATTTTAGACTTTGTTTTCAAGCAAAAGTTTAAACATTTAGTGTACATTTTTTTGAGTTTTTTGTTATTCTAAGAAAGTTGTTTCTTAATGTATTAGATATATTTTAATATTTAAGTATCAAAAAGAGTTCGGTTCTTTATCTTTGTTATTTGAACTAATCGCGAACAGTAAGATCCAAAATATTCTTATTTGTTATTGTTCATAAATTATTTTGAGAGTTTGCTTCCAAATGTATTATGTATATTTTTCTGCATTTAGATATCAAAACTAGTTGAGATCTCTGTGTTCGTTAGTTGGCCTAACTGTCAGCGATCATTAAAATACAAAATGCTCTTGTTAAAAAAATGTTTAAGTTATTTTTAACAAAGTTCACTTCTAAATGTATTATGTATATTTTTCTGCACTTAGATATCAAAAAGAGTGGTTTTCTGTCATTGTTAGTTGAAACAACTATTAGTTAACAATAAGTTCCTAAATGGTCTCAATTATATTATAAAAAAAAAATGTTAAACTACTTATTTTTTAATAAAAAATTTAAAAAACATGTATTTTTAATTACCTGTCTAGTGACTGTCAAAATATTTTATAGAACTTCAGTGGTATGAATTCATTAAAAATAAAAATTGCTAATAGGAGGTAAAGGGAGAAATACTTTTTGATTTATTTGTTAGGCGACACTTGATAGACAGTAATAAAATAAGTATGTTTCATTCATTTCAAATTATCAAATAAAGTACGTAAATCAATTATTTCTGACCATTCTTAATATATTAACATAATGATCTCTCAATCTTCTAGCATCTATATCAGCTTCGTTGTCATCATCTTCATTTTCATCTATATTATGTTGGGGGGGTAACAAATCTTGAACCTCATTTTCCAAAACGAATTCATCTGTTATACAAATGTTATGCAACACACAAGCTGCTCTTAACTTAATATGATACAATTGTCTAAACTTTTGTTTCAGTATGCCAAATAAATGCTCAATTAAACAGCGATTTTTTGACAACTGTAAATTGAAATTTACTTGGCGTTGTCCTCTATCTTCGAACGGAACTAGGAGATTTTTTTAAGGGATATGCACTATCACCAAGTAAAATATAGCGGCCACACAATTCTTCCAAATTAGCACATTAAGGAGAATTTCTGAAAACCCTCGCTTCATGAACGGAGCCTGGAAATCCTATAAATACATCTCTGATTTTCCTTTGATGATCAGAAACAACAGGCATCTAAAAATATTTTAAAATTATATATACATTATAACAAGCCTTTGTTGAATTTAGCGGTATGTAATAATACCCTTTACGGTTTATATATGACTCCGCATCATTTTCTGGTTTGTCTATTTTTATATGGGTTCCGTCAATAGCACCTATCACATCTGGGTAGCCCTTGTGCCTGAAATGCTGCTCAATTGCTATCTTTTCTTCATTATCTGGCCAAGTAATAATTTTAGTTGAAAGATTACTGATGTGAATAGACAATCGATTTATGATACGATGCAGTGAGCTAGCAGATATGTCGAATCTATCTGATACATCTCGAAAACTTGCGGTTGCATGTCCCACATACCACAGAATAATAAGAACCTGCAATAAATAAACTCCATAAATTGCAATCTCTGGTACTACTTGTGATTTTTCTCAAAATTCATTTAACTAATAACAAATAGTAAGCTTAATTACCTGACTTAATGGAGATAATTTTCCATACATTCCACTTTTGTTTGTGTAAAAGTGACTATCCTCATAATTTTCCGCAAGCCTAATACCATGCTCTCGTCTCATGCGAAAATGCATGAAAATGATTCTTCATCATACCCTGGTATAGTCACTTCTGAAATATTGAAAAATATATGAGAGTATTATAAAAAAAATTTCTTAGAATATTTGATTATTACCCAAATAATTTTCATTCTTAATCCGGGGAATAATTCCCTGTATTTCGTCCAGGTCTTCATCCTCGCTGGAGTCCGAAGCCAAATAATAGTCACTGTCGTCGTCGAAATCACTCATATTTCAATAACAGAAAAGAGGCGTTTAGAATATCCTCTTTCCAGTAGGAACGCTAAACCATAGAAGAGGAAAGGTTAATTTCACTAAACTACAAAAAGTACCAAAATCAAAACCAAGCGAAATATTCGAAATAAAAAAGACAGCTGACTTGCTTGCAGCTCTTGTACGCAGGCGCGGATAAATAATTCTTACTTGACCGAAGAACTATTTTCACCATTCCCGCATCGTTTCGGAACTAATCCGTGTGACGTTGGAATGTCGTACAGACCGTACCAGAACTGATTCTATTTTCGTTGGAACGCATTTTATGTCTTACGCATGCTCCGTCTAATTCTGAACTAGTTCTTGGGTTTGTTGGAACAAACCTAGAACCAGCAGTTATATGATATAACGGACTCGTTATACGCTAAACGGTATTCAGAAACCAAATTTTCGTTTAACGGCACAGTTATATTTGACGTAATCAAGCTGAAATATAACCAGTGCTCACCGACTGGTTAAATTGTGAAAAGTTGTTGCTAATAAAAGCTTTATTATATTGTTCGAGATTACTCTTGAAAATACTTAAAAGGTAAATAAACATTATTAATAAATGTCTATCTAGTTTTCATTAAAATAAGATCTTAATTTTCCATAAAATATTTTTATTTAAATTTGACATTTCATTTGAACATTTTTACATGTTTCAAAGAACGACTTTGAAATAAATTATCGAATTGAATAGAATAAAAAATTAAAACTAACGAAATTTTCGAAAATTATCAAAATTGCAATTAATGAATCAAAGTCAATAATTAGTGATGGTGATATAAGAAAGTTAGTCATAACTAATCCACAAGCGCCTCAGTTATATTCTTTAATTAAATTACACAAAAATGGTTATCCCATCAGACCAGTAGTTTCATATATAACAGCTCCAGCCGTGAAATTATCGAAATTTTTGATTGACGTAATTAAGAAATATACGAAATTTGAACCCAAGTACGCCATTAAAAATTCAAACGAGTTGATCAAAAACATTCAAAATATTGTATTACCTCACAATTCAAAATTATTTTCTTTAGATGTGAACAATCTGTTTCCTAGCACTCCGCCTAATGAAACTGTAAATTTAATCAAAAATTTTCTTATTTCTAATAATGTTCATCCACTTATACAGTCAGATATTACTCATTTACTGGAAATTTGTTTAGAACAAAATTATTTCAGTTTCAACAACGTGTGTTATAGTAATGAGGAAGGTTTGATTATGGGAAATCCGTTAAGCCCTCTGTTATCAGAAATCTTTATGGATAATTTAGAGAAAACTATTATGAACCACTTCAGCAGTAAATACTTTCTTTATTGGTATAGATACGTTGATGACGTCATTGTTTGCTACACTGGTACAGATAGACAATTGGATAATTTCATTACTTATATTAATTCCATACACCCTCGTATTAAATTTTCTCTAGAAACTGAAATGAATAATTCTATTAATTACTTAGATTTAACTATTACCAGAAAAAGCAACAAACACGAATTTTCAATTTTTCATAAACCATCTCATACAGATATTACAATTCATAACACCCTTTTTCACATAAATTAGCGGCTTATCATAGTATGATTCATAGCCTTTTCAAAATTCCGTTGTCCGAAGCTAATTTTCGGAAGGAATTGCATATAATTAAACAAATGGCAGTAAATAATGGTTATTCACCTAATATGATTGACAGCCTCATTCAGAGGAAAAAATACAAAATGGCAATTTCAGAAATTTACCCACTTATAAAAACAACAAATCAAAAATTCATAGAGATGAACGTACTGGTGTTTATAAACTCGACTGTAACGATTGTGAAAAATTCTATATAGGACGTACAATTAGAAATTTCAAAACTCGAATACACGAACACCAACGTAGCTATATTAAGCAGAAAATAGACTCTAATTATGCGTGTCATTTTATTCAAGAAAACCATACCTTTAATCTCAATTATAATATATTACGATTTGAAAATAGTCTCCACAAAATCAACTGTTGGGAATCCCTATACATAAATAAATATAAAAATTCCGGAAATTTAGTTAACGACCAGATTGAAGTAAACCCTTCTCCTCTCCTTAATTTGTTCAATGTAGGTACCTACTAATAGCTCAGAATGAATTGCTTATTGTTATTTAGTTTCTCTAAGTACCCCTCTGTTATTTTCAATTTTCGTATAAATAGATTGTTTTGTAATACCATAGTTTAGTACGAGATGAAGTCAATGTTATGACGAAACGCGTTTACTCAATAGATTTTTATTTTAACCTGTGAAAAGTTAGTTTTTTATTTCTTTATAAAGTTATAAAAACTAATTTTATTTTAGATTAATGAAAGTTATTTGATTCCTCGCTAAAGTCACTTTAAATAATGGATAGAGACCTATCTTCTTTATCGGAGAACAGTGATGGAGAAGAGGAACCAAGATATCGAAGAATTCGATTCATAAGACCTCGAATTAATGTATTTGAGAAATATGACAATGTTGATTTTGAGGCCAGATTTCGTTTTCGTAAAGACATTGTATTGAATATTTTAAATAGAATCGGTAATCATCTGGAGTCAAAAGTTCATGGTAACCGATCCATAGAACCAATGGCTCAATTACTTCTTGCATTGAGATTTTATGCAACTGGTGCATTTCAAAATTGTATTGGAGACATTGTCAATATTTCGCAGCCCTCAGTGTCACGAATAATTAAAAGAATTAGGCACTATATTGCCCTGTTAGGGCGAGAAGAAATTAAAATGCCATCGACCCGGGAAGAAATTGTAGAAGTGTGTACCCAATTTTATGCAATAAGAAATTTCCCCAGATTCATTGGTGCTGTGGATTGTACACATATAAAAATATTATCTCCTGGCGGAAGAGATGCAGAACTGTATCGCAAACCGACATGGATACTTTTCTTCAAACATACAAGTAGTGTGTGATGCACATTTAAAAATAAGACACATATGCCCATTTGCACCGATTTAGATTTGAGTAATACTTTACTAAGAAGTTCTTAAAAATAAGAATTGCTTAAGTATTACGTGTCTTGCACCACACGATTTAAGACAATGCTTTACAAAGAACATCTTAAGATCAGGCAGACTCGGCAACGTTGCAAATTTTTAGGAACTTTTACTGTCACTTACTGGTCACGTAGACTTTTGGCACGGCTGATTGTCATCTCGCTGCTTTTCCTCTTATCTGCATCTGCATACTTTCGTTGTTTGGTTGGTTTGTATATTCTCTTAGGTTTGTGTTGTTTCATTTTTGTTTCAAACGATTATATATTATATTGTATTAATATCTTCCCGAGCAATCTATCTATCAGCTTAATGGATACGCAGGTGCGTATTACATTGAAACCTGTAAAATAGTATTATTATGCATTATCTAGGTTATACATACTATTTTATTAATTATAGATTACCAAGAAAACCAGAACTGCGAATTTCTCTGCCACAGAGAAGAGTTTGGTGGAGAAATATAAGCATGTTCTTGAGAACAAGAAGACGGACTCTTGTTCCAATGAGGAAAAAAATGCTGGCTGGAATAGAGTTACCAGCGAATT
Source organism: Cynegetis impunctata (assembly GCA_030704885.1). Lineage (NCBI taxonomy): Eukaryota > Metazoa > Arthropoda > Insecta > Coleoptera > Coccinellidae > Cynegetis > Cynegetis impunctata. The sequence goes on from JARQZK010000766.1 coordinate 346,639, forward strand.
TAATTCTGCATGCCCGGAAAGTAGACACAGGAACGTACAGTCATTAAAAAAATTGTATAACAAAAAAATGGAAGTCCGAAAGGCTGTAGCAGAGGAAAGAAAAGAAATTTTTTTAACAGGTACATTTGAAACATTTGCATAATTTGAATTATAACTTGTATTGTAAGTATAAAAATGTACAACAATATTTTGCAGGCGGAGGAATACCAAAAATTGTCGATTGCCCTGATAAAGATCTGCTCCTGTCGATTATGAATGAGAAAACAGTGTATGGAATGGAAAATCCATATGATTCAGACAGGCAGCAGGTAAACATTGATAATGTTGAAATCACTGTGAGTAACTACTATATAGTATTTTACATAATAAACAATTTTTTGTTTTTTACAGGTGATTGAGGATGAAAATGAAGTTGTTACATTACATGATAGTGTGAGTTTATTTGTTCAAATTTTTAATGTAACTCCTTTTTGTACAACTTTTCAAAAATGTTTAATTAAAATACAATCACAGTAATGTAGCTATTACAATAATGTATATTAATTATTTAACAATACTTTTTATTGACAGGAGCAACCAGGGCCAAGTGGGTTGAGTACAGTCAAAAGACAAAAATTAGAGAATCATTGTGTATGTTATAGCCACATAGATTTTTATAGGAATAAATTGATACTAATAATTTATTTAATTTTTAGGAACAGGACAAAGACATGAATTGGAGCCACCCTAAAGCTAGCCTCTTAGCAAAGCCTTTGAGCAAAGGCCTTCAAAATTCGGAGACTCCAACTTCTCAGGTAGTTGTTTTTTTGCATATAAAAAACATATTTCAATTATAAAATTTTTAGAAGATGTCCTCAAGTAGAAGACGACCTACAGTTGTCCGCTCCTTGACGTCTTCTATTGTTGCAGAGAAGTATGATGTCCTCCTTGCACGTCGTACTGCAATTGCAGAGATGGAAATGCAGCATTGGAAAAAGCAATTAGGGTGGCAGAAGGAGCAACAAGATTTAATACGACAGTCATTACAATTAGACATTGAAATAAAAACAAAGACTTTGAAAAAAAATGCGTAGAGAGCAAGAATAAAATTATTTATTAAATAGTGAATAATTTTAGTTGTTTGTTTATACTTTAGTTATAGTATTAAATGATTCTGTATATATTATGTAAATAGTAAATAAATCAATAACCAATTGTTTTAATCAATGTAAAATGTGCGATTAAAATACATGTAATGAATGGAAATAATAGTATACTATACATAAACTTACCTATGCTAAGACAATTGCTATTATGAAGCAAGATTTTTTAAGGAGGCACCAAAGTTGAAATGGAAATTTTTTAATATCAGACTGGAATCAATAGATTAAATTGAGGCCACAATCAAAGAAAATTGATAAATGGTTAGTAAGTGAAATTATTGAAAGTACAATTAGGGACATCCAAATAGAGGAATATTATATTTTTTGTTAAGAAAATAACAAATTTCACTATTCATATGCATATATTTAATCTATAAATTATTAAAATATTCATTTATTAACCCTTTCGCTCCGGGATTTATTTATCCCAGCGAAAGTTCAAAAAATCCTGTTCGACAAAGTCTACCTTCAAATATCTTTGGGTGGGATATTCTAGTAGTATATGGTCTACTGTAACTGCAGAGAAGCGCACGGCGGCAATTGTGATTTCTAACCCATAAAAAATAATTATAGATCGTGCACGTGCTTGATTGGTACGGCGAACAAAGCATATTTATAGTAGAAAAAGTGACTTTTGTAATAATTATCGTTATTAGTTACATAAATAGGTGAGTAAAATAACTGTATTATTTATTTATTTGTCACAGGTAGGGGATTCTTTATCACTATTAGTTGTTCAGTTCAATGGGATTATATGTCCCTACAGGTATTCTCAGTGGGACATATAATCCCAATAGTTATAAAGACAATACGATTGTTTTCAGAATGGATAAGAGAAATCGCCCACTTACTGTCAGTGAACTGCAAGAGTTAGCTGATAATATTGACGAGGAAAGTTCAGATTTTGACAGTGATGACAGTGTTGAAGACAAGGACTTCATTCCATCTGCCGAGCAAGAAGAAGAAAGTTGTGATTCAGACAGTAGTGATCAAGAAGCAATAACAGAACCAGAAGAAAGTTGTGACTCAGATTATAGTGACCAAGAACAAACAGCAGAAGAGTTTGAAAGCGAAAACCAGGTGAATGCAGGTGCTTCTCAAAATGAAAATATGGATCCACAGCAGTCTAACACATCTGGTTATTGTGTGTGGTCTAATGTGAATTCAGATAATTTCTTCCCAAGATTTGTGTTGCCTGGCAAAGAAAGTCCTATTATAACTGCTGATTTGCACCGAGGTAGCACTGTATTAGACTGTTTCCTGAAAGTATTTCCACGCAGTTCATTTATATATATTGCTCGAAGTACAAACAGGCGCCTTGCAATTTTAGAACAAAACAAGAAAAGAATTATATCAAAAACATGTGACAAAAAATTATGCTTCTTACAGGCGTTACGCTCATTATGCATTATAATAGAGTACCTTCGTTTGCTATGTACTGGTCTAACAATACATACCTAGGAAATGAATGTGTACGTAATGCAATTTCTCGTGATAGATGTCAGTTGCTGCTATCGAAGCTATATTTCACAGAACCCAATAAACCTATGGAAGGTACCAAGACTTACTACATGGATGATTTGATTTCGTGTTTGAAAAATAGTTTTATGAAAGCCAGAACCGATTCAACTTACCAAGCCATTGATGAATCAATGGCAAAATATAAAGGAAGATCTGCACTGAAGCAATACATGCCTCTCAAGTCCATAAAACGTGGCATAAAATTGTGGACAAGATGTGATTCTGAAACGGGATATGTATATGATGTAAACATTTATGCTGGTAAAGATAATACAAATTGTGAGGGTACGTTAGGCGAACGGGTCGTATATAAGCTTGCATCTACAATTTCAAGAAAAGGTGTTGTTCTCTGCTTCGACCGCTTCTTCACATCTGTAAGTTTGATGGACAATATAAAATTTGCTGCTGTAGGTACATGCATAAAGACACGTAAATTTCTACCAAAATTCGAAGGCAAATTGAGCCGTGGAAGTTTTCAAACAAAAGGAAATGAAAATGGAACTTTGGCTGTGAGATGGCAAGATACAAAAGACTTTATTGTGTTGTCCAATTGTCATTCAGCAGGCACTGCAACAGTAAGCCGTAAACAGAAAGATGGGACTACGGCAAATGTTACATGTCCAGAGTCAATCGCTTTTTATAATCGCTACATGGGAGGCGTTGATTTAGCCGACCAGATGACCTCCTTGTACGATTTGAATCGAAAATCTCAAAAATGGTGGAAAAAAGTATATTACAAGCTATTAATGATAGCTGTTCACAACTCATATATAATATATGGTGAACTAAATCCTAAAAATAAAAAGACATTTTTACAGTACCTTGTTGAGCTAGCAGAAAACCTTATTGCCGCAGGTCGTCAAGGTACGAAAAGGAGAAAAACTAAACAAGTTGGCTGTCGGCTGCCAATCTGATGACTAATGTTAGCGACCATTTGCCAGTGACTGGAAAATCAAGTCGATTGAGATGCGTTAGATGCACTATGAAAAAAACGGAAAAACGTACAAAATTTATGTGTAAAATGTGCAATGTTCCTTTATGTGCCGATTGTTTCACCCCTTACCATTTGTAATAAAAACTAACATTGTATACTGTTGGGATAAATTTATCCCACTATAAACTACTAATGGGACATATAAGTACGAGAAAATAAATTTTTTTTATATGATTTCTGCCTTATTTTAATGCTTTAGTTTTGTGTAAAACAATAGGTTTGTAAATATTCTTGAAAAAGCATTTCAGGAGCGAAAGGGTTAAAACATCTCTAGCTAATGCATTATTATCATTTTCATTTCGAGCCACCATAATATTTACCTGCCCAATTAAAGCTTCAATCTCATTTACATTTATGTCATCTGGTAAGGGAGGTTGTATTTCGTTCATTTTACTTGCAATATTTAGAAGAACACCAGTTGCACATATTACTGACATGATGGTACTCATTTTCAGACGCATTCCATATGCCAATACAGGAAATCTCCGTTTCCAATTACCAAATAGACGTTCAACAGTATTTCGAGTTCTTATATGGGCTTCGTTATATAAATTTTCAGCTCTTGTAACAGTATTGGGTAATGGAGTTAAGAGATAATGTCTTTGTGGGTAGCCACTATCACCTAAAAAAATAATTATACTTGTATTTTTTGTAATTAATTGTAATTGTAAAATATTACCTAATAAAAATGAATTTTGAAATTCACCATTCTCTATTCGAGCTCTCATTCTGCTACTATTAAAAATTGTAGCGTCATGAGCTGAACCAAGCCATCTGGCCACAAGATCTAAAATGTGCAGCTTCGCATCTGATATGACTTGAACATTCAAGGAAAAGTAGCCTTTACGGTTCCTGAAAACTTCAGCATCGTCTCCACCAGGCGATTGTATTTTAATATGTGTACAATCGATGGCTCCTTTAACTCTAGGGAATGAAGCAACAGCAAAAAAATCGTTTTGTACTTGCTGTATCTCTTCAAGGGTTTCGGGCATTTTTATGTGTTGAGGGCTTAATTCTGCCAGCGCAGCAGATACTCTGACAATGATCCTTGAAACTGTTGATGTGTGCATCCCTCCAAAGTCAGCAATAGATACAAGATGACCAGATGAAGCATAAAACCGTAGTGTCACTAGTAGTTGATTCATAGGAGACACACTATTGTTTCTAAAAATAATGTAACCACACTGTTATGTTTTTCTATATTTAACAAAAATTCACATCAACTTACACATCATTATCAAATTCCAAACGTTCTTCAATTTGAATTAATACTTGTAAAGTTGTTTGTTTCGTTAACCTAAATCGTTTATAAAAATTAAATTCGTCCATTTCGTGAAAATAATCTGACCGTGTATATCTTAATCTAGGAAATCCATGATCTAAAATATCTAAATCGTCCTCAAAAATATCGTTTATTCTCAAATCCATTATTAACCAATCACTGATATAATGGTATATACCACTCAAAAAAATATTACTAATTGCACACAAACAAAATAATGGAGGTTATTTCAATGTTATATTCTCGATTTATCGCCAAGAACAACTTAAGTACCCGACCGAGAGGGACTTAAAGTTAAGAATTGCTTTGCTATGTTAAGCATAGATTAACGGCTGGTGCAAACGAAATGAGAGTCTTAAGTTCTACTTAACTTTAAGTTAAACTTAAAAAATGCGGTGCAAACGGGCAATAATATCACGTTGGCCCGGCTCAGTACACGATTCAACTATATTAAATGATCGCCCTTTAGTTGTTGATTTGACTCATGGAAGATATGGTAGGAACAATTTTCTCCTAGGTGATAGTGGATATCCATGTTAAATATATCTATTAACACCTGTGTTAAATCCAAGAACTCCAGCTGAAGAAGAGTACAACAGAGCCCAAATTGCCACAAGAAATACTGTGGAGAGGTGTTTTGGAGTTCTTAAGCGAAGATTTTCCTGCTTGTCAGTGCGTTTAAGAACGCACGTGGATACCACAGCAGCAGTTATAGTTGCTTGTGCTGTATTACACAATATAGCCATTATAATCTTGGGGATTTTTTTGAACATGATCCTGATGAGTATCTGGAAGTTATTGAAAATATTGATGTTGCACCCATTCGCCAACGCACTGTAAATACAACAGTTAGAAATGCCATTAATGAAGGTTATTTCACCTGAAAATAATTTTCAGTCATTTCTAGTAGGGTAAACTGTCCCACAGTGAACTAATTTTCATATATAGGGTCACTATTTTTGCATTTTGATGAAAATACCTCAGAAAACATATCGAATGAACACTTCCTATTTTGATGCGTTATCTGTGTAATCATATGGGTACTCATTCGATTTTTCAATATACTTTTTAATTTTTTTTTAAACCATGACATATGGTTCACTGTGTACGATGATATATATACAGTGAACCATCATCCAGTACACACTGAATCATAGCTCATAGTTCAAATGAAATGAAGGAATTATTTCAAAAACTTTATTGATTTGTCATGACTTAACATAAAAAATAAAGTACAAAATTGGTTGGTTTCTAATAAAAATAAATCTTCAAAAATATGTAAACTGAACCGAATATTTTGTTTTAAATAAAAACTAACTACAAACTTCTTAAAGTATTCTTTGGAAAAACAACGAGAAAAGTCAACTTATAGTAATTGAGACCGTAAAAGTCCATGTTGAAAGAGTAGAAGGAATTTTTGCACCTGGAGGTAGAGCCATGGTCTAATGGTTTTTGTAAAATAATCTTGACATCTGATTTCGACACTGTAGATAAATCGGGAATGTCAGGAATGGAGAACACATATTGTGTTGAAGATTTTTTCCTTAAGAAACTCACATCATATTCACCTTTTTGGACAGCTAAAACTTTAGCTAGATAGTAAATTTTATCTTTTTTTCCTTGGAACTCGACCAGAACAAATTCACCTTCGACAGGATCTCTGGTAAGATTTCCTAACAGGTTGTTTGCAATAGGAATCGTATCTTCATCTGAATTGTCATCAAATTCATCTGTCATAGCTCCATCACTTTCCAAAATCATGGAAGTATCAGATTCAGACGTAGAACTATCCTGTAATACTTTCCTTACACCTTTTCCTTTTTTATTAGCGCATAGGATTTTTGTTTCCATTTGCCGCCTCTTTGCTTGTTTTTCTTTTTCAATCTGTTCCTTTTCTGGCGTGTCCGTTGCTATCATACTCCCACCTTTTTTCCTATTCTTCCTTACGTGTTTTCTTGGTTTTGCTTTGAAAGGTGGACGTAATTCTGTCGGATCTATGAAGTTTTTGTGACCTGTTTCTGAAGATTCATTTATTGATGAATCTTCCTGGGGGGCGATATTTTCTTTTTCTGAACAATCGGGTTCCAGGTCTATTGACGTATTCTTGTCCGCTGCGACAGCAGTAGGATCCATCTCTTCAAGTTGTGGGCGATCAGTGACTGAGCTTGGTAAAAAGTCGATTTCTGTAAAAATCGTTCTATCAAAAGGAACGATTCCGGTTGCTTTAAAGCTATTTACTATCGAGGTGGGCGTCATAGTTTTTAGATAAGCTTCACCAATGAAACCACCCACATCATAAATTGATACAGGTTGGCCGGGATTTCTCATAATCCAAGAATCCGTGCTAGCATTATAAAAGGTTTTGAAGGGCTTGAATAATCCAACATCGAGAGGTTGTGTCTTATGAGATGAATGGGGTGGCAAAGTGAGTATCGTAACTCCGTGTGATTTGGCCAGTTTCAAAGAATCTACTGACAGATGCGATTCATGATTGTCCAATATTAAAAGCGATGGATTATCCATTGAAGAGGAACTACATTTTATAAAATGTTTCATAACTTCAGGAAATATTTCTGAATTCATCCACCCGCTCGGTGCTGCCAAACCCAAAGTACCAGAGGGGCGCCTTTAATCATGAAGTTCTTGAAGTTTTTTCGAGGAAAAATTATAACGGGTGGAACGGAATATCCACTAGCACAAACAATAGCACATGTTGTGCATAACGTTCCTTTCTCGCCACTTGTTACTTTCGAGAGACTTCTTATTCCTTTCGGTGCCAGTACTTTTGGAGGCTTTTGAACAGTGGTTGTCGCCGTTTCGTCTAAATTATAAATGCGTGTTCCATTAGCAAAATTGGGATGGCGTTTTAAAACATCTTCTAGATTTTGAAAATATTTGTCAATGTTATGACGATTGAAACCTGTAGCTCGAGCCAAGCTACAACTTTCTGGTGCTCGGAGGCTGACATCTGGATGCCGAACCCGAAAAGATCGGAGCCATTCCAGGCCTGCCATTTTTTTTTCCAGGACTCTGGAATGCGTATTTTATTGATGATTGCTGTTTCGTACGCTAACGTGCGGTAATCTTTATTTGTTAAACCATAGAACAGATACGCACAATTTTTGAGATATTTTTTCAATGCCTCTTCCTGTTCCGAATTAAAAATCTGATTAACGTTTTTCAAATAATATCTTCTCAATGTTGCGTAAGGAAGTTGTTTAACTTTCGCTGCTTTCCTTATTTTTGCCCCTCCGTTAATAAGTTCAACAGCTGCTCTCATATTTTCTTCTGTGTGAGCCCCTATTTTACGAGGCAGTTTTCTGCGAGCCATGCTGTAAAAAAATAAAAATATTACTTACAATTTCTGGAGTGAAGTAGTACACAGTAAATCAATGATTCACTGTGTAAACCTCACCACGGTTCACTGTTGGACGCGAGGTACAAAATCGTTTGAAGGTTAGAAATGAGAATTATTCATTTATTTAATCAGGCATTCGCTATCGATTAATATCCTACATAGATCATTCATCAAGAAGAAATATTAATTTCACTATCACAAAGTGTAGTTATCTCACTGGAACAAAAATATGGAATGAAATTTTTATTTTACGTACCTGGCTAAATCACTAAATCTGCAATATGACCTACTCCGACGAATGTTCGAGCGGCACTGACCGGACGATGGGTAGTGCGGTGAGAGACGCTTCAATCAATGCAATCGTTTTGTTTCTAGTGTAGGCAACAGCGCGTTGTACTTGACAGGTCCACTGTGGCACATGGCTCACTGTTGGACAGACGGCAGTCTACCCTACTGCATTTTTATCAGAAACTGTATTATCAAATCAATTCCTTTCTATTGACATTTTTTACAAATAAAACTCTGCATAAGTAACGAAATAAAACTCTTTTCATTTAATTTTCATTTTTAATAGTAAGGCATATTTTTTCTTTTTAATTTTTAAATCCCACATTAGGTTTTGTCTTTGTAATTTAAATACAGATTTTTGAGACATTGCCTCATACTGGGCATTTCTTAATTTTTGTTTAAAATATTTTACTTTGATGCCTCCGAACTGATATTTTCATCACTTTTGATTTTATTCTGCCGGGCACGGAATACAGGCTTTGGGGTTGGTAGAGTCAAAGGGGTTGGTTCTGGAGAAATGGGCATGTAGATAGGGCTAGGGTTAACTGAAGTGACAGTCACTAAAATCGGGTCCATGTCTGAAAATTAAAAAAGTGCATAATACATCAATAGAAGAGTAAAAGCATGGATGACAAATATTATTTTTACTTTTTATAATTATTGGTGAGTGTTCAGCAACTGGAACATAAATTGGTACTTAATTAGTAATGTTTATTTTAAAATAAACTTCGAGCAAATTTTAGATTTAACAATAATTTGTGTATACATAATGAATATTCATCAAGACAATACATTACCATTTTAATAGTCAGCAGCGGAATCATACATGTTGGCATTTGGTTTTATATTACCTCCCACTATGCTCAGTATCTGCGGACTAGTATTGCTGATTTCCGGAACACAGTCACCTCCCCCAGTTTTCAAAATTTCTATCTATAAAGCAAATATAAGAAAATGGTTAAAAAAATTTCAACTGATACCTCCATAAATTTATATTAAATGAGTATTGATTTTCTGGAGCCATAGACAAGGGAAAGATAGGACAAACTTATTTGAGATGTATTTGTACAACAAGTATGTTCTCACTTAAATACATATAATTTATAATAATTGTATAAATTATAAAAATTTTTGTGAAATATTTTATTTATTAAATAATAAAGACATATATTTCTTAGTGAATTGTCAGCTATTCCAAACGTTTTTGGTGCCTATCTACAAAATATTTTATTTTATTGATGTATTGGTCACAAAACATTTTCTCACTTTTTGAAGCTTAGCTTCTTCTTTTGCCAAGTGTATTGCGGCTTTTGCATCCTCCTCCTCAACAGCAATTTCCAGGATGACTGCTTGTTCATATTGTGCTCTCTGCAAAAGATCCCAAATACATTTACTTATTGCGAAGGAGTTTCTGCAAACAATTTATAGTATATATATGCAGAATATAAAAATTGTTGACAGAACAAAAAAGTAGTAGTTTCTTTTTTAAACTTGCACTCTTTGGACACTATAAGAATTCAGTTTGAAATGCAGAAGTATATATTATCATTTTAAACTTATACTTATGGAAATAATAAATAATTATTGAGTAGGACTTACATTCTCTTCTGCAACATCCTTCCTAGCTTTCCTTTTACAATTTTCATACAAATTTTTTAATTGCCTCACATCTCTAGGCTCTTCAGCACAAGCATTGAACTCCTTTGTAATGGTCTCCCAAGCTTCCCTTTTCCACAGTGTCTTTTTTTCTGTATAGTTGAGGAATTTAGGAAAAAGGATTAGGTTAGGAAAAAAATGGGTATTCTCTTGCCAAGACATTTATATTTTTTTGTATATTTATCAATATTTGGCATGTTTGCATTGACGTAGGTATATTTATCAGAGGAAAGTAATATTTACACATAAAACTAATTTAATTCAAAATCTGAATACTGAAAAATAGTAAATTGATGAAGTTCCCGTATTCTTCAAGTATAATTTGTTGTAGGTTATGTGTTGGCAATAGGGATAAAAAATTTGAAATGTTTTATGAATAATAAATTCTCTATCTCAATGTTACACGGAATTTCCTTTATATCCTAATTTCCTTAACACCTTAAATACTTACGATTCTACGATTTTCAAAAACAATTATTTTTCTTGTTCTGTATAATTTTTAGTTTTATTTCGTTTACCGGCCATAACTATAAAATAACTATGTGAAACAGCAACATAAAAAATATTTAATCCAACTTACTGGGAACCACGTATATAATATACTAGATATTAACCTTCAAAAATAAAATAATATAACAACAGGTATCGAACAAACTTTGAAGTATGCTTGACACTTACATTACAGATTTAAGCCGTATTTTTTGACGAATACGGTTCGACGGCAGTTTTTGAACCGTTTTTATTTGTTTTTAAACTAGTTGTTATTGGTTAAGACCTATTGCATATTTTTGTAAATTAGGATGCCGCAAAGACAAAATCGTCTTATTACTTTTAGTTCAGTTCCAATCTCAATTGCTCGAACAGTTATTACCTGTGTTGCTTTCTCTCCTTTCTGGATTTCTAGTGCCAGAGCATTTACATGTGGTTCTGTGGGGCAATCAACCACATTTTAGAATGACAGGATTTACTGAAGAGTTCATTGATCGGTATTTGGATTTTGATTTCTTCCGGCTCTTCCGCATGTCTAAGAAGACATTTGGGAAGCTATGGAGGCAGATAGATGGGCCTGAGTTTTTTCACCCATATCAAGGTGGCCCTGCACCACCAGTTAAAGGACACATGCAGCTACTGATGACACTATGGTGGCTGGGTAAAGGTGAAACTTTGCTCAGTGTTGGTGAGAAATTTGAAATTGTGCCATCAACAGTGTATAACTGTACAAGCTTGGTTTTAATGAAGCTCCTCAAACTAATGCCTAAGTACATATACTGGCCTAATACTGTTGATGAATTTAATTTAATTGCAAGGGAATTTCAGGAGTTGAGAAGATATCCAGGTTTGTATATATTAAACTGTCTTAATTTTTAATCTAAGTACTGTTTAATTTTTAATCTAATTCTCCGAGAAAAACCTTATGCCTTTTAAAATGACAAGAATAGGCTTATTACCAAGGTAGGTTATACTTTATACTTTTAATTTAAGGAGTAATTGGTGCCGTCGATGGAACCAACATAAAGTTCAAAGCTCCCCTTGATCAACAAGACAGCTACATTGATAAAAATGATTGCCACAGTATTAAGCTGCAAGGTATATGTACATCCCAGAAAATTTTTATCAATATAATGGCTGGATTTCCAGGATCAGCTCATGATTCTCGTGTAAGTCCACTAGCAGTAAATTATAGTTTCAAAAGGAAAAAAAAGTTAAGCAAAATTTAAGGTTTTTGGTGATATACGATATTTGATCTTTATACTAGGTCTTCAAAAATTCTGAAATATATCAGGAAGTGGCAAGAGGCAATAGAAGAAAATATTTTCCAATGGAACACTATCATTTAATTGGAGATAAGGCATACCCATTGATGGATTGGCCAATGAAACCTTATTTAGGGTAAAGTATATAATGTTGCTACTAAATTATTGTATCGTACATTACAAAGTTTTATATGTAAATTTTAGTGATTTAGTTACTGCTTTACTATACGAAGTTTTATAGTTTTACCATTCCAAAAGAGATTTATTTTTTTAGAGATGACAGGCATCTGATCAGACAGCAACGGGCCCATAATTTAGCTCACAGTCAGACAAGAATCTGCATTGAACACACTTTTGGGCTTCTAAAGGGTAGATGGTTGATACTAAAATATATAAATGTGTCATCCATAGAAAAGGCTGTAAACATTATAATTGCCTGTTGCATATTACATAATTTTTGCTATTTAAATGGGGATGGATGGGATGAGTATGATCTAGATGATGACCACAACTGCGATGAGGAAGATTTTAGAGGTGCAGCAAATCAAAGTGCAATGAGGAAAAGAGATGAAATTTCACAGTTGTTAAACTAATTAAACTTGTAAAACGAAAATGTTGGAATATACAGGGTGAGTCCGGGTTAAAGATCAGCAGTGTATGGAGGTCAAAAAATGATAATTCGATCAAATATACTTTAGTCTAAAAGTTGTTGATAACCGAGGTACAGGTAATTAAAGTATGATTATCAATGATTGTAAACTAACGCCCTGTATATTGTCTATCGACAAACTTCTATATAGACTTAAAGTATATTTAGACAAATGATCTTCTTTTGACCTCCCTGTACACTGCTGACGTTTGATGGTTTAACCCTAACTCACCCTGTATATTGTTACAATGTGGTTGACAGTTTTACTGTTTTAACAGTAAAAATGTCAATGATTTTTGTATTGATTGATGTTCTGTTGTAGTAAATTATTCTGTTGTAGTGACTTTTGTAGGTTTGGGAGCCACAAATTTAGGCTATTTAGGTTAAGCTTTTGTTATTCCTTGTAATTTTTATTTTCTAGAATCTCAAACCTGGGTTTCTTTGATTGGGCCCACTTTTTAATTTTATTGGCTTAAATTTATATTTGAAATTACTACAATTTATATAGGGTATTTATATGTATATTGTTTTTCGTGACATTTAAGTAAATTTTTGTTCTTTATTGTCAGTTAAGAAGGCCAAGGCATAAACACAGTAATTTATTAAGTGTCAGTGAGTAAATTCCAATACAATATATTAAATATTGAATTTTGTTGTTTTATTTGTATTGCTTGTTTGCTTGGTTTTCCTTAATATTGTTTAAATTCAAATTTTTCAAATTTATTTATTCAATTCAATAAATGGTTTCTTACAGAGGTCAATAAAATGCTAATCAATGCATAATAATCTATATTCATAATACTGCAAAAAATCAAATCACATTTCTTCAGGAACTAGGTACTTATTCAAAAATAACTTTTTAAAAAGGTTTTAGTAACACTAAGAACCTCTTAAACAAATGAACATTAAAATTAAAGTCTACACAAAGGAACTTGATGTGTAAAATATGTAAACCTGTTATAAACAAGAATACTTACCAACTACAAACAAATAACAAAAGTAAACAAAAAATAGTTTAGAATCTAACAAGTATCACTTTATAGGTACATGGTTAATCACTATCAGAACCTCGATGCCTTCTTCTAGGGTTTGGAGCAATTGACTTAATTACTGCTAACATTTCTTCATGGCGCTTATTACTCTCCTCCCTAATAAATGTCATGATCTCTGAAAATTTTTGATTGTTTGAATTCATATTTTCTTGACTTATGTCGACAAATTTCTGCAATAACTGATTTTTATCAGGCCTGATAGATCTTTCAACACAAAATCTGTTTTTTGGTGGCCCTTTACTACAAGTTGATGTAGAACTTTGTGAATTCTCATTAAACATGCAATGGGTGCCAGTGAAATTAGGACTCTCAAGATTTGTTTCTTTATTTGTGTGAGGCGAAGCAGACATCTCAGGCAGGGTCTTCATGGAATCGATAACCAGTACTGGTTCAACCTTATGCTTGTCACCCAGGATTTCTGATAGTTCTTCAAAATGGGAGGGTTTTATTATTTTTCCAGCCCTGGTTTGTCTTTTGCTATCTATGTATTTAATATATGAAGCCTGCAGGTTGGAAAACTTTTGCCTACATTTTTCCCTGCCTTCTATCCCATTACCGACAAAAAAACCCTTGTTGTTCATTTCTGTTGCTATTTGCATCCAGATGCCATTTTTGTTTGTCTTTTTGTCATCAAACTGGTCCTTAAATCCCCGCCTCAGTGTGAGAAAATGTTTGGTGGCCTCAAGATCAAACTGAGTTTGATTTTTGGATGATGTCCAAATAAGTTTTTGAGAAGGAATGAATGAAGAAGGTTCCTGAGAAGAAGTTCCCATTTGCTGTCTTATGGTCTGCATGTAGAGGCAGCGGAAATTCCAATCTGGAATAAAAAAAAATTGCTTGAAATTGGCTTGCATATATAACATTTGGGATGGGGATCTAATTACCTATTTCTGACTGTTTTTAAATATCATTAATTTTCCAATCCTTACCATTTTCTAATTTATTTGCAGTCTCCAGGTCCACTGTCAGAATGAGATTTTCAACTTGAATCGATTTTAGGCCTGCTGATGTTTCCGCGTCCATTATTATTGACTTGTTACTTTTTATGATTTTCCCCTATTAAATAGGGCTTCGGCTTTGAGCTTTATGACTGCTTATCACTATTTTCAAATAGAATATTCGCATTTGCTTGTTTTCAGTTCACAGGGTTTTGTTGACAATTTCTTGAATTTTTTCATAATATCCATCCCCACTCTCTCATTGACAGCTATACTGTCAGTTTTTGTTTTTGAACCGTGGTCCGAGCTGTTTTTAAAAACGATTGAAAACGGTTTGTCTATGACGTCACTAGTTCGTCAGAAAATGCAATATTTTTAAAACGGTTCAAAACGATTCGTCAAAAAATACGGCTTTAGTTACCGACACAACGTTGCCATAGTGTGTCCGCCCGTTTTGTAACGGTGCCGTTATATCTCGTCTGGTTAAGTTGTGAATACCAACTAATATTTAACTGACCGTTATCCTGACGGCTCCGTCATTTGATATTTCTGAATAGCGTAGTAAGTCTAAAGGAAATTGTTCTTTCGAAGGAGAAACTTTCGATGGCGTAGATTTCTTCTTCCACGTTTTGAATTTCCCTTTTGAGCCACTTCTCTCATCCTTCTTCGGTTCGATTGTAGCTTGCGAACTTTCTTTTGCTTGTTCTTTACTCGCGATTCTGTTGCCTCTTCAATAGTAGGTGTTTTCGGTACGTATCCTTATGTACTTGAAGAACAATTCAGGAAATACGATTACCGCGTAAGTATGCTAATCGGACACTGAGGCGCTTTAGTTGACCAGTTAAGTAAAAAATATGTACTTTTTTACAACGATCTATTTACAATTGCCTTCAAATTTATGACAACATTTAATCCTGATCACTAATTTGTGATATATAAACATATATATATATATATATATATATATATATATATATATATATATATATATATATATATATATATATATATATATATATATATATATATATATATATTTATATATATATATATAAATATATATTTATATATGTATATATATTTATATATATATATATATAAATATAAATATATATATATATATATATATATATATATATGTATATTTATATATATATTTATATATATATTTATATATATATATATATATATATATATATATATATGTATAAATATAAGTATATATAGATATATATATAAATATATATATAGATATATATATATCAAATAGGTTAATGGGTTAAACGGATGAATTAAAGGCTGGTAAAAGTGTACTCTTATATTCTTTGTCAACGTTTCGGCTTCTATTTAAGCCTTCATCAGGACTCTACAATAATAAGTTCAATAATTAGTAACACGAGCGGTCTCAAAACAAGCAGGACTCACCGAATGTTTGAGGTTATAAAATAAGCTAACATCTCCAAAAACAGAAAAAACACAAAACTGATGTGACAAACCATAACATTATTAAACTGTACTACATTATATGAATTTATCCAAACTAAGTCAACCATGATTTCTTTGACAAAACAAATATTACGAATATTCAACAACACAACATCGTGGTACCAAGAGAATGAAGCAATCACAGAATGCTCAACAACAAGTTGACAACCTAAGTTATAAAATTAAAAATAAAATAAAGTGACACAAAATGTTCTACTTCTTCTTATCCTGACCTTAATAATCAATCAACAGAACTCTCATTGCAATTCGTGACGTCATATGCTATTAAAAAGGAATAAATACTACTAATGTTATCTATATCTTTCCTCGAATTCATTGAATCCGGGCAACGTTTTATATGATACATCTCCAGAAATGATCTCTTATCTAAATTACTCTCAAATTCCAAAATTTTTGCAGACCCATAGTCTATATTATGGTCTGTAGCTCTGCAATGTTCAGCCAGTGCACACACCTTCTTTGGGTTCCTTATATCACTCTTGTGTTGGCTAATTCTCTTTTTCAATTGCTGAGACGTCTGACCAATATATGATAATTCACATACATGACAAGGAATGCTATACACCACACCACTAAGTTTATCTTTATCGATCTTGTCTTTCACTGATGAGAACAACAATTTAACACTAAATTGATTCTTAGTGGTGTGGTGTATAGCATTCCTTGTCATGTATGTGAATTATCATATATTGGTCAGACGTCTCAGCAATTGAAAAAGAGAATTAGCCAACACAAGAGTGATATAAGGAACCCAAAGAAGGTGTGTGCACTGGCTGAACATTGCAGAGCTACAGACCATAATATGGACTATGGGTCTGCAAAAATTTTGGAATTTGAGAGTAATTTAGATAAGAGATCATTTTTGGAGATGTATCATATAAAACGTTGCCCGGATTCAATGAATTCGAGGAAAGATATAGATAACATTAGTAGTATTTATTCCTTTTTAATAGCATATGACGTCACGAATTGCAATGAGAGTTCTGTTGATTGATTATTAAGGTCAGGATAAGAAGAAGAAGAACATTTTGTGTCACTTTATTTTATTTTTAAGTTTATAACTTAGGTTGTCAACTTGTTGTTGAGCATTCTGTGATTGCTTCATTCTCTTGGTACCACGATGTTGTGTTGTTGAATATTCGTAATATTTGTTTTGTCAAAGAAATCATGGTTGACTTAGTTTGGATAAATTCATATAATGTAGTACAGTTTAATAATGTTATGGTTTGTCACATCAGTTTTGTGTTTTTTCTGTTTTTGGAGATGTTAGTTTATTTTATAACCTCAAACATTCGGTGAGTCCTGCTTGTTTTGAGACCGCTCGTGTTACTAATTATTGAACTTATTATTGTAGAGTCCTGATGAAGCCGAAACGTTGACAAAGAATATAAGAGTACACTTTTACCAGCCTTTAATTCATCCGTTTAACCCATTAATCTATTTGATGTATCACGACCGGAGTTATTCTTTCTGATGTCTATATATATATATATATATATATATATATATATTTATAGAAATATATATATATATATATATATATATATATATATATATATATGTTGGTTACGTGCTAACTGCCACGAAGCAGGAGTGTATTTTATCTATGTTAAAAGTGAAGAACAAACTTGTATCGAGCTTTCGGTCACAGAGACATAAAATGAACGAACTAACTAACTAAACGCTCTACTATCTGGCTTTGGTATTTGTGTCATATTCCTACGTTCCCACGTTATTTGCGCCCTTCAGGTTGACACGTACCAGAACACTCGGAACGTAGATTCATGTAAAATTTCCAAAGCTGACAGTTTTAGAGCAATAAATTAAATATAATGTATCAACTAGTCTAGACAAAAAAGATTCACTATATGAGTTTATCAGTCATAGAAACGAAACATGCCGCCCGCGTTGATAGGATCGCCTTTCGAAACACCTAAAACAAGGACACGTAACAAATAATGTTTCGAAGCACCTCTAATCATTGTTTAATGCAGTGGTTTCCGAACTTTATTTTACCACGGCTTCCTCAAAAATATTTGATTATATGGCGCCTTCCTGTCATTCTATGAAATAATACAAACACAAAAATTTTTAGTACTAAAACATTCATTGAGATACACTCTTATACACAAGAAAAAACAATAACAATATTTTATTATTGTCGCTCAATGAGACGGATGTGCTTGTCTATTTGCACAAAGTTTATCAAATCTTGGGTCATTGACGAGATAGCTACACGAAGCTCCTTTTCTACGACCAAACGAGCACGATATTTTGATTTCATTGCGGAAAATCCTGTTTCGCATAAAAAAGATGTTGCGAACGGCAGTAAAACTTTCAAAGCTTTATATGACAATATATTATATTCGCTCTTAATATCTAGCGAAAATTGAATCAGAGATACATTCTGATATTTTTGTTATAAAGGAGAATCACAAGATAATTCAATCAAGTTTTCTTTCTCAATACTTGCTGATTCAAATTCGTCATCTTCTTCGTCGATGAATGGATTCTGTATCCACGCACATTTTGTGAAATCAAGATCATATTTGTTTGCTTCTTTTTTAACTTGGGCGCATAAATTTAAAAGTGAAATCATGTCAAACCTTTTTTTTTCCAAATTTTTCTTCCATATTTCCAATTTTTTTATGAATGCTTTCACTTTATCTTTTTGAATCAATAACTGCATTTGTGGCCCTTGCATGGATTTATTCAAAACAGTCAATTTTCCGTTTAATAATAAAATTGTCATCTCTGAATATATTTGCATCCTCGTTATGATTTTCTTCTAGAAATATTGCAATTTCTTCTATGAGTCACTTTTGCACGAGATAGCCAGCGCACTTCAGAATAGTACAAAACTGAGGTGAAAGCAGCTTCCATATCTTCACACAGCTTTGCAAATAACCTAACTTATAATGGACTATTTTTTATGTAGTTCACAATTTTCGTTACTTTGGTAAAAACGTAGTTAAGTTCCTAACTTTTTTGATACGAGAGAGAGCTGCTCTGTGGAGCATGCAGTGCGTCCAGACAACATCGGGTGTTTTCCTTTTAATTAATGCTTGAAGGCCAGTTTTATATATATATATATATATATATATATATATATATATATATATATATATATATATATATATATATATATATATATATAAAATGAAGTGAACTAGGACATTTATTTGAAACTAATCAAACAAACCTCCTAGCGGAGCTGGTTATACGAGTTCACGAAACATCGAAATGCATCCATATACCTTAGGAAGGTGTATGTTAGAAACATTAAGTTGTCTATCACAATCAATGGAAATGATAGACAGTCTGTTTCGCCCTTATTTGGGGCTCATCAGTATCATCTATCCATCGAAAGTGATAACCAACCAAATATTTCCAACGACGTTATATTTTCCTTCCAGTGACTATATGGCATATAAATATGACACAGCGCCACCAGTCGGAAACAAATGAACCACATCCCACAGATAGAAGAAAACATTTCGGCAACATGAACTCGCACGTCCTGACACCCGAAGGTGGTTACTATAATCGCTAAGCAATTTATATGTGTCATATTTATATGCGATATAGTCACTGGAAGGAAAATATAACGTCGTTGGAAATATTTGGTTGGTTATCACTTTCGATGGATAGATGATACTGATGAGCCCCAAATAAGGGCGAAACAGACTGTCTATCATTTCCATTGATTGTGATAGACAACTTAATGTTTCTAACATACACCGTCCTAAGGTATATGGATGCATTTCGATGTTTCGTGAACTCGTATAACCAGCTCCGCTAGGAGGTTTGTTTGATTAGTTTCAAATAAATGTCCTAGTTCACTTCATTTTATTGCCACGAACGTGTGTCGTTAACACGAAGAATTCTGTTTTCTATTCATTGCTACCTGTAAAAGGGATAAAATTTGGAGCGCTTGTTACTTGCGGCGTGTGAAGTTTGAATTACATCGAATGGATGTATCAACTTTACTCTTGCTTAGCGATTATAGTAACCACCTTCGGGTGTCAGGACGTGCGAGTTCATGTTGCCGAAATGTTTTCTTCTATCTGTGGGATGTGGTTCATTTGTTTCCGACTGGTGGCGCTGTGTCATATTTATATGCCATATAGTCACTGGAAGGAAAATATAACGTCGTTGGAAATATTTGGTTGGTTATCACTTTCGATGGATAGATGATACTGATGAGCCCCAAATAAGGGCGAAACAGACTGTCTATCATTTCCATTGATTGTGATAGACAACTTAATGTTTCTAACATACACCGTCCTAAGGTATATGGATGCATTTCGATGTTTCGTGAACTCGTATAACCAGCTCCGCTAGGAGGTTTGTTTGATTAGTTTCAAATAAATGTCCTAGTTCACTTCATTTTATTGCCACGAACGTGTGTCGTTAACACGAAGAATTCTGTTTTCTATATATATATATATATATATATTTTTATATATATATATATATATATATATATATATATATATATATATATATATATATATATATATATATATATATATATATATATATTAAGTGGATTATTTCCTGACCTGTTATGTTTTATTAATATATAATTCTTGGGGGTAGGTCATTTATAATGTTGAAGAGAGTTTTTCTCTAGGTTTCAATAATGAGAAACATTTTTACGCGTTTCGGCGATTAGCCATTTTCAAATCAAAATTTATTATCTAAAACACAAACAATGGTTTCACAAATACATCAAACATTAAGAACAATTGTTACTTACGTATAAACTTAAGTGAAAATTCATATATGGATTGATTACAGTACGAAGCATTCAACGTTAGTACAATTCACTGGTTTAACTGTGAGTGGCAGAGTATTCACGACGATCGCATATGGATAGACAGTTTTTATACAATATTTTTGTTTACATGATAAAGGGCATGAAGCATCTGACTTTTCAGTCAAAGTCCTCTAACAAAAATAACAAAACAATCCCATAATCTCCGAAGCATTATCTATTATATTACCACAATGAAAATTAATTTCCGAACAAGGGTTGAGAAAAAAAAAATTATATAAAACAACATAAATAAACAAAAATTAATGAACGTGGAAGTAAAATTGCAATTTTGTTATTGAAAAAGATTTTGATAAGTGTGAATAAAGCTATCTAATTGTGTTCTCGAGTTAATTGAATTTTTGTCTAAATTTATTTCCAGCATTTCTAAGAAGGTTCTTTGTGTGTTATTTTCCTCAACAGCAAGGATTTTAGTGTTGTCGAAATCGAACGAGTGTAACTCATCTAATGCGTGCTTTGATAGAGCAGTGCATTTTTTATTGTTGATTACCGAATA
Organism: Cynegetis impunctata; assembly: GCA_030704885.1. NCBI lineage: Eukaryota > Metazoa > Arthropoda > Insecta > Coleoptera > Coccinellidae > Cynegetis > Cynegetis impunctata. Next base: position 368,115 of record JARQZK010000766.1, read on the forward strand.
TCGATGTTCATATAATCTTTTGTGCAAGTATTGTTTTGAGTTACCAATATAAGTTCCATTGCAATCTTTGCAATCAATTTTGTAGATTGTATGTGTTTTGTTTCTAAATTCGGTGTTAGGTTTGAGTTTGGTGAAAATTTTTTTTTGTAAAATTGTTAGGTTTGTGTCCTACTTTGATATCATAGTTTCTTAGGCCGTTATCGATTTTTTGCGAAAGAATTGAAATGTATTCAAGTCCGATATAGTTTGTGTTATTTGAATCCCTGTTATTATTAATATATGTGTTATTGTAAATTTGATGAATGCGTTTTTTTATAATAGGTTCGAAATAGTATTTTGGATAGTTATTTTTTATTAACACTTTTTTAATTGTTTCTAAATTATTCTTTCGGAATTCTGGGTGGGAAAGTTTGATGGCTCTGTCAACAAGGCAATTGATTACACTCTTCTTGTATTTTTCTGGTACACATGATTCGAAATTTAGGTATTTTTCTGACCATTTTTATTTAGAAAAAACCATGGCCAGGATGGTTGCGGGCAGCTATACCTACTTATTGAAATGATATTATAATAGATTATTTTATTATTTAGGTTTTTTATATCTGTTTTAGCATTGACAGCACTTGGAGTTTGTTTAATGCGAATCATCTCATGTATTTCCATTTCAGCCTGGTTATGCTCAGTTTAAATTATCCTGGTCTTAGGAAAGTCGAATTTATGGTTTAGTTCTCGCTCATGTTTGCTAAGGGCTGTTAGGTTCTTTTTGTCATATCTGTGCCTGTTCAATCTGTTATCTAAATATTGGCTAGTTTGCCCAATATATACCTGATTACAATGAGCTGAGCACATTGAATTTCATATACTACGTGAATTTTCTTGTTTTTAGGTGTTTTGGTTTTTAGTTGACTATAGTTCTTTTCCAATAAATTATAAGCTATAGAGTATACTTCTTGTGTTTCTCATTTCATAGTTTCAATAAATACAAGTGCATAGGGTTGTATTAATGGAATATACGTATTTTGGAATGTTAGATTGCGTGAATGATAGAGGTCATATTCTGTGAATTCCATTATTGGTACAGATACTGAAAATATTACTTGATCATTTCAGATTATTAGGGGATAATGACCGACCAACAGTGAGACCCTTTTTTTTCAAGCTGATTTATTCGGTTTATTTTAGAGACAAAATATGTATTTTTTTGCCGCCATCAAGCTGAAGGCTTTGATTCAAAGATTTCTGGAACATTTTGTCGGATTTTTCAAAAATGTAAATTTCTATTGCCATGAATATCAGAAGATACATTTGTCTCACTTTTGGTAAGCATTGTCCAACTGTGAGACATCTCACATCCAACAGTGAGACAATATGTATGTTGTCAAAATAATAATGATATTATATTTTATTTCGATTTTATTCGGTAGAACAAGTGAAACAAGATTAAGGTTAAAATATATTTAGCGAATATCCACTGAGCTGAAATCTATTTCGAAAGTGAAAGATGATTTTTGACGAGATGTGTGTCCACAAAGAATTGGCGGTGGCATGATGAATTTGATACATAGTCCAGGGAAGATAGAGAAAATTAAATGAATTTTGCCGTGCAGCAGATATCGAGATGCGGTTTCCTGCATTGTGTTCAGGAAGGTCACAGAAAACGAGTCTATATGGTCTGGTTAATCCGTTTTTGGAAAAATACCTTCTGTGCCGGAAAATGCATTTTCCAATTGCACCACTACTTGTACCATTATAGGAACGACTGGAAACTCGAAAAAATTGCTCGGAAATTGTTACTCGGGGGGTTTCAGGCCCGCCGAACTCGATTCTGGCATTAGAATTACCCGGGGGCGCACGTAGGCGGCCCTGCGGGGGTGGTTAATTGGGGGAGAAATTGCAGCGTGCATGCAAATCGCTCCAAACTCGTTACTCGGGGGTTTTCGGGGATGACGAATTCAGTTATAGCATTAGATATCTACGATTCAAGATGAAATTTGACAGTTACGAATGACAGATGTATGACGTACGACAGATCTATATTTTAAATCGAATATGGTGGATGCGTGAGGCTATGAGAATAAGCATGGGGGCTTTGGGAGTCTTTATGAGGGGTCTAGACGACTGAAATTGTTCGATATATAGGAAAATATAGAGTTTTCATGGGGGCTTGAGACTCTTATACAAATTTCAATGTTATTCAACCTTACTTTTCGTTAGCTGACATACAGATCACGGTTCAGGAATCCCTACTCATTTGGAACCTTCTCAACAGAGGGCAATCGTATTCAATATTCGACGTATGACAGATATATGGTTTCAATCAAAGATGGAGGATCTAAAAAAAATTTATACTGAAGAAATCCACATGCAGAATTGAACTCAGTATCTATATTAAAGTTCAACACTACGTTCTCCATCAAGTTAAAAAAAAGTTTCAAATTAAAAAATCCAGCGCGAGGATCGAACCTGTTTCATTAAGAATCCAATCACTGCTCTTTAAAATATTCAAATCGAAAAAAAATTAAATTTTCAGGCTGAAGACAACCAACAATATGATATCATCGAATTGTGAGTTCGGTTTATACATTTTTCAATCGTCGAATATTACGATGTTATTATATTCAAACTGTTATATTTGAAAAAGTCTCGCATAATTGATATTCTTTTAACTTCGTTAATTTTTGGATATCCTGATTAGTTAGCATGTTGAAATACATATGGGGGCCCAGAGGCCTGAAATTATTTGATATAATGGAATGGGGCTCCTTCGGAGAGTCTTGGCTACCCTTCATTGATTATGCTAATAAAGAAGTTCGTTAAGGGAAAAAATGTATTTAACAGATAAGACATATTCATTTGACCTCTCCGTAATCACCGTAGCGATATTTCAATCAATATAAAAATAATTATTATTACTTCCTCATTAAAATGTTATTTTTCAACGTCCATTAAGCTGGCATTGTCAACATAGCGGAATCAAATTTAGTATAGTTGAGAATTTGTTGCTATTTTGTTGCTAATTAGTTACAGCAAAATTGATTTTGTTGCTCCAGCCGTTTGGGAAAAAAATGAGACAATGCCAGCTTTTGGGTAGGCTGGCATTGTCACATAAATTTTTGGCACATACAGTAGAAATAACTGATTCTAAATTTGTTGCTAATTAGTTGCTAATTAGTTACAGCAAAATTGATTTTGTTGCTCCAGCCATTCGAAGGGAAAAACACGACAATGCCAGATTATGATCAAGTTGGCATTGTCACAACAATTTTTGGCACAGACAGTGGAAATAACTGATTCTAAATTTGTTGCTAATTAGTTGCTAATTATTTACAGCAAATTTGATTTTGTTGCTCCAGCCATTCGAAGGAAAAAACACGACAATGCCAGCTTATGATCAAGTAGAAATTACTGATTTTAAATTTGTTGCTAATTAATTGCTCACGTTTTGAATAGCTGAAATGAAAAAAAATCAACAATTCACAACATTTTTAAAATATGAAAACTAGAGAACTAGAGACGGAAGATTCGGAAGCTAAAAATAATATTCGGCAATTAATATTTGAACGCTGTAGCTGAATAATATCATAAAATATCAAATAAGAAGCTTTCATTTTGAGATAGAAGCTATTTCAATGCTACTGCCATGTATGTGAACAAAATTCAAATCATATTAACTCAGGATAAAAATTATTGAAATTCTGATAGACAACAAACTGAAATTTACGAAGATTTCCCAAGCATACGTAACACGTCTTGCTCATGATCGACATTTTATTAATATTTTGAATTCCTATGAGCCTTTGCAGCGTATATCGTTGATTATTATTTTTTTTATATTGAGTTAACAATAATTTAACTTTTACATGAAGTTTTAGAACGTACGTGTAGCCTATGGTCAGCAACTAATTGCTTACTGGAATCTGTGAACTTATGTAGCTCTTGTTATCAATTATCATTCCGCTGTTCAACTTTCAACTAGAATCGACACACCTTTTTTTCTTCGAATGGGACTCATTTTAAGGACCTTATTTTCAATCATTTAGTTGGTGTTTCCTTCATATCTATATGTAAATTTAATAAATTTTATCCTGAGTGTATATAATTTCAATTATGTTCGAGTACATTCAGGTAGCATTGAAACAGCTTTTATCTTAAAATAAAAGCTCATTATTTGATATTTTCTTGTATTATTCAGATGTAGCGATCAAATATCAATTGGCGAATACTATTTATAGCTTCTGTATTTTCGGTATCTAAATTGCAATTCTCATATTGTCGAAAAATTTCAAATTGTTGATTTTTTTCATTTCAGCTATTTGAAACATGAACAACTAATTAGCAATAAACTTGAAATCAGTAATTTCCACTGTCCGTGCCGAAAATTTATATGACAATGCCAACTTTATCATAAGCTGGCATTGTCGTTTTTCTTTCTTCAAATGATTGAAGCAACAGAATGAATGTTGCTGTAACAAATTAGCAACTAATAAGCATCTAATTTGTAATCAGTTATTTCTACTGTGCGTGCCGAAAATTTATGTGACAATCAACTTAATCATAAGCTGGCATTGTCTTGTTTTTTTTTTCAAATGGCTGGAGCAACAAAATAAATTTTACGGTAACTAATTAGCAACTAATTAGCAACAAATTTAGAATCAGTTATTTCCACTGTCTGTGCCAAAAATTGATGTGACAATGCCAACTTAATCATAAGCTGGCATTGTCTCATTTTTCTCCCGAACGGATGGAGCAACAAAATCAATTTTGCTGTAACTAATTAGCAACTAATAAGCAACAAATTTAGAATCAGTTATTTTTACTGTGCGGGCCAAAAATTGATATCACAATGCCAGCTTAATCAGAAGCTGGCATTGTCTCTTTTTTTTCCCAAAGGGTTGGAGCAACAAAATCAATTTTGCTGTAACTAATTAGCAACAAATTTAGAATCAGTTATTTCTACTGTATGTGCCAAAAATGTATGTGACAATGCCAGCTTAATCAAAAGCTGGCATTGTCTCATTTTTTTCCCAAACGGCTGGAGCAACAAAATCAATTTTGCTGTAACTAATTAGCAACTAATTAGCAACAAAGTTAGAATCAGTTATTTCTACTGTATGTGCCAAAAATTTATGTGACAATGCCAGCTTAATCAAAAGCTGGCATTGTCTCATTTTTTTCCCAAACGGCTGGAGCAACAAAATCAATTTTGCTGTAACTAATTAGCAACTAATTAGCAACAAATTTAGAATCAGTTATTTTTACTGTGCGGGCCAAAAATTGATATGACAATGCCAGCTTAATCAAAAGCTGCCATTGTCTCATTTTTTTCCCAAACGGCTGGAGCAACAAAATCAATTTTGCTGTAACTAATTAGCAACAAATTCTCAACTATACTAAATTTGATTCCGCTATGTTGACAATGCCAGCTTAATGGACGTTATTTTTCAAGCTTCTCATCAATAACTCGATATAAGTAATTCATAAAATTTATGAATTACATTAGGTCAATTCACATAATTTATTGCTTCGAATATTTAATATTCGAAGCAATACATTATGTGAATTGACCTAATGTCATTTTCATGTTCGTTAGACGGACTGCTTACTATGCAAAAAACATGTAGCTGCACGTTTAAAGCCACTGATATCCTATCTAATGCAATGAACCGGAATATCTTTATTTCATTGTCATTTAACGTTCGCAGATAACTGACTGAGTTACATTCAAATAATATAATCAGAGACTCTTTGAGGTATAAAAAAAAAAATAATTCACGATTAGTTTGTGCAAAGTGTGTGAAATAATTGTACAAACCAAATAAAATTCAACAATAAATTCTTCTTATTACAAACGGAGTTCCAGTGGATCAAGTGTATTCAGAATTGGAAATTGTATATAGTAGATAATTTTTGGTGGATTTAATTTATTATTTTCTTCTGAGAAATTCAGACTTGAGCAATAATTTTCAAATATTCGTGTTTTTGAGTGTAGTATTTTTTCATTCATCCAAATTATTCTTTGAAGAAAGACTAAAAATATTTCTTTTACGCGGATTTCACTAATCATTCGACGAACTACCGAATTCCAACTAACTAATTCCATATAATTCGTCCAGCTCAACAATTTATAGTTCCATCAAGTGAGTACATATTATATTTTAATAAATTTAGAATTGGAAATTGTATATACTATAGCGAGAGCGAGACAGACCTCTATCTAGAACAGTGTTGCCAGATGTAATAAATAACCTTCAATCTAATTAGCTGGCTCTTTTTTCAACAAAAGGAGAAGAGTTTATTTATCACGTCTGGCAACCTAAGGATAATTTTTGGTTCAATCAATTCAAATCGTATACCCAAGTGCGATGGACAGAATATTTATGCATACTTTTAAATGAACTATATTCAAGTTTTTAACCTTATATAAATCAATAGTAAATAGGTAATAAGCATATATATAAGGCTAAACGAAATAAATTCATTCTTTCAACATAGATATATACAAATTCATATACATGAGGTTAAAAATTTCTATTACATAAAGCTCTCTTTCTGTATATAGATGTGAATTATGTAATAGTTGTTTATAGAATAAAACACTTGTTATTCACTTTTGTTATTTATTATATGATTATGCGACTCTTACGATGAGGTCCATAGACTGGCGGAAGTGACTTATGACATATATGACAATGTCATAGATCTTAAGGAATAGTGAGGGATGGAGCCGATACGAAGCGCCCCCTCATGTTAGTTACAACAACTATCATGTATATGTAACAAATTAATAATCACTAACTTCATGATCAATAAATCTTTGACTTATATGAAATTTCAGAAAAATAAACAATCACTTGTGTTGTTGTTGTGTTATACAGAAAAATAACAGGGGTTCTCATACCCTTCATTTATTATACTCGTAACGGAGTACGTTAAGCGTTAAAAAGGTTTGAAATTTTTGTGTAGCTGACAAATAAATATATCCTTACTAGTATTACAGATTTCAAACGAATTCATGAAATCAACCATATATTCGAAAAGACTCACATTCCAAGAAATGTTTTTTGCACAATTTCGCTTATAATATTCAACAGGATGTTTATTCATATTTTCAATATAACCTCATATAACTCGCATAATTGATATTATTTTTGGATATCCTGAATAGTTAGCATGTTAAAATACATATTGGGGCCCAGGGGACTGAAATTATTTAACATAATGGAATGGGGTAAAATATTTTTTATTCAATATGACCATAAAAGTAAAAGATTAAACTTAAATATTGATAAATATCTCTTGTATCATGGAGCATCGTACGAGAAGAATCTGAAATAATATTAATAGCATATTGAAGGCGAAGCTTAGATCATCAATGTTTTAGCGTTTCAATATTTAATAAAAAAAAAATTTTTTTCAGTAAGTAAGGAGAATCAAATTATTAGTTTAGTATCAAAATTATATTACTCACTTATTCATTCTTGTCCCTTGTAGAAACAGAACGCTACTCGAACTCTCACATCCACCCATATAACAACGTTATAGCCAAAAATATTAGCATTCCATAACTCTTCTATGTAGTTAGGTCTCGTGGGAGGATCTCCTTCGACGAGGCTGATGGCAATCTATTGAAAATCAGTAAGGAATTAAAATATAATTGATAAATTAATTTTGAAATACTCACATTTTCAGCGGTGTAAAAATCCCCTAGAACATCCTCAGTGACAGTCGTTACTGTCAAAATCCATTTCCTCGCAATTTGAGCAGATGTAATAGCTTCTCTCATCACAAACACCATCTTATAATCTTGGCTTGTCGCTCCCAACCAAGTGCTAACTCTTCTCACTAGTGTTATATTCAGCATGTAACCTACAACTGCTTCTTCTGTTTCAAAATCGTCACCAGTTATACGCGAATGACGCAAAGCCTGAAACTGTTCTTCCGTCAACTGAGATAACCTTGAATATCCCAGCAGATTTCTGGTAGGTAGCCCCGCTTCATCATCATTTTGTGCTATATGTGGCATCATCACTTCCACTGATTGCTGTTCTTCTTGGTGTAATCTCAACTCCACTTCAAGTCTTTCTACTAACACGTACTGTGCGTACTGAGTCTCATAGAGTGTATGACTATCAGCTTCAATTATTCCAAAGTGTCCTTTATCGTTAACTGGTTCAGGTAAAATTAGTTCTACTCAATCAATGCTAATTACATCTCCAATGCTATTTAACCAACAGGCTAAAGGCACTGGAATGTGTAGTGGAACTTCGTCTACTTTCCGGGGAAAATTTTCGTCCCTCTCTTCTGATACTTCTTTTCGCTGTTTGAGCGCAATCAGTCTTCTGTAATGAAATACCGCAGCGTAGTATTCAAACATGCTCTCGGATACCTGGAGAGAGAAAGTCCTCAAACATCCCTGCAAATCAGAATATATTTTCCGGTTTATGGTAGCCAGTCCTTCAGCAGTTATTTAGTGTCGCAGAATCTGCTGACTTGGCTGGTTTTCAACCAAACCGAATATGTCTAATTCTAGAGGATCTTGTCCTTTCGCTAAGCTAGGTTTTGATGGTGTGTCCTTTTTCTTCAACATCTTAAACTTGCTTCTTGTGCCATTCTTCTCATCCTTTTTAGGTTTGATAGTGGCTGTAGGACTTTTTTTGTCGTTTCTTTGCTTATCACAGGTTGAGGTGGTTCTGTGGCTTGATTCGTTGGCTCCTCTATAGTTTACTTCGAATCGTGAAATTCACGTTTTCCACCTCTATGATTGCCTCGGCCTCCTCGTCCTCTTTCTCGTGAGGAATTTCTGAAGTCTTTGTTGGCAGTTGTTTCTTCTGTTATTTGCTTCGAATTCATTTTGATATTTAATTTTTTGTTACTTATGCGACTATACAGTCTAACCATGTAAAAATGGCATTACAAACACCACAAATCCAACGATTGCATTGTTCACAGGCACTCCAATCAGGTCGTGCATATTTGGACTAGTCTGCATAGCAAATAGTTGTGGTGTTCTCACACTGCATGATCTACCGGCATTAATTTTTTTCGTGGAAAAAGATCCAGCTTCTGAAAGACGCCTATGAATATCAGAGAACATTTCTCGGTGAAGCAGCATTTATGGTTTATCCTTGGTCACTTTCAACGGCAAATCAGGTCGGGTTCCAACCGGACAAGTTTTCTTATACAGAGGTTGAAGAAACTTACTCCAGTTCTAAAAAATTTCTTGCTGACAGTCGATTACAGTAAATGGACTGGGTTTGACTCGACTGTTCCTTATAACAGCTCTCCAATCTTCCGGTATCTCAGCATGGGATCTTTGGTTGATCAATCCCATGTTTTTATCGCATTCAAGATATGAATGTCCCCGAATGGGGAATACAATCGTTATTTCATCAAAACGTTTTACTTCGGATACGAGGTAATATACGAAACGTATAACTGTATAGTTTTTAATTTATCCAGCACACGAATCACAGAATATGATCAACTCACGTACTGTTTGACAGAGAGTTTCAGTAACAAAGTGAATTAACACTGAACATACATCATCTGCACCTTTCGTTGTGACAGATTCATCATATGTGTAAAAAACAGATTCGCCAATTGACAATAGATGAATATTAAAGCTATAAAATGAAAATTGTCTGCGATAATGAATACACATCGTTTGTGCTCATGTTGGGCAAGGGTAAATTTTTCTGGAAGTCCATGGTAATTGCTTCAACTTTTTCCGATTTCTGAGCAGCTCTTCTTGCTTGGCCTTTTCTTTCTTAAAATGTATTAGCCTTCATTTTATGTAGTTTCATTTCAAACTGGAGTTTTCTCAACTGTTCGTGAAACGCCTTTGGTGATCAAGATTATTTGAATGAGTTGTTGTTAGTAGTTATACTAGGCGGGAGCTGGATCACATTCCATCCAGTTCTCGTTGATGATGGTAAAAATCATTGGTAACTTGACCTTGTTTATCCTTCACTTGAAGAACTAGTTCTTAACCTGCAGAATCATCAATGACCAGAAGGGGTTGTTGAAAAGAGCCGTGAAATTTGTGACGTCACACAATCTCAAGACTCGTCAATGACCAGAAGGGGTCGTTGAGCGAAAAAATTATAAAAAATTTTGAAAAAATTTAAAATAAATTCTAAAGAAAAAATTAAAAAATTTTAAAAAAATTCTAGAAAAATTAAAAAAATTCCGAAAAAAATCAAAAAAAATGTTCCACCTGGTGATGACATTTTTGATAACTCCTTTTGGTGACATTTTTTTGTGCTACCTGTTTTTTCGTGGACATTTTACCTGTGATTTTCCACCTTGAGGTGACATTTGTATTTTCTTGTTTCTTGGGTTGGTGTTGACAAGTCTTACCTAGGGTTGCCTCGACTAGGGGACGTGAAAAAAGCTACGGTGGGAGAGAATTGAAATCGAGTTGACATCATCGTCGGGATTCGAACCCAAGATTTGATATTGAGATAAGAATGAGAGAGAGCGTTTATCCGACTAGGCTAACGTAGCTTCACTTTGATCTTAGGATTTCGAGTATTTAAACGATTAAGGTGACGTCATAATTATTACGTCGAAACAAGATGAGACTTGTTGACGTATAGGTTCAAAGATCAAATGAGATTGTATATATAAATGATGACATTTCTTCTTTATAAGCAGTAGAGAGTTACTATATATATTAAGATAATCTAGTGTTTCTGAACTGTAAAACGAATAAAATGAATCACTTTATTTCAATCGTTTTGTTTCTTTTTGGAACTTTCAGTAGTTTTGCTTTGAATGAAACGAATACTTCTGAACCTTATGATAGAGTTACGGATTATAAGGCAGAATATTATCAATTGTATAATCATAGTTTCAAGCTATATCAGGAATGTAATAATCAATTGATCGATTGTTCTCTACAATTGAAAAATGAAAATCAAGCTCGAGAAAAATGTCTAACAAGAATTTATCACAGTGAAAAACAATTTAACGATATGAGAAAATTAATGAACAGTAAAACTAGAGAGAATGTTCTATTGAAAACACAAATGAGTAATATAAAATCAAACTTTGAATGAAAAAATATCAAGTTATGACGAAAAGTTTAGTATAACACTGGAAAATATTGTAATTCGTTAGTTGTGAAATTTGTAATATTTTTTTGTAGATACGAATGTTCAAAAACAACCAACTTAGACTTTGGAAATATTTCATACATAAGTTCTTCTAGTGAACAGATATTATTCAGTATCCACAATTTCAATTTTTCATCGTTTAATTTCACTAAATCTCTGCAACAGTTATGTATGTTACCAGATAATAAGAAAGATTCACAAATCACCCTAATACATTCCATAGTTCTTCTATCCAAAATTGGTAGCGAAATATTATACCGATGATAATTTTTCATCCATTTTATCTAAATAATATTGAACAATACTCTGTAGATCTTTTATAGACCATGAGAATTCAATCGAGTCCATATTTTCGATCGACATTTTAGATGTTTTATTGAAGCTTTTTCTTCTAAAATAAAAAAAATTAAAATTAACAATTTTTCTCTTTGTTGAATATTGTTACCTTTTTCACTGGGCTTAGTGATGACGTATCGGTTTTCCTTTTGAAATTTTCGTCGTAGGTAGTCAGAAGAAGAAGAGGACTTGGTGGTCACTTCTCAGTACATACAAGATCAATATAGTCCTTGTTGTTATCGGAGTGAATAGCAATGAATATCTCACAAAAGCAAAATATTGTATCACAGTTTCCACAGTAGATTGTTTCTGTATATATTTGTCAATTTTCGTAGGTTTTACTTACTTTTTTCAGTGAGTAAATTAACTCTCACTCCATACATAAGTACTGGTTAAATGAATTTTTAAAACCCCAGGGATAAGTATCAGTCGAAATATAATTGATAACCCTTTTATCATCATACCTTGAAAGTGTAATTTTTTGTTGTTGAATGGAATAAATTTCATGTTTTTTCGCATACATAAGGAACTGATTTGTGCTGACATCTGTATTATTAAATAAAAACTCGTAATAATCATTAAATGTTAATAGTTTTAAGGAGGATGATTGAAAAATTTTAGCCTTTTTCGTAATACCTAAATTTGTTAATAATACTTCCATATCTCGTTCATTGAAACCTTGATCTTCTAGCTTTTTTTTGAAATTCTATTTTGTCCTTTATTGAAGTTTGTACTTTCAAAGTATACATTTTTGATTTCAAACCTATGAATTCGGTTATTATAAGACCTCCATTTTCGTCCTTCATTAATCCGATAACTTTTTTATTCATCAAAGGTATTTCATACGGATTATGAGGATCGTAATTTGAAGTATCAAACCGATGGATGTTGTTTTTTATGATTTTAAAAATATCATTGTGAAAAAAGTGATGAATGGTACTATCGGTGTCGGTATAGAGTAGTTTTGCAGTGTTTCTAAAATTTTTTTTCATGAAATTATAATGAAAGTCGTATAATACTGTTTTTGATATGTCTAAAATACTCATACCTACGTAAATTGGTTTAGTAAAATTGATCTCTATTTTATTCATTTCAATTATAATTATATCTTCATCAATAATGGAACAACTATGAAAATTTGGTTGGGAAATGTAATAATTGGGTCCATAACGTCCTTTCCATTTGGTAACTAAATGAACAATCTCATATTTACGCACGTTTTCCATGGTTTTACCGAATACTGCATTTATCATTAATTCAAAAAATTGAATTTCGAACTCATTCATTCCATTTTTCCTCAATTCAATATTTAACTCGATATATTTTTTCAACCAAGCTGATTGTCTAAATTTCAATACTCTGTGAATTTGAGTAATTTCCAACCCTAATTCAATAGCTTGTTTTAATGTTCTAGAATGGTTAATATAGTTTTTTCTTTAAAATGTTAATAATTTAGGAATTTTTATTTTAGCTCTGGGTGGTATGAGATGTTCAGGACAAAGAGGTAAATCGAAAAGATGTTCTGGATAGGTAATATCTACTTCATAAATGTATCCAAAATCATCATTATCATTTATATCGAGAATATTAGGTAAAGAATAAATATCTTTAACCCATTCAAAGTTACCAAATGGAAGAGCTTGCAACATTGCCCACCCGTACATATTGTTTATGTCGAAATAAATAACGTACGATTCATCTTCAGATGAATCATAAGCACCATTTATCATATATTTATTATTTGCTTTTCCATAACGATTAGAATATTGTGAAATTCCTCATCTGATTCCAGATTCGATAAACATCATTATATCAACGTCAGCTATTAATTCTAAATTAATATTGGTCATTTTGAGCATAGCGTCGAAAGCTAAACCTGGTGCCGTACAGTAATGTACAGGATCTAGACCATAATTTATTTTACAAATTTTTCGAAAATTCTCAAATATATCAGCTAATAATAATACGTCTGTTTTCAAATAAAGTTCTGCATATTCGCGTAAATTTTTAATATGAAATGTTGACCAAACTAATTGGGCATGTTCGTATTCTAATTTTGTGATATGCTAATGTTTGAGTTTTGAAAAAAATTCACTGATTGGAGGTAACGTTTGTTCCCATGAATCGAGAAATTCATAAGGGAAAATGCCTTTCTTCTGTAATAATTGAAATTCGTGATCATTTCAAACAAAACTTCAAACAATGGTTTTATGTTCGTGAGGTAAATACGAACTTAATTTATCTAAAGAAGACATAAATCGAAAGGAATCGATAAATTTAAAATGAATTCTTGTATTTTCTAAATATTTTTGAAAGGAAATATATCGTTCTTTGTTAAGAGGTAATAAAGTTATTCGTCCGGGAATATTTTTTGCTAAAGATTTAATAATAAAATGAGAATCATAACCCGATAAATTATGAAAAACGACACTTACACCATGTGTCTCTTGTAATTTAAGATTACAAGATGTATGAGCTGCTGGACGAAATTGACCAGTCCACTGATTATAGTCTCTGACTTTCACATCCGATACAGTGAATGTTTTTCCACAAATATGACAATTAGTTGAATTTTGAAATTGTTCTTCTCTAGATAATTTCAAAGGAACAATTTTTTTAAGTTTCTGATCTAAATCTGAACCAATCTGTTCTAGTTCCTTTACAAACCATACGGCACAATCGTCTCCAGTATACAAACGAAATTTTGAAAGTGAATCATCAAAAGAGCATTTCATATCGTTACTGTTAGTGCAAAAGGTCGTATGTAAAAGTTAATTACTTTACAGGGGAGCATAAAAACTGATTATTTCCGTATGATTAATTAGTATGATTTCATTATTATATTTCTGTCTCCTGTTTCCATAGTAACTAATGTATAATGTAACTTTTGAAACATTAAATTGATAAATAAGATAATTACTGTAACATACGACTTTTTTCAGTTTTAAATTGTAACTTAATTTGACATACGACTTTTTGCATATCAACATAGGAATCTTTGCAATTAAAGTTTGAGCCTAAATTTACCATACAACCTTTTGCATTTAGGCACATATCTTTTCGCGCTTGATTTGTGAGACAATTATCAAACCAAGGAGAATTTAAAACCATATTTAAACATCCAAATAAACTGATTTAAAAAAATAAAAGACTTCAAACATTTATAAACAACTTTTATTAAACATTTTGTACAAATAAAGTGAAAAATTATACAATTGTTTCAATAAATATTGAAAAAGGTTATCATTTAAGTTTCGACGTATTTCTAGCTTCTGTATCAGATTTCAACTTTCATGTTTCTGATGAGGAAGTTAGAAATGATTTGAAACTATTAAATTCTAAATCTTCAAACTGATCCGATTCATTGGTTAATAATGTGAGGGCACATTGTTTCTGAGCAATTGCTGTGCCGGAGATTATCATAAAAAAAATGATAATCCTCTTCAAGGCAAGTTTTCAGGTCTTGGAGGTCCTTAAACTTCCGTTCTTGAATGGGAAGGGGCTTGTAGAGTGGTTCAAGTTGTTGGAACACATCAGATGCTGGTTTTGGTCGCCTAGGAAGTTCAGACCAGTCTTCAGAAAAGTTCAATTTGTACCAAATGTGCCCGTCGGGTTTGTACATAAGACACCTTGAATCGGTGACAAAAGGGTCACCTTTTCTTGATCCGGGACGAATGCTTTTGTAGTAACCATTAGAAAAATCATAAAAGTCCTTGTAATTTAAACATTCCACATGATATGGCCTGGGGAGCTTTCGTGCGGATTTTCATGAATGTTTTCCAATTCATCAATGCAATGAATGTGTTCATTGGTACTTTGGTTGAAGGCTTTGTCCAAGGGTGATTTTTTTAACCAATCATGAAACGATTTTTCACCTAGACAAAATGTGTTCAGGAACATTTTGCATGCTCTCAGTTTACCATCTCCACCTTTGGATATATTTAAGTGTGTTCTTACGGGACCGTCAAGGGAGTTCCACGCCGAAAGCATGGTTTAGATTTTTCCACCAACGACACAATTTTGGCACGCTTAGCCTCCAAGAGCAACATTTCCAAAAGTTATAAAAGTTTCATTCTTTCAGTATCCGGCACTTCTCCACATTCAATTGCCTTAGGTGTTTGCAACCACATGTTTTAATTTTCTTTATCCTTTCAACAGAAAGTTTATACTCACCACTTTCATCTTGTTTTTAAACCCAAATATTTTTCTCCTCTTCTTCGTTTGCTGCATTTAAATTTCTACTCCATTTGCTAGGATTCACATGCTCTCCCTTCTGATACTTTTCTTTTTTTGCTGGAGCTAAAATTCTCTCATTTGAACCATCTTCTGTTCTTGTTCATCAACTCCCTGTATATTCTGAATTTCACCCGAAACACTCAATTATTCAATGTTGTGTGACCTAGTTTGTTAGTTTCTTTTGACCAGTTTCCTTTTGATTTAAATTTTTGCCTTGCTGAGATATTATTATGATATATTCATCTCACTAGAGTCTGAAGAAGAAGTGGTACATCAGAGTCTGAAGCATAACATTCTTGCGACTCTCGTCAAAAACGTTTTCATTCAGAAGATTGCTTTGTAGACAGCAGAAACTGGTAGATCCTTTGTTGACACTAGCGAGTGCGTCACCTTCATGTACTCGCCGGATAATGTATTTTTTTTTCCCACATTTATGAGTAGCAGGTGGGTTACTTTTGGATATGGCCATGCTGACCAACATTTTCCCCCTTGACAGCATTCTTCTGAAACAGAGGAATTCTATTGGATAATTATATTAATATACAATATCATTTTTATAATCAGGAGGGTAAAAGCTTGAGGGGGTAAAATCTTGGGCGGGGGGTTGAGAGCTGGGGGGAGGGTAATGATTAGGTTTGAACCGCTTTTTATCATTGTTTAACCGTCGAAATTTAGTCGACGCACCTAATGCTTTGAGAGTGATGTCTACTATTCACAGAACTACTAGTTTATTATTTTATTGATGTTTATTTGAGAAAGCATTTTTGTTTACGATTACTAAAAAAGGGTTGTACGCTCAATTGCAAAAAGTCTTATGTTATACACCCCATCAAATAACCTCAAAGAGCCAGGAAAATTTAACATACGACATTTTGCAATTCAAATAAAAACTTCAATAAAACATCACGACTACAGCTGCATTTATTATTTAATAATAGAGGTGTTCATTATTTAATAATTGAATGGCTGAAAAAGCCAAATATTGGTTAAATTTTAAGACATGTGTGTTTAAACTAAAAGTATAAGAATTAAGTGATTTTAACCTATGTATCTTGTTTTCGTTTTTTATCTTACCACACTCTTAAACTAACTAACCGAAAAAAAATAAAATAAAAGAAACTTACCTTAATTGATCTGGATTCTATCAACTAAACAGTACAGCACGTGTGAGCACCCTAACCTCTCTGTTGTCCATCAAGTTTATGTTCTACACACGACTTTTTGCAGTAAAAAAAATCAGCTGCACAACATACGACTTTTTTATATTTAACCATAACTTATAATAGATCAGCTGATGACATACGATATTTTTGTAGCAGTTGCAGACAGCAAAATGTCACCTTTAGCACAAATAAAATAAAAATGGACAATTTTTACATACGACCTTTTGCACTAACAGTAACGATATAATACCTAATACTGAAAGCTTTATGTTTCTGATATCTACGTAACGTATCAGTTGCTTTATCATCGTTGTATTGTAATAATAAGCTTTCAATATCTGCATATATAACAAAAGGAGCATCTAATAAATTTATTTATTTGAAAAATCTTACATTTTATTCTTACCTGTTGGCATAGTGATTTTAGTAACATTTTTACGTTTACAAATTTCGTAATGTTTATCTAAACTATATTGATGTCTGAAATGTATAAGACAACGATCACAAATCTTCTGTTCATATTTTCCATTTGACTTCCAACTAATTTTGATAAATTTTTAATTAAAGCAAAATGATATACTGGTGAATGATCATGATCATCATCGGAAAAAGAATTGAAAATTATCACAATATTCATTTTTTAATAGTAATAAATAAACCTTTTCATGGAAATCGAATTTACTCAAATATACTGGGAAAATTTTATTCTTCTTAGCAGTAGTGAAAACGTGAATCTTAATATTATTTTTAGTTTCAAATTTTTGAATATCTTTCAGTTGTATGGAAAAGCTAATTCCATGATAGTTTAAATGATTATTGAAATGGGGATAGGAGGAAAGACGTGATGAATTTTCATGACATGGAAATTTAGCTGCCATTATACAATGAAGAAAACAAAATTCGTCTTTATTTCTGATATTAACCACTGCCTTTGATTGATTGAATGAATTTGGGTAGTTCAATGAATGTATTTTTGTTACCAATTCTTATAGGATTATATTTATTAATATTAATTTTTAAAAATAAAATTTCTAATAATCCCCATCTATCCCACTATCTCTTTCTTGAAATTCATCCATTTATATAAAATTTTATCTACAATAAATTCCCTATACCATTCCTTCAAATTAGTTCCTTGTGAAATTATTTCATTTTTTGTCGTGAAATGTTTTATATCTATTTCTAATGTTTGTGGTTTGATGAATTTTACATAAAAAATACCATTCACTTTCAAAATCGATGATTTTACTGCTTTTTGAATTTGAATTTTGAAACTTGAAAGCTTCATTTAAAAATATTCCAGGATCTTTTATATGAATGATTCAAAATACAACCGCTTCTTATTCTACTTTTGAAGCAGGTTTCAGTTTCTTCCCACCTCAAATTAAAATTTTGTCGACATTGTTTCAAACGCTTCTTTGAAATATTGAAAGATTTTTTATAAAATTTCAACTGAGCCAAAAGTGCTTCCAAACGTAAAGAAGAATTATGAGAATAATTTTGATTTTTCCTACACTTTCGAATTTGGAAAATAGATCGGTTTAGAATTTTACCCCATTTTGAAAATTCACCAGGAGTTTTAAGTAATTTACTCCCGTCATGCAATCGAGATATAATATCTTCAAAATTATCTTGGATTTCTATCTATTGTCAAATTACGCTGAAAAACAATTTTACAGAATTTTTGTAGAGAGTTCAGAGTTTAACTCACATCGTGATCTTCAAAATTATCTTCCAGTTTCTCCATACTCGAACAACTACTTTGTACTATGTTCAAATGGTAACTAATCGGTAAACACAATTTTGGTGTATACATACTTTTTTCTATTTGAACAGGAGTTCAACAAGGTCAGACGATTGAATAAATCGAAAACAAACTTATCTGGTTGTTTTCGATTTCTCCTTGTAACTTCGAAGGTTAAATGAATAATTATTTACTTATTATTAATTATTACAAGTTTGAAGTATCAAAATGCTACTTTGTTGCTAATTTTTGTTTTGACTAGGACTACTCTGGAAAGTCTCCAAAAAAACAAATCTTATCTTGTTGTTCTCGAGTACTTCTCAAAACCTGAAAAATAAAATATAAATATAGTAATTTGATGCTCCAAAGTATCAAAATTGCAACTTTGTTACAATTTTGTTTAAACTATGACTAATTTTGTCTATGATTAACAACATATTAGTCAACAATAACTCGTGTTATTGAGAATAATAATTTTGTTTTGGCTATCCCAGCTTAATTTTTCAGCAACTATGAAATGAGACGTAAGAAAATGTTTCAGTGAAGAACAACAGTTACTCATGGCGAATCTACCATCAACTCTGTTATTCAAAACACTAGATCGTCAGAATTGTCATCCACAATTATTATTTGTGGCGTTGAAACAAATTTTTCAGTAAGTTTTTAAATTTATTTTATAATTTTTTTGTATTTTCTGTTTTTAATTTTTCTTCGTATTTTCTCGTTCATTATTTTTTTTTTGTATTTTCTCTTCATAGATTTGGCTTAGAAAACATCCACATTGTTAATGATCAGATCCTGGTGAAACTTTTATACACACCGAAAACGGAGAATTTAAAAAAGAAATTGGGGACATTACCATGTTCATTTTTAAAATTGAACATTGAGACAGAACAGGAACTACATATGTTGCAGGAAATTGCGAAAAAATACACTTTTTCAACAACATTGGACGGGGAGGAGTATCGGAATATGCTAGATTCTCCTTCCTCGCCAATCGTGGAAGAGGCTGAGGACGAGAGAGAAGACGAGAGAGAAAAGAAGAGAAGAAAAAACTGAAAACATGTTAAAATTTTAATTAAATAAACTGATAATATACAAATTTTTATTGTTTTTTTATTTACCTTTTGATTTGAACCATTCATACAAAGTGAATACATTTTTTTGAGAGCATCTTAAATTATTATAGATATGTAAATTACAGTGAGTAGGTATTTAATTTTGAGAAACAATTCTTTTCTAATTGATCCATAGGAGGACATGACAGTTCAGTTAAATCTATTACTAAACAGTTATCAATCAAGTTATTGAAAAAAATTTTTTTGATCGCCTTTTAAGAAAATAATACTACTTCCACCACCACCACCAAGAATTCCCACGATGTAGTTGGTTAAATTGTAATATTGTAGACTATCATTTGAAGCATCTTGATTGAAATTATGTCCGTTTATATTATTGGTTGTCCAGTGTATGTGTTTTTTGAACTTTTCTTACACTAAGTCGATTGGCAGAGGTAACGTCACCATTCTGTGATGAATTTCTTCAGTGTTCATATTCAGCATACTAATTTCTCGAATGGGAAATTCACTATTTTTAAATTGAAAACCTTGGAAATCAACGATGAACATTTTCGCTCTATTCTCTCTCAGAATACTTCGACCGAACTAGTTAGTGGATTGTAGTAGACTAAACGATCGTGTAATATTAAACAGAAGGCTGATATTTTTTCTGGTACGTTGTCTGTTGTTTCAAACTCTAATCGTATATCAACTGGACCGTTTTTTATCGTCTCACTCTGTCTACTGCAATCGATTACTACAATAGGAGTCCATGATAGGAAATCATTTGGTGATAAACAAGGATCGGCTTCAATTTTATAATAATAAGATTTCTGAAACTGCGCAAACATTTCATATAAAATACACCATTGTTTTTTATTGAAATCTAGTTGCAAGTCACCATATGGGAACACCTCTAAATTCAAATATACTTTAATATTTCTCAAGTGACAATGATCGAACAAATCGGCCTCTCTATTCAATTCGTTACGTCTATTTGTTTGAAAAGCAAAAATGATAAATCTTGGTTTATCCATTTGACTTGTTGTTTTCACATTCCATGTGTGTTTGGTTGTTTGATGTACAAAAGGTAATTCTTGAAGTTCCCATGATCTGAAGGCAAGAGCTAAATCTCTATTAGCATCAACTAGTTTCATCAATCTCAATTTTTCAACATCTGATACCACAACATGTGGAACTTTTCAGAGGATATTATCGATAATCACTTTCGGTTTATCTAAACCTGTTACAGGAACATTACATACAGCGTTTTCATCCGTAATACTTCTAATTAAAACTAATTCTTGATTTATGTTGATAATGATTTTTTTGAAATCTTCCATAAAACCGAGAAGCGTATAGAGTGGTATACAAGCGCTGAAATAACCATCTTTTGTACAAAGATCAGGATATTGTTTGATATTCCAACCGGCATTTTCCATTCTAGTACACTGATTGGTAGTGAATGATACTAAACTTTTCAAAGTTGACGTAATTCCCACATTTCTCACCCTATCAACAACGGTGGATCCTCCGATTATATATCGAATTTCGTCAAATAAAAATGCTAACCCATTATTGATGAATTTTAAAGTTTTACTAACTGTTTTTCCATCATTTTGCAACAATTTTCCCTCGATATATAAGTAACTCTGAGAAGGTAGGGTATACACGTTCGACGTGTTAATTGGAATATGAATTTCATCACAATTATTATATGTAGTCGATGAATACGGTTGATATGTGTAATATTCATAATTCACAATGGAATTATCAACGTAGACGTTCTCGTTTATTCTCAAGTTCTGAAAACTCATTTTTGTTGTTCTTCAAGAAAGCTACTGTCGTTGGTTGATTTGGTTTTTTTGATAGTAACCCTACACAAACAGAGTAATCGTATTCCTAACTGTTTCAGCTCACCGCTCAACTTCAAAAAAAATGTAATTAATCGATTTGGAATTTTAAAGTAACTTAAATCCAAGTGAATGAAGAAACTCTTTATTTCTTCTAGTTAACACTTTCAAATGTTTTCTATTACTAACTGTTTCTTGAACTTCACAACTTTTATATACTTCACTACTACCGATGGAGTTATTTCTAGAATAATAATCTGAATTTATATTATATAAATATACCATAATTTTTTTTTCTAATTTTCAATCGTCTTCAAATGCAGTCTTATTGCCATGAGCTCTTCTTTATTATTGAGCAGGTTTCCATCTTGATCGGTTACTTTTAAAACAATTTCATTAATATAACGAGTGTTGATTGGTAGATAGATAACATTAGTAGGGATTTCTATAATTTTGTACCAGGTAATACGTTTGGATAAAAAACATGTTGTTGTCCTTAATCGTTACAAAAAGAGTTCATAACTAAATTACATTCGACATTTATAACATTGATTTTACTTATATCAACAGAATAATCGGATTTGTGTCTCTTGAAAGCTTTCAATTTTCTCGAGGAAAAACCAAGTAATTTTCCTACACTCTTATCTAATGTGAAATCAATAGTCTTATTTGATTTAATTTCACATTTCAATGTATTCTTATTGACAATTAGTGTAAGTAGGGTTTTATCTGTAGAATTTACTTCTCTTTCATGTTCAAGATAGTAGTCAGTTAGGAGCTTATTATTATCACTCACCTCGTATAGACCTTCCGGTATGTAAATTGTTTTACCATCTAATGTAAATTCATTATTTCGTTCATCGATGTTAGGAATAGCATTATAACTTACAAAATCTACTAAACCAATAACATATGTTTTTCCTTCGTCTAGAATCAATGGAGGATATATTTTAGATGATAAAACTGAGGATTTTTGATTGAACTGAAACGTATATGACATTTTTTTTCTTTGTTGAAACTTCTATACTCTTGAACTTCTAAATTAGTAATAACAAAAATTGAGGAATTCATTTTATTTTATTCAGTAGAAAATCAATACATAAGTGTCCACAGTTATAACTGAATTTATCCATAGTCTGATAGTGATTATAATTATATAGAATTATTGAGTGACCGTTCGACTGAAAATATTGTTGAACTTCTGGTATAGGGGCTAAGTCACCGTAACTATCGAAATAGAAAATTTTTGAGTTTATCTTTTTATACGCAACCCAATGTGATCCACTAAAGTTTGAATTTTGTAAATTAAATATTATTCCACTCTCGTATTTTTTACTGATTTTCGTGGGTAAGGTGTCATTCATGAAAACTCCTCGAAAAAATGGTATCTTCAATTTTCGAACATATTTTTCTAATTCAACGTTTGTCAGTGGTCTATTAGTTAATTTCAAGTCCAGTGTTTTTGAGCCTCTCGATTCGATAAAAAAAGACCTAATCCATTTTTATGTGTAGCTAAATAAAGACCCTTTCCTACAGCAATAGATTCCATTGTTTAATTATGTCATTGAGCTTCGGCTAATTGTCGTTTTGCATCATTAGCTTGATTTATAGTTTGAACAACTTTCGAAACACCTCCTGTGATAGCACCTAGAGCACTTAAACCGGCAAAAATTGGTAGTAAAGGAAGAAACCCGCCAGACTTTGGAATTGATATAACACGAGAATATTTCTTGATTTTACTCCTTTTAAATTTTTGTCCAATTTTATTAGCCACTCTGATCGCAGCTGTAACATCTAACGGTTTTGTTTTGCGTAAATTTTGTCTTATTGCTCTCACTACTTCACCAAAAGAAATACCTTTTGGATTTCTCCTCTTACGTATTTTTTTGGTACTTTTTGACATGTTTCGAGTTAGAACGTTAAACTGATACTAACACTAATCAATTAAAGTATTTACTTTAACAAGCTCTTTTAAATTTTTTAACTGTACTATTACCTCGATAGTTGTCGTCATCAACATCATCATTGTTCAATTTACGTTTTAATGAAAATATTTTTGTTTTTTTCATATTCTCGTTATTATTATACTCATCATCATCATTATCACTTAATTTTCGTTTTTTTAGTGGTTGAAGATATTTCGTCAACTACCATGTCTTCAAGCGAAAGAGGAGGGGGAGGAACACTAGATTGAATTTTATTTTTTCATTTTAACATTTCCTTATTCATAATTGGATAATTTTGTTGTTGTTCACTATTTGTTTGACTTTTTTAATTTTTAATGATTTCTCTTTTTTTAATTTTCTTGATTTTCGGACTGTTACATTCCGCATTAAATTTAAACTCTCATCTGAATCAGTAATAACTTTTGAAATAGTAGTTCTACATTTTTGTATAATCGAAACTATTTTTGTGTTATTTTTATTAGTACTACTGTTATATCCCATACCTAATTTTAATTTACTTTGCATTACACCAGCAACTCCTAAAGCGGCTAATTTTTCTTTTATTCCCGCATCGTTCGATCTGAATCGATTCATCGCCTTTTCGATTAATATCCTATCAGCTTCGTGACGTTTATTTAAATCGGATGAGTCAGAGTACGCAAGGTCATGAGACAAACAAGCAGAATCCAATTTATTTTTAGGTATATCACCACGTAATAACCTCTCTTGTAATGTTGTACTCGGTCCACAAAATTTATAGCCTGGTATATGTAGTTCAAATGGTAATGAATTTATGGTATTATTCACCAATCCACCCCCTGTATAAATATACATTTTAGTCTCGTTCACTATCAGATAGTAACTGAACAGGTAAACTAAGTGCATTGATTTTTAAATACTACTAATAATGAAACTGATTCCCCAAAAAAACTAAATTCAAAGTACAAAATCACGATTTTGATTCAATGGAAAAACTATCAAAGCATGGATCGTTATTTCCAGAGTCAATGAGATGTATAATAGTTGGACCGTCAAATTGTGGTAAAACTAACGTAATGATTTCCTTAATTGAACATCCTAATGGTCTAAAATTCAAAAATATCTATATCTTCTCAAAATCATTACATCAACCGAAATATCTTTATTTAGAAAAATTATTAAAATAATTTCACTCTAGTTATTCAACGAGAATGATCTTATAATGCTACTGAGCAAAGCTAAACCACATTCAATCTTTATTTTTGATGACGTACGATCTAAAAATCATGGTATTATAAAGGAGTACTTCAGTTCCGGACGTCATTATCAAGTGAAAAGTTTTTTCTTATCACAAACTTACGCCAGTATTCTTAAACATCTTCTTCGAGAATATGCAAATTGTTTGATTCTTTTTAAACAAGACAACTTGAATTTGAAACATATATACCAGGATCATGTTGGTACCGATATGTCTTTTGAACAGTTTAAAACTATATGTTCGCTGTGTTGGAAGGAACCCTATGATTTCATTTCAATTTTCAAAGACTTCAAACTTAATAATGGTCGATATAGAAAAGGATTCGATGAATATTTTCAAATAAATAGTTGAAATAGACGAGAAGCTGTTCAAACTCGTTTGTGAACTGATTGATCAAACATTTGTTTGAAAGCTGATTTAAAATAATGAAATGGAAAGAAGTATCAATGAAGAAACAAATTATTTTTAAACGTAATGACATAAGGAAAAAATTAGATATTTTAAACCATGTAAATTAATGGAAGAGGGGTTTTTACATCAGTAGGAAAGGAATGGGTGTGCACCGTACACAATGACCTTGACCTTGAAAAGGTGGTTAACCTTGAGTCGATATTTAGGAGTAGGGGTAACTTATTCGAGGGGCGTGCACCATACACATACCTTGAATATTTATCAGGAGTGGGGATAGTTTATTTTTCGATTGGTTTACCTTGAAAATAGAACAGACCTTGAGCATAATGATCTTGAATATTTATCAGAAGTGGGGATAGCTTATTTTTCTATTGATAACCTTGAAAATAGAACAGACTTTGAGAGCATTAACCTTGAATATACCAGGAGTGGGCTCAAGTTTGGTTTCAATTGGTCAATAGTGGCCTTGACATTTTTATCCCTACTCTCCCATCTACAGTATATATTCCGTAATACGAGAAAGTGATACCATACAATATTTCGAGCATTATCTAATTTACAGATTGTAGAATGGGAAAGTTTCTATACATTATGTATATTACATATTAACATTATATAATTGAATTTCAGCCAATATCTGCTACAACCTCCTCCGTTTGGTAGAAGAAGATGGTGAGGAAGGACCATTATTGTGCCCGCCGTGCATCAAGGATATCAACGAAGCATTTACCATGGAGCATATCCATCGGCTGTGGATGCAATTAGATGAGATGCTATGTAACATGTGTGGCAGTCAATTGGCGCATCCGTTGGGGAACCAGGAGGATTGTACCTACATAGCATGCCATCTAATATTCGCTGATTGGGATGATGAACGGCGGCCAATGCTGGTCGGAGAGGTTGTTGTATACAACGCTGATTCCGAATCCGATAGTTCGGATGATATTTTTCAACTTTATAAGGATGTCGAGAACGTATATCGAAAACACGAATATCCCATTTCAAAAACACGATCATTCCATTTCGAACCATGTTAGTAAAATATTAATTCAGTTAATTACAAGATAACGTTTAAATTGCGATGTCGGTGAATCTCTTTCGAAGACACGAATATTCCATTTTGAAACATACCAGGAAAACATTAATTTCAGTTAATTACAAAATAACGTTTATTTATTCAATTGTAGGTAAAACTCGATGGTATTCAGAAAAACAAAGCATTATTATTTGAAAGCATGGGTAAGTTTGAAATTCTATTAAGAACTCTCAATTGTATAAAAAGTGTTCTATTTACAGATATCGAAACGAAAATCTATAGGAGGGTATGTCAATACATACCCGAAACCCAAAAAGTATGTATTATTCCTTTATTTTCAGTATCCTCATGATCGTGAATGATGTGTTATGAGAAAAACACTATAATGATTATTGAATTTTTTTCCTCGTATTGATTAAGGAAATATGTTTTATTTTCAATAGAATAGAGGAACACTTGATTGTGAATTGTTTTTTTCGTTTTTATGAAAAATCCATTGAGATCCACAATCGAGTTGAAATTACAGTTATCGATCTGATATGTCATGAGAGGATACCTCCGTCAGCAGATAGATCCACAAAGAGAAATGAACCCTCTTAATTTTTATTTAAATTACAATTGTTGATCTCATATTAACGATGCTGCTAAGACCACCACCACCAAAAAACAATTCCTTAATTTTGTTTCTCTATTCAAATTACAGTTATATTCAGTGAGAGACCAGATAGATCCTACTACGAAAAAAAAAATAAATCTCAAATTTTATTTCAGTGAATTTTCATGCAAAATTTTACATACAAGAGTTATTTTCTGTGTTCTAATAAAGCATTTTTTTAGCATAAACCATTAATGATATTAATGGGGAAGTGGGGGTTTGAGGTACCCCCTACCGGAATTGAATATGTTTGTACCGTGTAGGGGTACGGAATATTCCTTATCATAGAAGAAGAGGGAACAGTGGTGTGGGCTCTTGAACGGTATGCTTCTTAAGTCGACTTTTTGATATATTAGATATTATAATGTTATGTTTTGTTTACAGATGCCACACCATATGGGGGGGGGGTAGATGATTAGGAATTTTAGGTTTAATAATAATAAAAATGAAAACAACGTTTAAGATTATTTTTATCTAGCATCATAATCATTATTATCACTTTCAAGAGTCCATTTGATAGAAATATTCAATAAAAATATATTTTAGACAAATCTACATAAAATGTTAATTTAATAAAGGATATGAAAATAGACGTAGCTCAGAACGGGCAGCCTCATCTAATTGTGGTACGTCTTCATGAAAACAACGTTTAGATCATTTTTATCAAGCATCATAATCATTATTATCACTTTCAAGAGTCCATTTGATAGCAATATTCAATAAAAATATATTTTGAACAAATATGTATATTTCATCAATCTACATAAAGTGTTGATTCAATAAAGGAGACGAAAATAGACGTAGCTCAGAACGGGCAGCCTCATCTAATTGTGGTACGTCTTCATACATAATCCACTCCCAATACATGCTCTCAAACCATGTCCCTGCAATCCTTCTTTCCCAATAGTCATCGGGGTCTAATCTTTGTTCTACAAATGATATAAAACGGCTAATAGTACTCCAATGTACTAGAGGTGTTTCACTAGGTTCTGTAGGTGAGTACGGTGGTGGCGAATCAGTGTTAAGAAAGATGGGTATCATATCTACACCTATAACGTAAATGTCTGACATGTCTTACTCTGTATCAGTATCTTCTAGTGAAACAGGTACGGAGTGTGAATTCATCAATAGATCTAAAAAAGCAGCATTAATGTCTAATTGGCTGGCTTCACTCAACTCGTAGGGTGCCAGCAAAGTTTCAAACATCGTCTGTTGGTGATTAGGATAAGCCATACTTGCAGCATGCGATATATGTTGCCATATATGCGGATGAATAACACCAGCGTGACCATTCTCGAACGCAGTAAACCAATCTACCGTGTTTATTATTGGATCTCCATCTATCACTTGGTAAGGGTAAACTGGATGACCAAGAAATTCTGAATAACCTGTTGTCAGTTGAGGAGCATTGTTGGCTTGATTTACCGTAGGCTCGAAACCTGCTGTTAGTTGAGGGGCATTGTTGGTTTGATTTATCGTAGGCTCGAACACAACATTGGTATCTGGATCGTAACTAGTAATATCCACCACAACTTGTTCTGGTAACCGACACATTTTATTTTATCGCTTACAACAATAGTCCAGGATCCATCGCCCATTCTTGCACTTGATTACTATCAAGCTAATTTTCCGTGAGTAGCTTTATTTTGATGAGACGCCCAATAATTTCCTGTACGAAACTCTACATTGTGGTAGCTAACAGAGGTAACAAGGATAAAATATGTTGATTTGATGATTCTCAAATATTTATTACTAACTGAATTTTTTTTTGTTCAATCTCAAGATAATTATCTAAATTATTCGAAAAAATATTTGTCCTACAAAATCTATGGTTTGATCAAAAAGTCCCCTCTTTCCAATATGTATCGATAACGGGGTCATCATAAATGATTACTAACCAGCTATATTTTTTTTTTTCACTTAGTTAATATTTATATAATTCAACAGACATATTGTCCTACAAATTGCGTGGTACGTTATCCCGGTCCTACGCTCAGAAATTGTTGATACCACAAGACCATTTTTTTCATTACTAACTGTAGGATTACATAATAGGTTAGTGTGTTCTCTGCCCAAATGAAACAACGTCCTACAAGAAAACAGGTATGTATCACTAGTCCGACAAGAATTGTCATTTTTTCGTTTTCCTATTTGTAAAATAAGATACAGTGAAAAAAGCTGTTTTAAAATTTAAACAACTTTATTTTTTAGTAAACCAGGTACAAAAATGTGTGTATTTATATATATATATATATATATATATATATATATATATATATATATATATAAAAGTTAATCTTCATCAGATTCATGTGATAAATCTTCGCTACTAACATCGCTGTAATTTTCATCTGTTTCACTTTCCTCACTCGTGATATCTGACTCTGTAATAACATGAAAAAATTAAGTAAATTATATAATAATGAATAATCAATCAATAAATAACAATAGTATTAATAGGGTACCTTGTAAGTCAGAGGATAATTCTTCAAATGATGGACTTTGGGGACCATCAAACCAATAATATTGATATTTACCATCAATTATTGTCCATCCAAAATTTTCTGGCAATTTTTCCGTAGGGCACCGCATGTGTGCATTACTTCATATATTGCAGATGAATACAGTTCGTTTAATTTGTTGCAACAATAATTCTTGTTTTGTTGGTGGCAAACTGGAAGGATCATATCCTACGATTTTTTGTTTTAAAATTTTTTCAATGTCATTTTTTGATTTATACCCTTTTTCAAATAACTCATACCGTCCTTTGTTCAGATCATTTTTTGTTTTTAATGAATACATTCTGCATACATACTCTTCAATAATTTGAACTACCTCATACGATGTTGTTAATTCTGCATTTTTAATTCGTAGAAGTTGAATAAAAGCCTCTTGAAAATTTTCATTTTTCTTTAAAATACTGAAAGGTTTCTTTTTTCCTTTACGAAAGAAGCAGAATTGTAATCATTCCCTGTAAAAATATGGCATATGGCGAGTGAAC
Source organism: Cynegetis impunctata (assembly GCA_030704885.1). Classification (NCBI taxonomy): domain Eukaryota; kingdom Metazoa; phylum Arthropoda; class Insecta; order Coleoptera; family Coccinellidae; genus Cynegetis; species Cynegetis impunctata. The sequence continues at coordinate 397,908 of JARQZK010000766.1, forward strand.
AAGATAATTGATCTCCAAGCTTGGCATAAATTTCATTTATGTTTAAGTACATTTTTTTTTAATTCGTGCTTAAATTAATTATTTGAATTTTATCTTTTAAATGCTTAAAATTTGCCAACATTATTATTGGTATATCAGAATCTGTACAATGTATCTCCACACGATAGTTTGTATTAAATTGACAAATGTGGTATACTATTTTGGTATCAGCTTCTTCATGATAACAAGAGAGGTTATAGTCAATGACTCTTTTTATTTTATTTTCACTAGACACCTCATAAGTGTAACATTGATCATAATTAAGTTTAATAGTCTTTCCTGTGATCAAAGTAATAAATTCGTCCTTTGTCCAATCTTCAATTAAAAATTTTAAAAATTTTTCTTTAAAATTGTTGCTCCTCAATAATTTGCAGAAATCTACAGGACGATTATTGTCTTTACGTATAACGTCATATTGTGTGTCATCTTCACCTCTCAGATCATGTTCAAAATCTTTAATACTGGTTTTTTGGAATTTATCAAATATAATATGTACTTCTTTTCTATTATATGTAAGTATTTTTAATATATGCATTTAGATTTTACCATATCTGTTTGGAAGGTTCTTCAACGTATGTAATAAATAAAATCCATCAACTAAGTGAATATCTGCTTCTGGAGGATTTAATATTTCATTTTGATGCTCTAGTAATTCATTAATAATCACAGATTTGGGGGTCTTGCAAATTGTTCCATTAGTATGACAGAGTGAAAATGGAATAGGAGCTAGGGGATAACTTAATGCTTTTTCTAAATCAATTTTATTTTTTGTGACACATAAAGTAGACGACCAAAAACATCTCTTTGCATTTGAACTTCTTTCACTTTTCCATTAATTTTGACTTTTTGCGTATTCTTGTACTCAAAATTAATTATTTTGTTTCTGGTAATGGCTTTCTCAAACCTATCTGATGTTACTCGAGACTCGGCAATGAAATTCTTTTGTTGTTTGTCGCCCTCAATTTCAACTGATGATAAAAAGTTATATACTTCATCGTTCACCGACTGACCTTTCGATATATTGTAAAGATGATCTTCTGACAGTTCTAATCCAAAAGGGTTGGTGTTCTGCTGTATTAGTTGCATTAGTACTTGTAAGTTTTTGGTAGATTTATTAATTGTTGATTTCTTTAAATCTTTCGTAATATCATCTGTTGATTTCATATTACAAAATTCCATCACTTTAGATATAACACTTGTACGTAGTGAATGAGTAATTGACCACTTTTGTCTTGCAGAGAACGAGTTTGTGATGTTTACAATTCCAGAAGCTTTAGAAGCAGCATCAGCATTGATTGTTTGTTCAAGTGTCAAATCAACTGGGATTCTTGAAAACGGTTTCATTGTTCTTCGAATGCCCACAAAACTCTTTTGACAATCAGCAAGCAATCTGGGATGTGTAGTTTCAATATTTATCAACTTATCCCAATAAATAGACATATACCTTGCATAATTATGGTGATTCATTGAAAAAAAACATTTGTTATTTTCGTGAAAGTGTGTACAAACAAATTGAAGTTACCTATACGAATACTATATTCTAATTGAAGATTATATTCAACTAATCTTGTGTACATTAAATAAATTTGAGGTGTTTTACCTTGTTTTCCATTTAAAGTTTCATTTTTATATTCTTCATATTTGTTGAATAATTTTTTTAAATTCTCATTGGTTAATTGTGGGTCATCATTCTGTTGTTCATTAAATATTTCTAAGTATTCTTTAATATTTTCCAGGTCTGATCACGCTGTTGTAAAAACCTTTCCAAATGTAAATTCTGCAAAGCAAGAGAGAGTAAAGGATGAATTTTTCTGCATCGATTAAAGTGTTTTCCACTTAAAAACGAACTGATAGAACCACTGGCCAAAATTTCGCTATCTATAAGAATATTTGTTAACCCAGATCCACTTATAAATTTCCCGATAGCTTTCATGAATGATAATATTATGTGGAAAGGTCCAAAATTAATAAAAAGTTTTTGGAATTCATTCTCCGCACTCTGTATCCGTAAAGCAATCTTGGTCATGGCTAAATCGTAAGTAACGCTGAAGAAATCTTTTTGACATTCCGAAGCGATTTGCAAACTTCTACGCATCGTCTCTTTTACAACAGCTGGATCCGTGGGTGAATTATTAATTTGCGTTAAATACTCAATCTTTTGAATTCTACTGTCATCTTTCAAAATTTTGGCATTATATCCTACCCACATTGGCGTGTTTGAAATTTGTAAGTTATGGGAAAGTAATGTAAAATATCTATGTTGAAAATTAATTAAATTTATTGGTTCTTCAGGTGACGCTACACTACTACGCCAAAATTCTGGACGACGTTGCTTCGTGTACAGTATATTTTCAAATGACTGTTCCTCAAACGAACGTTTTCTACGGCCAGCCAAATCACGAACATTAATTGAAGAATTCTGTTGAGCTTCTGTAGATGCATCGTTCCTTTTGATGATGTTCAATTCTTCTTCTGTAGGGATATTTTGATAAATGATACCCACTGTATCATGCAAGGTATTTTTACCAGAGCTTGTCTCTATAGTCCGGGAGGCCGTGACAGTTTTCGTGACTGATCTTTGCTACACTTTTAATTGTTTTTTTCTCATTCTACTACTGGGGTACACTAACGGAACAGCAGTCTGCCAGCCGAAAACCTCAACAGGGAAAATTGGGAAACTCGCAAAATTTTTAAAATTTTGACTCATTTCGCTATGGATAAAACTTTGTAGAAATATTGTTTATAACATGTAAGAAGCTATTTTGACAGTCTGCCAATCAATATGTACAACGTAACCAGTCTGCCACCCCTTTAAATACGACAAAATTAAGAAAAAATAAACTCATTTCGCTACACTTGTAAATTGGATATTTTGTAGTTGAATATATTTGAAAGCTAGTGATAACAGTCTGCCAAGATTTTTGTACAACGAAACCCGTCTGCCGAGCCGATAAAGGTCCGACGCGCGCGCAGGCATCAGTAGCGGCGCGTCACCTTTATTGGCCTGACAGACTGTTTTTGTTGTGCCGGATTTTTGGCAGACTGGCAGTTTTGTTATTTATATTAAATAAATAATTAGTGGTAGTAATTTTATCCCTAGCGTTATGAGTCTAGGTATGTTATATAATCAAATTAACTGTAAAAAATGTTTGAATTGTATTGAAATCCATTATATTTCATCAAAATTGGTACTCTCGTTAAACTATAAAATTGTTGTTAATTAAAACTAGGGTTTTTTTCAAATAGTAATGCGTTTTACTTCATCAATATAATAATTTATTCATAAAAATATTTTCAAAATGGCTTTAAAAAATAGAAGAAGTATCGGTGTCATATTCTGACGTTTCTTCATTAATATCTTCTTCTTCACCCAAATGAATTCCATCATCATCTTCATCCTCGTCATCTGAAGATTGAGCAATCTCTTGATTTGTAACTAAAGAGTAAAGAACAATCATTAGTTTTTCCTAATAAATTTTTACTTAAAAAATTTGATAAATTTTGTAGCTTAAAAGATGAAAAATTGATATTAATTTTCATAGCAAAATAGAAAGTATATGAATGCAATAGATATCGTATTGAAGGTAATTTTCTCACCTTCAGCTTCGTCCAATTCATTTCGAACGCTTACTTCGCTGACTGATTGAGGAATTTCGTCTCCTTCAAACCATTTGAATGTATATCTGCAATCAGTTTCTTCCCAGCCATATTCGATCGGAGAAAATTGTATTGGGTCTGGTAAATACGAATGCGACCACCACAGATGCGAAATATAGGCTGTTCTTTTCAGGTGCTCATTTAATTCTGATTTACACGGTGGTAGAGTAGACCCATCAATATTCTTGAGTACAGTTGGAAATTCTTGTTGGTTTCCATCAAAACGGTATATTTTATGGAATACCGCGACGCGTGCTAAATTTACATCCTGTATTTTCTTTAAACCGTAAATCTCACAAGTATACTCTTGAAAAACAGGAAAAACATCTTCAAGAGTATTGTTTAAATCACTTATTTGTATGAAAGCATTAATATATTTCTCCGAGTTTTCAAAGATTTTGAAAGGTCGGTTTTTTCCTTTACGGTAAAATGCAGGGTTGAAATCACAACCAGTGAAGGCGTGGAATGCAGGTAAAGCTTTACATAGCTTTCCTCCTAATTTCGTGTACAATTTCGAAACTTTGATGAATCTTTGAGAATTACCAACTCCCATTAATATCCAGATTTCTAATTTCTTCATGATGAAGTGCATATTGCCTAATAAAATTACTAAAATATCGGTATCAGAACAACGAATGACTACGTTGGCATCAACATCGATCGCGCATACATTATGTACAATTTTTGTGTCAGCTTCTTCATGCGATGAACAAGTATATTGTTCACAGAGCGACTTTACAATTTTTTCATTCTTAGATTTAGCTAGCAAAAGCAGACGATATATATATATGAAATGGAAATTTTCAAGAAAACAATTTTAGAAAGAGGTCACAAATTAAATAGTTTTGTAATAAGCACTCTCACACTATTGTCAGAAGATGAGCAAAAAGCCATATCGACAAATAAATAATTCATTCCACTGGACAAAACAAACGGCTTGTATATGATGAATGCAACTTATTTGTGCACAAACCCACCACCTTACGGATATGGCACACCAGCACCTTATGTTGCTGCAACTGTATCAAGAGCATATGAGTATTCAAATTCAGAACTGGAAGGCAATTCGTTCAACCTATATGGATACGACGTAATAGAACCTAGCGTTGAAGATATAACTGATTTCCTGCAGACGGGTGTTACAGGTTCTTTTCATTCAAGCAGCGTTCAGATATATACCAACAGATTTTTAAAAAGGTTTTGCTCCGAAATTGACAAGTGCACTGAAGAAACCATACATTGGTTGAAAAGTAAAGGATCAGAAGAGCTAAGCAGGGGAAGACAAACTTGGGATCCAGAAACGGAAAAAAGTGTAACTTGCCAAAAAGCATATAACAATTTTTGTTACCTCTTGAAAAATAATATAAACAAAACTCCTACAACCATGCTTGACGTATTGTTATATTGGATGGAGATGTACGAATTAGACAGCATCAAATACACAAAAAAAGAAGTGTTCACAATAACGCGATATAGGTACAATAAAGAGCTAAATATAAGAGAGGAGTTCCAAAAACAGGTAACAAAATATGTTCCTTGCCAAACATTCAACAATGTTGAAACTGTCAAATCGCTAAACGATTATTCTCGAAGTTTATGCAGTTATATAAAACATGCAGAGCGGGGTAAAAAAGAAAGGTGAGCTATTGCATCAGGTTCTATTGTGATTAGATTTTTCTCAAAAATAGTTGAAGAATTCCACTTGAAGTTGTCAAAATTGATACCTGGTTCAACAATAGCTATTGGGGGGGAAGAAAAGAAAAGAAAGATAGCAGCTGAATTGGAACAGGCAACCTTTCAAACAGTCGTGGATGACGCAGTTTCATTGCAGGGGACTTAAGACGCTACAAAGTGGAATGAGTGCTTAAATCCTTTTTTGTTCAATTTAATCCATGAAATTTTCTTCTCTCCTATATATAGAGCAAACAACAATCTAACAAAACCTAAAGAAGACCACGAATTACTTTGAAGAGTATGCAATTTAACTTTCTTCTATATGTCCATAAAAAGAATTAATTTGGGAGCAGGATCTTAGTTAACGATGAGAAATATACTAGAATGAAGTGGACTGATTTAAAATTAACTCAACTCTCTAATCACAACAGAATATGATTAATTTTGAAAAAGTCAAGCATTTGCTTGAACCTGGTGATAATTTGAGCTTCTCCTGGATTTTTAATGGGCATGCTAAACGCTGCATCAACAACAGTAGGGCTCATACCAATTTTGAACAACCCAATACGTCTATACGCTGCTTGAGATCTAGTGATGATTCCATGACGATGTTCTCTGCTACTGACCCTCACACATTAATAAAAAATAATCAAATTCACGTACGTTGAGACTTTTTGGGATAAACCCATCTAAAGAAAAATCTATTATATTTCCAAAGGGATATGGAGAATATACCAGCTGGTATCAAGACGGAAATTTTATAGGGCAATGTGGTGTAGAGACTATTTCTCTGAAACCAGATGGTCAGAATGTTCAGGATGATGCAAATAATGTGGCGTCATTAACACTAAATTTGTTAAGAACATATACTATAAATCCTATGGGTGCTATTTCTAGGATAAGATTAGGGATTCAAAATGTCCGTAAGGTTTTGAACATAAAATACAATAATTATCTTTCAGAAAAAGGAATAAGCAAAGATGTTATATTTATAGGAGATGGTGGGGATAATCCTTGGACGCTAGAGAACTTATCTATGGACGAAGCAACAATCAGGTACAACAATTAAGCACCAGAGGAAGAACTCTTATACTCTAAGGATCTAGGAACACTTGTCACAAGAACAGCAGAAACACCAAAAAATTCACATAATTTCATAAAAAAGAGCAATAGAACTCAGAATTCATTAGTTTCGGTGAAATATGCACTTTTTGAAAAGAGAAATCAAGAGATATTTGATGTAGCCATAGGACTAAATCCCTCTTTTTTACAACACATTCATAATTCAAAGTCAAATCTTGGTCATTATCTTGCAGCTAATTTGACATTATTGAGTCAAGATATAAATTTGTCCAATTCTGAAATAAAAATAATTGAAAAAGCTTGATTATAATTATTAGGCAAACTTGAGTCAAATGTCTATTCCGATGACGATAAAGAATACATGGACAAAATTTGGAGAAAAGATGACAAGGAACTATAGAGAGAATCAGAAACTATTTTACGAGGCAATAAGGCAAATGAAAAAGAAATAAAGAATATAACATATATGAACATAAAAGACAAAGAAGGAAACATAATAGCGGAAGAAGTAGAAATAATGGAGAGATGGAGACAGCACTTTGAAGAACTGACTAAAACACAAACAGATAAAACAAGGGAACGAGAAGTAATGATAGAATTACGAGAAATAGAGGAAGTACAAGAAAATGAAGTTATAGAAGCAATTGAAAAATTGAAATTAGGAAAATCACCAGGAATAGACAACATAACACCTGAAATGATAAAATATATGGGCAGAGAAGGAAGAAGGATATTAACTGAAATCATGAATGATATAGTAAAATAAATAAGAATCTCATTGGAATGGAATATAGGAATCATACTACCGATACACAAAAAAGGAGATAAGATAAACTGCAACAACTATAGAGGAATGACGTTGACTAGTGTTCCGGGTAAGATTCTAGCCATGATAACAGGAAAAAGAATGAGAGATAAAATCGAAGGAACAATAGATGACAGCCAATATGGATTTAGGAAGGAGAGTACCCAAGATGCAATATTTATTCTAAGGCAAATCAGTGAAAAACTAATAAGCAGACAAAGGGACATACATGTATGCTTTATAGACCTTGAAAAAGCATTCGACCGAGTGAGAAGAGAAGACATATGGATAGTGTTAGAAAACAAAGATGAATTGATAAAAGAATGATAAAAATAATAAAGACAATGTACAAAGATAACAGGAACATTGTAAGAACGAATAATGAAGAATCGAGGGAGTTTGAGACAATGATAGAGGTAAAGCAGGGATGTGTTCTCAGTCCGCTACTATTCGCACTGATTCTTGATGAAGCCATGAAAGAAGAAAGAAAAAAAATATGAGACCACTGAAACTTGGATACTGGAACAAACACAGGTGACAGAGTTGATGTTCGCAGATGACACGGCAATATTGGCGGAGACAGAAAAGGAACTACAGCATAACATCGAAGTACTAGATAGGGAACTGTCTCAACTAGACTATTTGTTGAAGTATTGTCAACTCAATTGAGAGAAAATTTCAAAAAACAAAAATGTTCTCTACAAAAAAGAAAATTTGTGGAACATATTACAGGACCTTTAATTAAAGATACAATAACCTTTAAGGCAAGAAAGATACAATAACCTTTCAAAACCAGAAAAAACAAAAAAGATATCTTAGGGTCGTTTGCACCGATTCATCTCATCTAAGGTCTACTTAAAGTTAAGGTGAACCTTAAACTATAGATGGTTTGCTAATATGCTACTTAACGAAATCTTAGATAATTGGTGAGAAGCTATGGCAACGCCGAGAAATTTAGCTACTTTTTAATTTGCACCTAGATGATGACATGACAATTGACAGACACGGACGCTTCGACGCTTTATTTTCATTCCAGAGATAATTTCTGTTATTGTGTTTGAATGTTGATTTTGTTTGGGACTGGTGGTTTAATAAAAATGAATATTAATAATTGTGATGATAATAATATTAGAAAAAAGAGGACTCCAAATTTTACTGGGCGAGAGAAGACAACTCTTTTAAACATAATATATGATCATAAAACAATTATAGAAAATGAAAGGACCGATGCAGTTACGTGGCGTGAGAAGGAAAACGCGTGGATTAAAATAACTTCCCTATTTAAGAGCCAATTTCCAGAAGGAATACCACGAACAAAAGAGTATCGTAAGAAACTTTACGATGATATCAAAAAAAAACAGTAGGAAAGAAGTGGCACAGGAAAAGAAGGAGATCTTTAAAACAAGAAACAGTGGTAAAGCATTATGTTTTCTACAACTATTACAGAATTAAGGCTTTTAATTTAACTATATGCGGAAACTGTTACAAAAAATTATTTAGTTGGTTCAAACACTATAACTTTAGTAAAAAATTCAAAGTAATGCAGAGTCAATATGATTTATTCATGCCGCCTGGAGATATATACTTCTTATATCAAATGAAAAATTTTTGGTGTCAGGCGGAATACAATCATAAAGTTTTTAGGATATACAAAAATGAAGAGGGTAAAAAACTGAAACTTTCCATAGACAGATTAATTGATTCCGATGACGAAAACAGTGATATTGATTTACATACAGGCTAGAGAGAGAGATATGTGGAAAATTTAATAATATTTTTTTGTATGTCTTGATGAGTAAAATTATATTGTTTTATCTATACTGTATTAATGCTTTGTTTATATATCAAATATATACTATGGTTGAATAAAGTGATTGTAAATTATTTCGTTCTTTATTTCTTGATTCTATACTTCAATAAAATAGGAAAGGTAATTTATGCAACCAACAATACACCTTCATGAATTTAGATTAGTAAACAGATTCATAATGTGTGTGTATGTGTTTTTATATATATATATATATATATATATATATATATATATATATATATATTATATATATATATATATATATATATAATATATATATATATATATATATATATATATATATTATATATATATATATATATATATATATATATATATATATATATATATATATATATATATATATATATATATATATATATATATATATATATATATATATATATATATAAAAAGTTGCTCCATAACGGTCAACCGTAACACTACTCACTGTGTCTTTGAGAATGATTGCAAAAGATGTAAAAATCGAGATACAGCATTATTGATTTCTATAAAACATTATTGATCGAGAAACACACGATGTGATGTCATCAACTAACATTATAAGTTAAATGGTTACAATAAAATAAAACAAACCACAATTAATTTAGAGGAAATAAATATCGTTGAAGTTAAGTTCAGTTGAAAATTTAAAGGATATAATTATCTACTTCGTCATAACATATTGACTGAAAAAGAGACGCGACCAGCCATCTTGATCAAGAAAGTAGACATAGACAGCATCGAACAAGAAAACTCTAATGTGAAAACATGATAATTAAGGTTCACAGATTGGTCACTGCTAGCAAAGAAAATAGCCAGAAGTATAAATGACTCAGAAAAGGAAAGGCAACTCTTCTCTCACTCGACATTTCTCAAATGGATGTTTTGATCTAAATCTAACAAAAAAGAATAAATTTCACTAAGATGATTTAAATCAGTTTTCTTATTTAAGCAATTTTCTGACTGTGAAATGTAAGCCATCTCCATAAACAGTCTCTTAGTAGAATTTCTTTCCCTTGCCAATATCCTGGTGTCACTGAAATTCATAATATGTCCTGTAATATTCACATGTTCACTCAAAGCACATCTTTCAGGATGACACCTACAGTCACTCTTAAGTGAGGTAATTCTATCCTTAAGGTCTAGACGTCTGACCTACATATAATCTATCACAATTGGAGCATGGAATACTGTATACTATATGAGATTGTGAAGTTAAAGGTGTTTTATCCTTAACTTTGGTCCCAACGACTTCCGCTGGGAACCCCCCCCCCCTCTCACCACCACCACCACCAACACAACAACAACTCAACCCCCCCCCCCCCCCACCCCCCCCGGCCCCAACGTGGTGAAAGAAGAAATCCACAATTTGATGTTGAAAGGCATATCCACCAAACCGTGGGTGTTATGGTATGGGGTGCTATATCCATTGGTAGCAGGTCACCTCTAGTTTTTATCCAAGGCAACATGACCGCCCTTCGTTACATTCAGGAAGTAGTGGAACCACATGTTCTTCCATATGTTCAAAGAGTTGAAAATGCCATTTTCCAACAAGACAACGCCAGGCCGCATGTTGCTAGAGTAACTTTAGCCTTCATGGATCAACACCATATCAATCGTTTACCATGGCCTCCAAGATCGCCCGATCTTTCTCCAATTGAACATGTGTGGGACATGCTCGGCCGAAGGTTGCTTAACTTACCCCATCCTCCTCAGACTCTAGCAGCTCTTAGACATGAGTTGGTGGTAGGGTGGAATGAGATACCTCAGGAGGACATTGACCACCTCATCAGAACAATGCCCCGACGTACAAATGAGTGTGTAAGGCATCGAGGGTCTGTGACACATTATTAACTGTAACTCGGTTCGATGATAACCAAAGTGGCTGAAACTCTAATCATTTATTTATTATTATTAGTTAAACATGTAAGCAAAATATTAATAAATATAATTAAATACATCTAGGTGTTTACCTTTCTTTGTCACTTAGTATATATATATATATATATATATATATATATATATATATATATATATATATATATATATATATATATATATATATATATATATATATGTACCAACAGTTTTTCTGTGTTCAGTTTTATATACATCATAAGATCGACAGTATGACAAACCTCCAACTCGATTTATATCCCATCGACTCGTTTGTCTTCCATGTATAAATGTCATCAACCTGAAAGAAGATGAAGAAAGACTGGGTGACTTTGACGATGATAATGATGATGATGAAATTCCAGATGAAGAAGACGATTATGAAGTAAAAATAGAGAAAATATGTACATTCAATGTAGATACAATTGCTGGAGAAACAGAAATCATTCAATATTCCAAATTGTACGGTGGTGGATGTGTTAAATGTGGAAAGTCATTACTCAAAGTGACTCCTATAGAACCAGAAGATTTTGTTGGTTATAAACTACGACTTTTGTGATTTGGAACCACTACCACCACAACAGCATAATCATGATTAACAGTACAATGTCTGAATCAGTGGAAGATTCATTCATTAAAAATATTTTCTACATTTTACACTCTTTAAGTTCAATAGTGATTTTGATTTTTCTAAAATATTTATATAACATTATTTCGTCATACTATTTAAATGGAAAGTATTTACTCAACGATGAACATATTATCTGTATTGGATGTAAAACAACGTTATTCTGTTTGCGAAACACCAAGGTAAATGAAGAAAGAGAAGACAATATCTACGATGGAGTCAAGTATTGTTGTGTTTTGAGATGTTTTATTCAAGAAGGTGATGAAGTTGATGGAATTGCTTGTAAAAACTGTAATTCATTCTCATTTTGTGTGTGTAAATGTAAATTATATCAAGAAATAACAAAAAGACAATTATTAAGGATTGAATAAATTTCTAATTTACTTTATAATAAATATATTTTCATGATATACAGAGTTTTATTATATATTCATATAGTTCACTACAATCAGTATTCTTATCGATCGTACATGTATATGAAACATATCACTTCTTCCTCCAATGGAAATTTCTTGATAAATTCAATCCATGTATATGATTCATTTCGAAAAACAATCTTATTTTTGGACATCCTCTTGAGGTTATACCTTCCACAATACATTAAACTCTTTCTTGGTGGAATAGGATAATAATTCAGATAGTTTCCGATAATATATCCAATTGTTTGATTTTTAATGTTCATTATCTCAGTCTCGAAGGTTAAGTTCCTCTTATCGAAATAAAAAGCTGGATAATGTTGGAGTACTAATTTATCGTCGTACTGTTCGAACAAAACAAAATACCCAATCTCATCTACGGTAATCGTTTCATTGTCAACTTTTATCACTCTCTTATTATTAATGATTACATCAGTTTGATAGAAACTATCCAAACCCAAAGTAAATGTCAACAAAATCAAACTTTTCACAAACATTTTTTTCTTTTTCTATGATGTCTTCTCTGTCGTGAATTCACAGCAGTACTACTTTACTTTACCTATCAAATAATCTTTTTATATCAACGAATATGTAGCAATTTCAAACAGGCTAGGCTAGGCTAGGCTCGGCTTCTGAGAACACCTCCTATTCGGCGTGTACCACGAGAATAATTGAAGCTCGCTTCCAAACAAACAATCTGTTTTATATCACTATACCAAATGTTTATATTACGACGACTTTTCTTTTCATTGTGCTTATGCAACCCACATTACATGTTCGTGCATCTATGCATGCAGACACATTCCAATACCGATATCTCGCTTCGCTCTCTCTCTCTCTCTCTCCTGATATCCTGATACCTACGCGCTCCTTCCAGATTGCATTTACGGCACTATTTTCTTCTTCTTTCTCGGACACGTCACTTCTTTCGTACGGATTTTTTTTTCCTACTACCTCTTCTGGTCATTGACGAGTCTTCAGATTGTGTGTGTTACGTCACAAATTTCACGGCTCTTTTCAACAACCTCTTCTGGTCATTGACTACACTTCTTCTGCTTAAGACTTCTTAGGGGTTGACTTCTTCAGCGGTATTCTACAAGAACCTGAGGGTGTGGTCATCGAGAGTGGACATGAAATTTTGGGACATGCCATCGAGCTGTCCCAGAACCCCCGTAGTTACACTACTCAGTTTTCTTTGATGATTTTGTACGGATCACAGTTTAGATCATAGAAAAATGAATCAGTGTCTAGATAATTGATTTTACAACCCCCTAGGGGTACTTTAGATAACATAAAATCATAATGAAAACTATACATAAAAGTTTTTGAAATATCTAAAATAGCCATACCAATCTATAGAGGTTTATTGAAGTGTAACTCTGTCTTTCCCATTTCTTTAGCCATTAAATCCTGACCAAAAACTAGACGGCTATGGAATCGGGAGGAGGAAATGAGATTTCTAGCTCCATAACGACCCTCGTATTTATTTGTTAGGCGAATTACCCTATGTAATCGGATATTCTCCATGGTTTTACCAAATACGGCATTATTAGCAAGTTTAAATTGATTTATCTGAAACGTAGTGGTGGCTTTCGTTCTTAGATCCGTATTCAGATCTATATAGGGCTTCAACCAAGGGCTCTGTTTGAATTTCAGCACCTTGTGAACGTTCAAAAGAACTAAACCTGTTTTTAATACCTGTTTGAGATTCCTATAGTGAATTACGTAATTTCTCTCATTGAACAGGGTACACAATAGCTTTTTATGTACCCCTCCGGGGGGAATGTTCGCAGCTAAATGGTAGATCTTTTTGGAGATCATGTAATTGTTGAGGATAATCGATGTCTACCTCGAGTATATAACCTTCCGAAGCATCGTCAGGTATTTCGGTTACATCTATATCTATATCGGTGTTTTCATACCATTCGAACCCTCCATATGGTAAATATTGAGCCATAGCATTACCGTATAAATTATTTATGTCAACATATAAGAGATATTTTGTAGGTTTACTCTCGTCAAAATTGTACATACGAAAATCTACTGATGCAACATGAAATACCTCCACGTATACCTCTCTCGATGAACATGATCATATCGATGTCTTTCAAAATTTCTAAACGACATTTTGTATATTTGAGCATACAGGACCATGTATACGAAGGTAGAGTATTGTACCAAATTGGATCAAGATTTTAGGTTTTTTTAGCAGTTTCTCTGAAATTTTTCATTGTATCAGCGAGCAGCATTATATCAGTTTTCATGTAGAGATCGCTGTATTCGCCTAGTGTCTTAATATTAAATGTTTTCCACACTTTTTGCGCATGACGATAATTTTCCAATGGTAAGAAGCGTCGTATCGTTGAGTTTATCATAATCAGTTATATATTCGTAAGGAAAAACACCCTTTTGTGTAAGAAGCTCGAATTACTCATCGAGTAAATGGGGGAATTCTTTTTTAAGATTTTGAAAACTACCTAGAATCAGCGTTGAAACTAACTCGTCAAAGCTGGCTCCCATAAATCTAAAGGAGTCGATGAATCTAAATCTCAGATGAGTTTTCTCGTGATAATATGTGAATGAAATGTATCGTTCTTTATTGAGGGCTAGGGGAGTGATGGGTCCCCTCTGGAGAAGTAACTTTACGATGTAGTGACCATCGTAATTGGTAAGATTATGATCGCAGATTGGCACAATAAAAAAAATTTTAAGATTCAAATTACGCTGAAAAATGATCGTGGTCTCTTACAATCATATCCTTATCTATGAAGGGTTTTTCGCAAATATGACAGTGAGTGGTGACTTCACCAGGTACCCCCGTCATAGGTTCAATGTGCTTTATTTTGGAATAAATAAATTTATCCATTTTATCAATTTCATCAGTGAACATCTAAACAATTTTCACCTCGAAAACTAGCGTAACGTGAGAGATTATCGTCATAGGAGCATTTTAGATAATAGCCTGTACTGTAGGCTTTATGTTCTTGATATTTGGTAGTCTTAACGCTAATCTCTTCACAACACTTTCCCAAAATAGCTTCGAAATCGGCATAAATTACAAAGGGGCATTTTTGTTTGAGAGAGTTATTACTGAATTCAACATAATCAAATTTAGGAAAAGTAACCTTAGAATTATTCAAATCTCTGCATAAGACTTCGTGTTCATTCAATTTACTTTGAACGTTGAAATAATTCAAACATATATCACAAATTAAGTTATATGTGATAATGTGATATATATATATATATATATATATATATATATATATATATATATATATATATATATATATATATATATACAGGGTGATTCATTAATACGTGTAAATATTTTAACGGGAGAATTTTGAGCCCAAAATATGAAGATCTAACCCAATTTGCTCATATAAAATATTTCTCCTTACTGAGTTACAGGGTGTTTTATTTCGATTATTAAAAATGAATTTTGTTCATTACTTCAATGCTGCTTGATATTTCTTTATGATATTTGGCAGTAAGTTAAAGTAGTTTGGGACACATCAAATAATAGTAAAGAAGACTTTCTCGCTATCACCAGTGGCGTACGGCAGGGGCACGGGAAGAGTTCTCGTTTCCTAAATTCTACGCCACTGGCAGAATTGTCATTTTAGTATAATTTTTCGATTCTCCTATATTTTCTCTGTAAATAAGGTATTCTTTTTTCGTAACGCTAGAGCCACTATTTTTCGAGATATTTAACGTTGAACATATGGCTGCACAATTCCTTTGATTTTAATGTACGAGTCATATCGGTTTTTTTGTCATACGATTGCATGTATTTAAATTGAAAAAAAAAAATTATTAGGTATTTTTTTTAAATTTATAATAATATTAACAAACAATTTAAAACATAACAACTACAAAAATATCCAGCGCTACATAAAAAAAGTTCAAAATAAATACTTAATTATGAAGATCTTCTTTACAAATTTTGGAAGAATATCAAATTTATGAACAAAACTTGAAAACAATTTACAATAAATGTTCAATATGCTCTCCGTTTACCTCAATAAGTTTTTTCATTCTTTCGTTGAACGATCTTCTAACTTTGAAAAATATGTTTGGCTGATTCGCAAAAAAAATTAGCGGAATTTACAATTTGCTGCCATAGTTCCTGGCTAGTATTTCTCGTTTGGGAGTATAGCCACTATTTTTCGAGATATTTAACGTTGAACATATGGCTGCATAATTACTTTGATTTTAATTATGTATCAATCATGTTGGTGTTTTTGTAATAGAATTGTTAATTAAGTAATTATTATGCATGTGTCTAATGTCATAATAGATGCAGTTCACATTTATTTGGAAATAGATATGAGGAAGTCTTAAATAATTATTTTGATCTAGTAGGATGGTGTCACAACTGACAGTTGTTGACAATATTATCTATGAAGATTGTGACTGTTATAAATTTTTTAAAAGCAGATTAAGTGAAGATGCAGCGCCCTAATGTTTTTTGTAATACTGAAATGCGCGATATGCTTTGTGTTTATGCACAAGAAAATTATTCCTGTCTTGCTGCTACTCAAAGATATGGAGAAATGTATCCAGATAGAGTTCAGCCCAATATTCAAACCTTTCGCAATATTTTTAGAAGATTAGGAGAGACTGGACAATTCAAGCCAAAACGTGATGTGGGCCGACCTAAACATATTTCTGTAGATCAGGAAGATGACATATTAGTGAGAATTGCAGAAAATCCACAACTTAGCACTCGTCGCTTATCTTCAATGACTGGGGTAAGCCAATCTACAGTTTTTAGAATACTGAAAAAGGGAAATTTGAAACCTTACCATTTTACTCCAGTACAAAACTTATTACCAAGAGATCTTCCTGCAAGATTGAATTTCGCTCAGTCGATGGCAAATAAAAAAAATGAAAATCTGAACTTTTATGAAAATGTTATCTTTAGCGACGAAGCTACTTGTACATGGAGAGGAATATTTAACTGGAGGAATAGCCACAGTTGGGATACTGAAAATCCTCATTTATATTGTGAGTCACATTTTCAACGCGAGTTTAAAATTAATGTTTGGTGCGGTATACTCGGAGACCGTTTGTTAGGTCCATATGAACTACCTGAAAATTTAAATGGTAATTCGTATTTGGAGTTTCTACAAACTAAACTTTTCGATGAGCTAGAACAATTGCCACTTAACCAAAGGAGAGGCATGTGGTTCATGCACGATGGAGCATCACCCCATTATACATCAATAGTGCGGAATTATCTAGATAATAAATTTCCTCATCGTTGGATTGGCAGAGGTAGTGAATTTCCGTGGCCGCCTCGAAGTCCCGATTGTAATCCATTAGATTTCTATTTCTGGGGGCATATGAAATCACTGGTATACTCCCAAACAATAAATACTCGCCAGGAACTATGGCAGCAAATTGTAAATTCCGCTAATTTTATTGCGAATCAGCCAAATATATTTTTTAAAGTTAGAAGATCGTTCAACGAAAGAATGAATAAACTTATTGAGGTAAACGGAGATCACATTGAACATTTGTTGTAAATTGTTTTTAAGTTTTGTTCATAAATTTGATATTCTTCCAAAATTTGTAAAGAAGATCTTAATATTTAAGTATTTATTTTGAACTTTTTTTATGTAGCGCTGAGTTCTCGTTTCCTAAATTCTACGCCACTGGCAGAATTGTCATTTTAGTATAATTTTTCGATTCTCCTATATTTTCTCTGTAAATAAGGTATTCCTTTTTCGTAACGCTAGAGCCACTATTTTTCGAGATATTTAACGTTGAACATATGGCTGCACAATTCCTTTGATTTTAATGTACGAGTCATATCGGTTTTTTTGTCATACGATTGCATGTATTTAAATTGAAAAAAAAAATTATTAGGTATTTTTTTTAAATTTATAATAATATTAACAAACAATTTAAAACATAACAACTACAAAAATATCCAGCGCTACATAAAAAAAGTTAAAAATAAATACTTAATTATGAAGATCTTCTTTACAAATTTTGGAAGAATATCAAATTTATGAACAAAACTTGAAAACAATTTACAATAAATGTTCAATATGCTCTCCGTTTACCTCAATAAGTTTTTTCATTCTTTCGTTGAACGATCTTCTAACATTAAAAACATTGGTTGGCTGATTCGCAAAAAAATTAGCGGAATTTAATATTTGCTGCCATAGTTCCTGGCTAGTATTTCTCGTTTGGGAGTATAGCCACTATTTTTCGAGATATTTAACGTTGAACATATGGCTGCATAATTACTCTGATTTTAATTATGTATCAATAATGTTGGTGTTTTTGTAATAGAATTGTTAATTAAAGTAATTATTATGCATGTGTCTAATGTCATAATAGATGCAGTTCACATTTATTTGGAAATAGATATGAGGAAGTCTTAAATAATTATTTTGATCTAGTAGGATGGTGTCACAACTGACAGTTGTTGACAATATTATCTATGAAGATTGTGACTGTTATAAATTTTTTAAAGCAGATTAAGTGAAGAAGATGCAGCGCCCTAATGTTTTTTGTAATACTGAAATGCGCGATATGCTTTGTGTTTATGCACCAAGAAAATTATTCCTGTCTTGCTGCTACTCAAAGATATGGAGAAATGTATCCAGATAGAGTTCAGCCCAATCATCAAACCTTTCGCAATATTTTTAGAAGATTAGGAGAGACTGGACAATTCAAGCCAAAACGTGATGTGGGCCGACCTAAACATATTTCTGTAGATCAGGGAAGATGACATATTAGTGAGAATTGCAGAAAATCCACAACTTAGCACTCGTCGCTTATCTTCAATGACTGGGGTAAGCCAATCTTACAGTTTTTAGGAATACTGAAAAAGGGAAATTTGAAACCTTACCATTTTACTCCAGTACAAAACTTATTACCAAGAGATCTTCCTGCAAGATTGAATTTCGCTCAGTCGATGGCAAATAAAAAAAATGAAAATCTGAACTTTATGAAAATGTTATCTTTAGCGACGAAGCTACTTGTACATGGAGAGGAATATTTAACTGGAGGAATAGCCACAGTTGGGATACTGAAAAATCCTCACATTTATATTGTGAGTCACATTTTCAACGCGAGTTTAAAATTAATGTTTGGTGCGGTATACTCGGAGACCGTTTGTTAGGTCCATATGAACTACCTGAAAATTTAAATGGTAATTCGTATTTGGAGTTTCTACAAACTAAACTTTCGATGAGCTAGAACAATTGCCCACTTAACCAAAGGAGAGGCATGTGGTTCATGCACGATGGAGCATCACCCCATATACATCAATAGTGCGGATTATCTAGATAATAAATTTCCTCATCGTTGGATTGGCAGTGGTAGAGAATTTCCGTGGCCGCCTCGAAGTCCCGATTGTAATCCATTAGATTTCTATTTCTGGGGGCATATGAAATCACTGGTATACTCCCAAACAATAAATACTCGCCAGAAACTATGGCAGCAAATTGTAAATTCCGCTAATTTTATTGCGAATCAGCCAAATATATTTTTTAAAGTTAGAAGATCGTTCAACGAAAGAATGAATAAACTTATTGAGGTAAACGGAGATCACATTGAACATTTGTTGTAAATTGTTTTTAAGTTTTGTTCATAAATTTGATATTCTTCCAAAATTTGTAAAGAAGATCTTAATATTTAAGTATTTATTTTGAACTTTTTTTATGTAGCGCTGGATATTTTTGTAGTTGTTATGTTTTAAATTGTTTGTTAATATTATTATAAATATAAAAAAAATACCTAATAATTTTTTTTTCCAATTTAAATACATGCAATCGTATGACAAAAAACCTGATATGACTCGTACATAAAAATCAAAGGAATTGTGCAGCCATATGTTCAACGTTAAATATGTCGAAAAATAGTGGCTCTAGCGTTACGAAAAAAGAATACCTTATTTACAGAGAAAATATAGGAGAATCGAAAAATTATACTAAAATGACAATTCTGCCAGTGGCGTAGAATTTAGGAAACGAGAACTCTTCCCGTGCCCCTGCCGTGCGCCACTGGTGATAGCGAGAAAGTCTTCTTTACTATTATTTGATGTGTCCCAAACTACTTTAACTTACTGCCAAATA
Source organism: Cynegetis impunctata (assembly GCA_030704885.1). Classification (NCBI taxonomy): domain Eukaryota; kingdom Metazoa; phylum Arthropoda; class Insecta; order Coleoptera; family Coccinellidae; genus Cynegetis; species Cynegetis impunctata. The sequence goes on from JARQZK010000766.1 coordinate 418,018, forward strand.
TCATAAAGAAATATCAAGCAGCATTGAAGTAATGAACAAAATTCATTTTTAATAATCGAAATAAAACACCCTGTAACTCAGTAAGGAGAAATATTTTATATGAGCAAATTGGGTTAGATCTTCATATTTTGGGCTCAAAATTCTCCCGTTAAAATATTTACACGTATTAATGAATCACCCTGTATATATATATAAATTTTCATGATTGAAATCTACGAACGTGAGTCATGTTCCAAGAGTAAGGATATCGTTTGACTTATACGAAATTTAAGGAAAAAATAAAACAGTTACTCCCTTTTCACTACAGGGTGATATAATATCAAAGCGTTTGACTTATATGAAATTTTAGAGAAAATAAAGAGACACTTGTTACACAGAAAAATAACAGAGGTTCTCCTACCTATATATATATATATATATATATATATATATATATATATATATATATATATATATATATATATATATATATATATATATATATATATATATATATATATATATATATATATATATATATATATATATATACACACTTTATGAATCTGTCTACCATTCTAAAGTCATGGTGTATTGATAAGAAATAAAGAACGAAATAATTTACAATCACTTTTTTCATCGTCATCGGAATCAATTAATCTGTCTATGGAAAGTTTCAGTTTTCTACCCTCTTTACAAACACATTTACCATGTTTTATTCACTTCGATTGATCTCCTACCTGTCAATTCAATTGTTTAAGATGTAAACTAGGTATGTAAAAAGAATGAAAAATTGAAGAAATATTTAACTAAAATTATGAGTTTTTGTATCCTTTCCTAATGTTTGTTTATCACGATCGACAAGTGACAAACGGACGGTAATGAAAGCTTTAAAATAATTTGAATTCTGTGAGAAATAAAACCTGATGTTTCTATACCTAACAACATTTATTCGATAAACATTACGTATATATATATATATATATATATATATATATATATATATATATATATATATATATATATGAAGAAATAGTTTTTCAAGTTTGTTTCATATAATAGAATATTATATATCATAGCATTGGAATTTGTAGTTTTTTCTGATAAGTGTTAATTGAAAAATCTTTGATATTTCACCCTGTAATTTTTTCTGTCTTATAATATAAATATATATAGATATAAATATATATATATATATATATATATAAATATATATATATATATATATATATATATATATATATATATATGTATATATATATATATATATATATATATATATATATATATATATATATATCTGCGACAAGAAAAAATTAATTGTAATTCTCACCTTCGTAAGTACACAAACTGAGATTTTGTTCAAACTAAGTATTGTTCATTTTTAAATTCTTTGTAGAGTTCCTGATGAAGAGCAAATAAATGTGCTCGAAAGCTTGAACAGAAAAAAGAGTTCACCTTATTCTCAACATTTGACTGCAGACCTGACCTTAAGGTAATTTTTTTATATATATATATATATATATATATATATATATATATATATATATATATATATATATATATATATATATAATAACAATTAGAGCAATGTCTGAGTTGACAGGAATTGACAAGGAAAGTGTTAGGCAGATTCTTCATGAAAGTTTCAACATGCACAGAGTGTGTGCAAAAATGGTTCCAAAGTGTCTCACAATTGAACAGAAGGAACGCCGAAGAATGATTTGTTCTGACATCCTAGGAAACATTGAACGTGATCCCACCTTTTTACAAAATGTTATTACTTGTGATGAATCGTGGTTTTTTACTTACGATCCCGAAACCAAACGCCAATCGATGCATTGGAAATCTCCCGATTCTCCACGACAAAAAAAAGCACGAATGTCAAAATCGAAATTCAAGGCAATGATGATTGTTTTTTTTTATGTCAAAGGGATTGTACACATTGATTGGGTACCAGAGGGACAAACAGTGAATCAGCATTACTACATTAGCGTCCTGACTACCCTACGTGAGCGAGTACGGAGAAAACGGAACGATTTGTGGAAAAAAAAAGACATGGATCCTGCACCAAGACAATGCCCCAGCTCACAATGCGTTGTTAGTGAAGACGTTTTTAGCCAATCACAACATTCCCCTCTTAGACCATCCACCCTACTCACCTGATTTGGCCCCCTGTGATTTTTTTCTTTTCCCTAAAGTCAAGTCAGCTTTGAAAGGAACTAGATTTGAGAGTGTTGAAGCAGTAAAAGAAAAAGCGACGGAAGTAATGTATGGACTTACCGAAAATGATCTGCAGCATTGCTATGAACAGTGGAAAATTCGTATGGAGCGGTGTGTAGACCGAGGAGGAGAGTACATTGAAGGAGATAACATCAAATTGTAAATAATGGAAAATAAAAAGCATCAGTTCGGTTTTTTCCTAGCCACACCTCGTATATATACATATATATATATATATATATATATATATATATATATATATATATATATATATATATATATATATATATCTATATATATATATATATATATATATATATATATATATATATATATATATATATATATATATATATATATATAAAGAAATAGTTTTTACAAGTTTGTTTCATATAAAAAAATGATATTATATATCCTAGCATTGAAATTTATAGTTTTTCTGATAAGTGTTAATTGAAAAATCTTTGATATTTTACCCTGTAATTTTTTCTGTCATATATATATATATATTATATATATATATATATATATATATATATATATAAATAATATATATATATATATTATATATATATATATATATATATATATATATATAAATAATACATTTTTAGTCGAAAAAGTATCACATAAAGGAGGAGATAAGGTATTTAGTTATTCAGTGAACAGTGACACTATATTAGAATGTTTGTTGTATAACAAGAATAAAAAATTAAATGATGTAGACATGAAAAATTTTTTATAATAAAAATGTATATGAAATTGATGTTTTCACTCAATCTCTCTTGAAAAAATTATCATAGTGTACACCTCTCATGAATTAACTATATAATATATATATATATATATATATATATATATATATATATATATATATATATATATATATATATGTATTATATATATATATATATATATATATATATATATATATATATATATATATATATATATATATAATACATTTTTAGTTGAAAAAGTATCACATAAAAGAGGAGATAAGATATTGGTTAGATGAAGTCTGCGAATACACTCTAATTTCAGTAGAGTATTGAAGTTAATATTTTACCCGATTATTTTTTCTGAGAATTTTTTGTATACGAAATACAAGAGACTGTTTATTTTTATTAAATTTCATATAAATCAAACGATATGTATAATAGTGTTAGAAACAATCCTACGCTCGATTTATTTAATAATTATCATGAGAAGATTTTTACACGGTTCAAATTCACACTATTTTTTCGTGTGCATCGTTAAATTAATATGATGATAAATAAGCAATGTAGATGACGTGTGCAGAATGCACCTTACGACTTTTCCAATGAACAATGAAATGTCCTATTATATAGGAGACATATCAACGGAATAATTAATTTTTAGTACATATGGATGAAGATAACATCAAATCTCGATCTTATATAAGGACCGTTGAGAGGGAAAACGAACCATTATTAATTGAAAACCATGAGTAAGTTTGAAATTTTATTAATCGTACTTGTATGTAACAGTGTTCTTGTTTTAGATCCAATCGACCGTGACATTTATCAGAGGGTGTGCTGGTTCCTTCCAGACCATCAAAAAGTATGTATTTTTCCTTTATTTTAATTTTTTTTTGAACAAGTATATTATGATATCTTAAGAAATATTATTCAAGGATGACTCTGTTATGAGAAAAATATTATCATGATTTTTTCTCTAATATAGATTGATTTGAGAAAATATTTTTTAAATTATTTACAGAATATAGGAGTACTTGATTGTTATGTCATTTTTATGAAAAATCCATTCAAAACTGAAATCGAGTTAAAATTACAAATATCTAGATGATATGTTGTGCTAGAATGTTATCATCGTTAGATATATCTGGAAAAAGAAGAAACTGTTCCTTAATTTTTTATTGAAATTACAGCTATTAATCTAATATTGACTAGGAGGATGACAACAAATTTTTTCATTTTATTTTATATATTTTATAAATGGTAGTATATACATGAGCTATTATCTGTGTGTTCTAATTATACTTTTGATTTTTTTTCAAATTACAGTTATATTTGGTAAGGGATAATTAGATCCAATACGAAAAAATAAAAATCTTTTATTTTATTTCAACAAATTTTATATGAAAGAGTTATTTTCAGTGTGTTCTAATATTTTTTTTTCATTAGCCAAAACCAGTCATTGTACTGTATGGAAAGAGGGGGGTGTAACACCTCCTAATGATATGGTCAGTCTGGGGACTCTGGGACCCTGCTGGATATTTGTAGGCATGAAGGAGGATAGGACTGTAGTGTGGTGTCTTGAATGGTATGTTTTTTTTTCAGTTAACTTTTAATATATTACATATCATAATTTTATGTTTTGTTCACAGATACTACACCACAAGACTCTGAACTATCTATATAATATATAAATAAATTATTTTATATTCTTTATATCAATAAAAAGAAATAGTTCTTTATGTTTGTTTTATTTAATAAAATAATATGATCTCAGTATTGAAATTTATATTTTCTCTAATGAGTATTCTGAAAATCTTTGATATTTCACCATGTAGATTTTTATATATATATATATATATATATATATATATATATATATATATATATATATATATATATATATATATATATATATATATATATATATATATATAAATATATATATATATATATATATATATATATATATATATATATATATATATATATATATATATATATGTAGTTTCTCATGTTTGATTTATTCAATATTAATTATTGTGTTGATTGAAAAATCTTTGATATTTACAAATGATACAAACTATTTGAAAATAACTATTTTTTAAATAACTATGTATGTAATCTGATATCCAAATCTACGAAGGCGGCCTCCTATATACCAAAAAATTTCAGTTCCCCGGCGGACCTATATATCATATAATTTCAAATCTCTATATATTATATATATATATATATATATATATATATATATATACTATATATACAGTATAATAATTCAATCTCCTGAACCCCACATGAAGACTCCTGGAGCCCTTGTGCCCCCATGAAGAATCCCTGAGGGTCTCATAAAAAATTTCAGTCCTCTGGGCCCCCATACTATATATATATATTATATATATATATTATATATATATATATATATATATATATATATATAAATATTTATATATATATATATATATATATATATATTTATATATATATATATATATATATATATATATATATATATATAAAGAAGGTTCGATCCTTCATTAGAATTTCTTCAATTTGGAAAACACTTACGATACGGAGTCCTCTGTCGGAACGTATGAACAATCTCTTTATATCACTCGCTTCCTACTAATCATCACAGTGGGTTGACGGATGAACGGTCTGAGTACTAGACTCTGGCGGAGTAATTCTGCGGTTCGAATCCCAACACGGCTTTTTTCATTTATTAAAATTTCAGCTAGGGACCCCCAGGTCTGAGGATAGGCTCCCATGAGAGAGAGTCCAGAGCCCTAGTCTATGACCAGGGCCGCCAGGTCAGGATCAAGGAGAAGGAGACCCCAAGTCAGGCCCCCAGGCCCCATGACGTCATAGCATCCATCTGGAATATCGATTTGACGTAGACGGAAAGGTCCCTCCACCTCGATGGCCGCCATCTTGAGTCAGTTCTCTCTTACTGTTAACTACTGAGTGGTAATTATTTATTACCGGTTCGCAAACTTTGATGATTCATTAGTGAGAGAGAGAGAGAGAGAGCATTGCAGCAGATGGATAAGATTCTTTCAAACAAGAATAGATTCAGATATTCTATACAGACTACGAAAAGGAGGATTACACCTACACTAATAGATAAAAAGTCTGAACTTCAACGACAATTGCTCTTTTACAAATATAAATATTTCAATTAAATCAAAAATAAATTGTTTTATTGCTTTATGTGCTTGAAATTCCAGAGAAGAAAAGTCAAATTCAAGAATGTGTAATGGAACTTAAGGAAGAAGTTCAATCAATAAAGGACATTGTTTTAACGAATTTCTATTCTTGCACTGAAATTTTGCAAGACCTAAAGTATTATTTTTGGCCACTTGCCAGAGCAGCAGCAAGCAGGAGTATATCATGAATAACCAAATTGTTATCATTCTTACTAAAATATTAAGTATAACTCATCAAGGAGTTATATTTGTAGACCATGGAGAGATAAAAAAAATACGGTTACAACAATTGTGAAATCGAGAATAATGGAGTGACTGCCAATGTTAATGGATCTAATATTCCAGGAATGTGATTTGGCTACATCAAATATGACTGCGATGAAATTAAAGGTGACCTTTTTTTCCAAATTCGAATGGAAAGAGTGAAGTATGTTTTGCGTTTACAATGAACTCATACCAGGTTGCAACCAAAAGGTCTTCATGTTTATATTAGGGATTATAATAGTATCAGTTGTATCAATTCCAGTATTTATACTGTCAATACTAAAATTTCATAAAATTGTAGGTTATATAATAACATTTTCTGTGATACTCAAGGAAAGATTAAGGATAAAGAGAAAAGTTAATAAGATGTCAAGTCTACAAAAAGCTACTGGGACTATCAATGATTTTAAGGTAAAGAAACATTTGTTAGTGTACAATAAAGAATTTGAGAAAATTAATCAATATAAAGATAAATTAATTAACGAGACGAAATTGGAAGTCACAGATGACAAAGATAAGGAAGGAACAAGCCAACAACTAGTGAAATAAATACTTAAGATGTAACTGTAAATGTTCATAGTCCTATTCACTCTGAAAAGACACAAATTAGATCTTGATCAAATAGTATGGGTAAAGGACAAGCATTAATGCTGGAAGCTATGGTACTAGGATATATTATAGATACATCCAATTGTTGTGATAAGAATATATATATATATATATATATATATATATATATATATATATATATATATATATATATATATATATATAACTTCTCAAGGGAAAATATGTTATGAGCTCGAATACCATGAGTCAAATATGGCAAGTTTCCCTATGGTAACAGGCAATGCCATTTGTTACAAAGATGTAAATGGGTCACTATTTGAAATAAAGATAAAAGAGGCTTATTATAGAGAAAGATTCCAATTGATTTACTATACTAGTTCTCATGATATCACATTTGAAAACTATGTGAGATGTCTGGGAACTTCAGAATGTCAATTATATTCAAAAAATATTTGTGAATTATATTTTGATTGAAGTGAATAAATAAAAAAATATTGAATTTAAACATGTGTCTTATTTTTCAATCAAAATATTTGAATATTTATATATATATATATATATATATATATATATATATATATATATATATATATATATATATATATATATTTTTATATATATATATATATATATATATATAAATATAACTAATATATTAAAATTTAACTAATATATATATTTTAGTTAAATTTTAACTATGTCGAACGTTCGGAATTTTTTCTCGATCCGCAGCGCACGGTTTCGAGACTGATCTGCCAAAGAGATTTAACCGATACTAACCGATCATGAACTTGCAAATATGAATAAATATATAGATGAAAATAAAGATATTTTATTCGAAGTACAGGACGAGTGGCCAGGACTGTGGACATTCAATTTTCCGAAGAATAATAGATTAATCATATCTTCAGTATGACTCATTACAATCATCGACTTCAAACAAATAGCAATGCCTAAGAGATATCAACAACAATTTGTGAAGGAAAAAAATAGAATAAAGTTGAGTAGTGTGGTGCAAGAAAGATTACGTTGCTGGCGTAAGAAACTTCAAATGTTAATGACGCAAATAGCAGTTTATGAACTCAGAAAAAAGTTTGATCGAACGAAATTTTTTTAAATGAAAAAAAATAATGAAAAAAATGTTGAATTCAATGATAATATTAAATTTCATTTTATTTATTCGTGGAAATATGCTTACTGCAAGGCTCGAAAGGGTTTATGGGAGCAATATGGACTCTAAGAGTGGTGATTATAGATTACCGGTTCGTAAACTTTGATAATTCATTAGTGAGAGAGAGAGAGAGAGAGCATTGCAGTAGATGGATAAGATTCTTTTAAACAAAAATAGATTCAGATATTCTATACAGACTACGAAAAGGAGGATTGCACCTATACTAATAGATAAAATGTCTGATGTTCAACGATAATTGCACTTTTACAAATATAAATATTTCAATGAAATTAAAAATAAAGGGATTGTGCTTGAGATTCCAGAGAAGAAAACTCAAATTCAAGAATGTGTAATGGAATTAAGGAAGATGTTCAATCAATAAAGGAAATTGTTTTCACGAATGCTATTTTGAAGATTGCTATTCTTACACAGAAAATTTGCAAGCCTAGAGTATTATTTTTGGCCACTTGCCAGAGCTGCATCAAGCAGGAGTATATCATGAATAACCAAATTGTTATCATTCTTACTAAAATATTAAGTATAACGCATCAAGGAGTTATATTTGTAGATCATGGAGAGATAAAAACATATGGTTACAACAATTGTGAAATCGAGAATAATGGAGTGACTGCCAATGCTAATGGATCTAATATTCCAGGAATGTAGTTTGGCTACATCAAATATGACTGCAATGGAATTGAAGGTGACCTTTTATCCAAATTCGAATGTAAAGAGTGTGGTATGTTTTGCGTTTACAATGAACTTATACCAGGTTGCAACCAAAAGGTATTCATGTTTATATTAGGGATTATAATAGGATCAGTTGTATCAATTCCAGTATTTATACTGTCAATACTAAAATTTCATAAAACTGTAGGTTATATAATAACATTTTCTGTTATACTTAAGGAAAGATTAAGGATAAAGAGAAAAGTTAATGAGAGGTCAAGTCTACAAAAAGCTACTGGGACTACTATCAATGATTTTAAGGTAAAAAAACATTTGTTACTGAATAATAAAGAATTTGAGAAAATTAATCAATATAAAGATAAATTAATTCAAAAGACGAAATTGAAAGTCACAGATGAGGATTATACAGAGGTGATAAATGCTAAAATAGAGGTTACAGGTTAAATAATATTGACAGTGGGATTGCTATTGAATTAAATGATCTAATTAAAAAGGGCTATAAACAAAGATAAGGAAGGAACAAGCCAACAACTAGTAAAATAAATACTAAAGATGTAACTGTAAATGTTCATAGTCCTATTGACTCTGAAAAGACACAAATTAGATCTAGATCAAATAGTATGAGTAAAGGACAAGCATTAATGCTGGGAGCTATGGTACTAGGATATATTATACACATCCAATTGTTGTTATAAGAATATATATATATATATATATATATATATATATATATATATATATATATATATATATATATATATATAAATTCTCAAGGGAAAATATGTGATGAGCACAAATGCCATGAGTCAAATATGGCAAGTTTCCTTATGGTAACAGGCAATGCCATTTGTTACAAAGATGTAAATGGGTCACTATTTGAAATAAAGATAAAAGAGGCTTATTATAGAGAAAGATTCCAATTGATTTACTATACTAGTTCTTATGATGTCACATTTGAAAACTCTGTGAGATGTCTAGGAACTTCAGAATGTGAATTATATTCAAGCTTATGAAGCTTTTCACGATTTTATTACATCGAAAATTCCACTTTTTGATTTCTGTCATACACTAATCAACTAAGGCTTAATACATTATATCAATATTCTATGGAAAGAACTTCGGGAGGATATCAAGAATGAGTAAGGTAACTTGAGAATTCCAACACTCTGCTGCTAATGAATGTAATGATTATGATGATAATGTCTGAGAAATTGAAAAATATTTTTGAATTATATGGATCACCAAGACCAAAGCATACCTCTAATTTCTCTTCAAGAATTTTCAATTCAAAAAATTATCAAAAATATCCAGTCTTTTTGTGACATACTTAAATTAGGTCTTCCAAAACTCCTAACTTTAGAGTTGTTAGAAAAATTCAGTTCAATTAAATGTAAATTCATTGTAATAAGGTTTTGATGTTGCTATCAAGTTTTTGGACCACCGCTCCAGCAGAGAAAAATAATTATAACTCGGTGTTGAATATAAATATTTTTATTTTCCTACAGGAAATGTGTGATGATCCAGATAAAAAAATTGAAACCTTTTATACCAGAAAGTGTGAGAATGCATGCCGCTGAGCATCAGCCTGAAAGAGGCTCAATAAGAAGATGTGCCTCGTGAAGTATCAAAGCGAAGCCAGTGCGCACCGATTTTCTTTGTAAAACTTGCCATGTACCGCTTTGTTTGGGCAAACAAAAAAGATGTTTTGAGATTTTTCAATAATTTCGGTGATAATATAGTTTCTTCTTGCTTTTTTTGTATCTGGAAAAATAAATAGATCTGAAAAAAGAAAAAAATGTTCCTCAATTTTTATTGAAATTACACCTATCAATCTTATATTGACTGGGAGGATGTCACCACAAATGTTTTTTATTTTATTTTATTTCAGCGTAAATGGTAGTATATCTTGTATATACATGAGCTATTATCTGTGTTCTAATTATACTTTTTTTTTTAAATTACAGTTATATTTGGTAAGGGATAATTAGATCCTATACGAGAAAAAAATCTTTTATTTTATTTCAACAAATTTTATTTGAAAGTTATTTTCAGTGTGTTCTAATATTTTTTTTTTCATTAGCTAAAACCAGTCATTGTGCTATACGGAAAGAGGGGGTATAGCACCTCCTAATGATATGATCAGTCTGGGTACTCTGGGACCCTACTGGATATTTGTAGGTATGGAGGAGGATAGGACTGTGGTGTGGTGTCTTGAATGGTATGTTCTTTTTTTCAGTTAACTTTTATTACATATCATAATTTTATGTTTTGTTCACAGATACTACACCACAAGACTCCAACCTATCTATATATATATGTATATATATAAATATATTATTTATATTGATAAAAAGAAATGGTTATTTATGTTTGTTTTATTTAATAAAATAATATGATCTCATATTATTTCATATATACATATTGAAATTCGTATTTTCTCTAATGTGTATTCTAAAAATCTTTGATATTTCAACATGTAAAATTTTTATTTTAACATATATATATATATATATATATATATATATATAAATATATATATAAATATATATATATATATATATATATATATATATATATATATATATATATATATATATATATATATATATATATATATATATATATATATATATATATATATATTCGTATTTTCTCCAATAATTATTCTAAAAATCTTTGATATTTCACCATGTAGATTTTTATTTTTACACACATATATATAGGTATATATATATATAAATATGTATATATATATATATATATATATATATATATATATATAAAAATATATTATATATAAAAAATATATATATATATATATATATATATATATATATATATATATATATATATATATATATATATATATGAAGAAATAGTTTTTCAAGTTTGTTTCATATAATAAAATGATATTATATATCCTAGCATTGAAATTTGTAGTTTTTCTGATAAGTGTTAATTGAAAAATCTTTGATATTTCACCCTGTAATTTTTTCTGTTATATATATATATATATATATATATATATATATATATATATATATATATATATATATATATATATATATATATATATATATATATATATATATATATATATATATATATATATATATATATATATATATATATATATATATATATATATATATATATATATATATATATATATATATATATATATATATATTTAAAGAAACAGTTTTTCAAGCTTGTTTCATATAATAAAATGGTATTATATATCCTATCATCGAAATTTATAGTTTTTCTGATAAGTGTTAATTGAAAAATCTTCGATATTTCACCCTGTAATTTTTTCTGTCATATATATATATATATATATATATATATATATATATATATATATATATATATATATATATATATATATATATATATATATATATATATATATATATATATATATATCTGTATGTCCGAGCCAGACTAGGTTAAGTCCAAATTTTGTCTTGTGTGGGTTATGATGATAAGCCACATACATTTTAACCTACTTTTATTATAGCGTTTCAGTTTGGGCCTATCTCACAAGATAAAGAAACTAGTTTGTTTTAAACTAGGTTAAGTCATCACGTCACTTTGAGCAAGACAATGTTAAGTCGCTTCGTCATAGTTTAGCGCGCAGATCCTTGTCAGTTTACTAGGTTATGTCCGCATGTTCAGTCGGCTTGAGAAGCTCTAAGCTTAAATAGTTGTTTCTTGATGCAAAAACTTAGTAAAAACATTGTGTGTTAAAGTGTCCCTTTGCGTTATGGATAGATCAAGGAGAATGGTAGAGTTGGCCAGAACATTGGGCAAAAACGAACAAACGTGTCCGAAATCGCACATTGGTAGCTTAGAAACAACAGGTAAGTTTATGAAACAGCTTATTAGGTACTGAAAATGAGGTTAAATTATATTCCAGTGTTTTCAACTATTTTATATTAATTTATTGTTTCCCTGAAAATGGGATATTTTTCGTAAATATGTGACTTATCCTAGTTTATTTCTACCTTCATTATAAAACATTGTGACTTAAACTAACATAGTATTGAAATTGTTAGCTAAAGAAATCCAAGTTTAAAAAAAATTATTAATAGTATGAATATGTTAATAGCTTTTTAAAAAAGTTATTTTCAATCCACAATCATTTAGCTTTCATTATATCATCCGATTTAACTTTTACGTTGAAATAATTAACATTTGCATTGTTTTTTTCAGATAAAGAAAAAATCTCGCTACAATTAAACGACCCATTCCCTGATGCCGTTCCAACACTTAGGTCCTTATGTAAACGTGTACTGGACAAGCAAAGAGAACATCTAAAGAGTTTCAAAGAGACCCAATCAGGTTCGACTACTTTGGTAGATTACCACAGTACTGCCGAAGTTGAAGAAGACAGAATTCGGTATGAGACCCCAGCAAAAGAATTTTCGGATTTCGATGATGATGACGATATTGCGGACCCCAACTACGCAAGTGGCGAAGAATCGGGCGATGAAGATTGTGAAAATGACAATTCTTCAAAACAGAGAGAAAAGAATTTCCGTAAAAGAAAACGTAATCAAGAAAAATGGAAAAAAAACATAACAAAACAGAAAAGGCTTTCGGGAGTTGAGTATATCACAGATACTGGAAGTCGGGTAATGGAAGCAAAAGTAATGAAGGAACCATGCTCTCAGAATTGCAAACTGTCATGCAATAAAAAAATTTCCAAAGAAACTCGAGAAGCAATACACAAGAATTTTTGGAATCCCAGCAAAAGTGTTGATGTAAGGCGACAATTTATTGCATCCAGAGTGCAACAATTGCCAATAAAAAGGACCAGAGAGCGTACAGGAGAACGGCAAGGTAAAAGAACCTTTACTAATCAGTATAGTTTTGAAAGAAAAGGTGTTACAGAAATAGTATGTAAGACATTTTTTCTAAATACCCTTTCTATCTCACATCAGACCGTGGAAACCGCAATTAAAAAAAAGAAGGATGGAGGAATTGTTACGCCCGATAAGAGGGGGAAACATGAAGCCTTTAATAAAATATCTGAAGAGGTTCGCAATAGTGTCCGACAACATATATCACAATTTCCAGCATACGAGTGTCATTACTCCAGGGAAAAGACGAAAAAGCTTTACCTAGGAAATCATCTAAATACCAGAAAAATGTACAGTTTGTACTTAGAAGAATGCATAGAGAAATATCTTGAAGATAAGGATATTGCAAAAGAATGGTTGTACTCAGAATTATTCAATTATGAATATAACTATTCATTTAAAAACCCCGATACTGATACATGTGATATTTGCGATCGATATAAAATTCAACTCCAAGAAGCCAGTTCTCCAGATTTAAGAACAAACCTACAAAAAGAATACGACCACCACCTTTCAGATGCTAATAATAGATACAAATTGAAAGCAGAAGACAAACAAAAATCCAGACAAATGTTACTAGAACAAAAGGTTATTATGATTGACCTACAAAAATGTTTGCCCACCCCTGATTTACAAAATTCGCAAAGTTTTTATTCTTTGAAATTATGGACATTCAATTTGACCATACATGATTCGACAACAGAAAATAGTTTTTGTATGATGTGGGACGAGAGTGTGGCAGGAAGAGGAGGAAATGAAGTGTCGTCGTGCGTAATTAAATGGTTGGAAAATAATGTTTCCGATAAAGTAATCGAACTGACTATATGGTCAGATAACTGTCCTAGTCAAAATAGGAACATATTAATGGTAATGTGTTACTTTTGGGCTTTACATACAAAACCTTCTCTTCAGGTTATCAATCACAAATTCCTCTCACGCGGACATACACACCTTGAGGCAGACTCAATTCATTCCGTTATTGAACGCAATAGAAAAAAAATTCCTCAATTCCAGATCATGACACCATGGGATTGGCAACAAATGGTTAGGATGGCGGGTACAAAAAAACAATTTACAGTTGTAAATATGGAAACTTCAGATTTTAAAGAGTTTAAAAACCTTTTTGAAGGACCAGCAGCTCCATACATAAACAAAAAAAAGAATACGATGGGAACAAATTTTCTTATATCCCAGGTATGTCACATGCAGGTACGAAGAGACACTCCTGGCATTCTTTATTATAAGAAAGATTTTAGTGAAGATTTTTCACAAGTAGATTTTAATAGAACAACACGAAGTAGAGCGTGCTACCCGATAAATCTTCAATGCATTACAGACAGTCCTAAGCCAATATCTGATAAGAAATATAACCATTTACAAAAATTGCTCAACTGGGTTCCTAAAAGGTTCCACCAATATTATAAAGATTTAAGACATGAAAATAGGGGGGATAGTGATCAATTTATAGACATTTGAATATTTTTAAGCTTTTTAAAAAATTAAGCTTACCTTAGTAGTAAGGATAATTATTTTATTCTAGAAACTTATTTTTATTTGTAAAGTTAAACAAAGATGTTTAAAAAAATTTCAGTTTATAGCCATTATTTGCTAATGTCATTATTTTGGAACGAATAAAAAACTAAATAGAAGTAGCAGTAGTTTCATTTTGTATTTTAATTCAAATTATTATGGATTTATGTAATAGCTCAAGTCCACTGTAAATATTATATGTCCAAGTCATAGGACTTGTAATGTATAGTAAGTCCTAAAATGTATTTTTTCCCTTAAGCCAAACTAGATTAAGTCACAGTAGAAGAAAAAACTAACGAAAAATAAAATTTTCATTTTACTGTATTTTTCTTAATCACAAAAAATAATAATATGTAAAGTTACAACAAATTATGATGAATATTGTACGCGCGATAGCTCAATATACAATATTTGAAACTTAAAACATCTCTACCGTAAAATCATCTTTTTGGACTTAACCTAGTCTAGCTCGGACATACAGATATATATATATATATATATATATATATATATATATATATATATATATATATATATATATATATATATATATATATATATATATATATAATAAAGAAGGTTCGATCCTCCTTTAGAATTTCTTCAATTCCTCTGTCGGAACTTATGAACAATCTCTTTATATCACTCGCTTCCTACTAATTATCACAGTGGGTTGACGGACGAACGGCTGAGTACCAGACTCTGGCGGAGTAATTCTGCGGTTAGAATCCCAGACACCGACACAGCTTTTTTCATTTATTAATATTTCAGCTAGGGGACCCCTAGGTCTGACTGAGGATAGGCCCCCATGAGAGTCCAGAGCCCTAGTCCGAGGACCCTCCGACCAGGGCCCCCAGGTCAGGATCGAGGAGCATCCATCTTGAATATCGATTTGACGTAGACGGAAAGGTCCCCCCACCTCGATGGCCGCCATTGTGGATCAGTATCCGCTTAGTAGGAACTACTATGTTTCCATACGATCATTTGAATGTTAACTTTAAAAATAACCAATTTGTCGTCCTGTACGAAATGTATGCTAATTTTCAACAATCGTATTACAATCGTGAAAATCAACCTTTGCTCTCTCCTCATAAATTCAGATATGTCGCATGTTTAGCAGTTATCAATTGTTCGCGACAGAATGAGGTACTGAAATCTGGACGTTTGGATATCCGGCTTGAATCTGAGAGCTCTGAAGATATTCCTGCAGAAACGTCAGGTTTCTGTCTGATTTTACACGATAATTACTAGCGCAATTCGTATTGTGCAATAATCAAATATGTTTATAGTAGATATTCAAGGTTTTCAATATGGAAAAAGCGAGTTTATATGTAAGGAAATTGCAGTTTTCAAGAATTTCACATTTTCACACAAAATCGTAAACATTCCCATAGATTATTCGCACCTTGATAATAGAGTGAAAGCTCAAGCAAATTGGCTCACTAAAAATGTACCCGGATTGAAATGGAGCGATTTTGGAACAATTGATCACGCAGAAATAGCACAATTTTCAAAGAAGTTAACAACGGGCTATGACGGCTCCATAATGGTTAAGAGTTTGCAAAAAAAGAATTGGGTTGAAAAGTATGTATCGGAGAAGAATGAAGTTATTGATGTAGAATCATTAAACTGTCCTACTTTAAGTTCTCTACAAAATATCGAATCTTTTCATTGCAATCAACATTCGTTCAATTCACTACGTTGTTCAAAAAACAACGTATTCCAATAAGGAATGTGGTATTTCAATGAACTATTTTTTAAAAAACCTGTTAATATCACTTTATACACCGCACTATTCTTCAACAGAAACCAGTTCCCCCCATAACCATCCAGTCTTCAAAACATATAAAAATAGAGCGTTTACGCTACAATATCAGTACACCTCGAATACATTGAAAAAAATGGTTGACAGAATAACCAAAGAGTTTATCCGCTCCTCGACTTTCGAGGAGCAACTTGATTTCATTAAAGATGAAATTGATAATGCAGTGAAGAACTTGAGATGTCTGAACATAATAGTGGTCAAAATGATGCAGCAACATCAGCAGAGCCAACAATTTTCCAGCCAAATTCCAATGGATTTGACAACGTCATCATTAGAAAGATGTGAAATCAATCAGCCGATTACAATGGATTTTGAGGAGAATGAAGTGTTCCAACAATCAATAACGGAGCCTGAATGCATATGTAAAATATGCACTATATTGAGAGAGTCTCCGAAATCGAAAACGGCGAAATCTCAAGAAGGTGAATACCTCCCTACATCATGTGAAAACATATGGACCGTTTACGATAGTGATGGTTATCAGATTGAAGGAGAAGAAAATTTTTTGCATCAGATGAATAAAAATTGTAAATATAAATATTTATTTCTTTTGATAAATAAAATGGTATAAACAGATATAAATTTTATATTTCAAATTTTCTATTAGGGTGAGATGAATCACATTAGTAATTGTAACAGAACAAGAGTTTCTTCATAATCAGTTAATTTTGTTGAAGGCCAAAGTCCACAGCATGGTCCACAAGTCCATTCTAAATGTGCATTTTTATCTTCTTCTCCATATTCCAAAATATAATATTAATCACTATAATACGTATAGCATCAAGAAAGCTGCGATTGTTGAGCGAGTTATACGCACTCTCAAGGATAAATTGTTTAGATATTTTTCATTGAATGGAACTTACAAGTGGATAGATGTGCTTGAGAATCACGTTGACAAATATAATGATTCTAAACATAGAACTATTGGAATGAAACCACGTGACGTCACTAAGAAAAATGAAAAACTCGTACTGAGTTCAGTATATTCTCACATAAAGATTGCTGGAAGTAATATTTTGAATGTTGGCGATATGGTACGAATCAGTAAGGCCAAGCATGTGTTTTCAAACGGATATACACCTTACTAGACTACTGAGCTGTTCAAAATCGCTTAGGTTCAGATTGTTTGAGAACAATTTTTTTTTAAATTCTTTACAGAACAGAGGAGTAGTTGATTGTTATGTTGTTTTTATGAAAAATCCATTCAAATACACAATCGAGTTGAAATTACAAATATCTAGCTGATATGTTGTAAAAAATTCACTGAATTCCGTAGTAGGATCTATCTGGCCTCTCACTGAATATAACTGTAATTTTTTATTGAAACTATAATTGTCGATCTCATATTAACGATGTTGCTAGCTCTCTCTCTCTCTGTGTGTATATAGGTGTGAATTAATAATCACTAACTTCATGATCAAAAAACTTCTCATATGAATCTTCAATATTTTACAGTAGACAGTAACAGACACGTTGTGCATTTATTGATACTCCTCTTATATTATTCACGCTCCTAGTTCGGGGTAGTATTACTAATGCTACGGAATATTTGAAAATTAGGGTTTTATCGATGAAAATCTGGAATTATCGAGTTTGATAGATGATAATATTTTTATTCAAAGCTTAGTTAAGTTTGAAATATTCTATGTGTAACGGTATTCATTTTCAGATATTGAGACCAGAATCAAAAAGAGAGTTTGGGACTTTCTACCCTCACAGCAGAGAGTATGCATTTTACCATTACAACAATTTTTTCTTTTTGACTAGGAAAATATTTTTCAAAGAAGTTATCTTAGTTCAATAAAAATAATTGAGCTTCTACAACATAAAAATATATCTCTCAATTACAATTTAAAAATTTTTTTTTCCTAGAATAAACCTATTATTGGGTTCCGGGGTGAGAAAACCTCGGGAAGAAGGAATTATTCGGAAATGGTCTCACTGAGGGACATAGGGGGAAAGGATGTCTGGGTGCACATAGCACCCGAGGGAACAATAGTATGGATATTCAAGTAATATACCTATATAGATTATAAATAAAAAGAAATAGTTTTTCATTTTTGTTTTATTTAATAATAATAAAAATGAAAACAACGTTAAGATAATTATTATCACTTTCAAGAGTCCATTTGAACGGAACCATATAAAATAGAGCGCTTACGCTACAATATTAGTACACATTGAATACATTGAAAAAATGGTTGATAGAATAACCAACGAGTTTATCAGCTCCTGCGACAGACTTTCGAGGAGCAACTTGATTTTATCAAAGATGAAATTGCTAATGCATTAGAGAACTTCAAATGTTTGAACACAATAGTGGTCAAAATGATTCAACAACAAGAGCAGAGCCAACAATTTTCCAGCCAAATTCCAATGGATTTGACAACGTCATCATTAGAAAGGTGTGAAATCAATCAGCCGATTACAATGGATTTTCAGGAGAATGAAGTGTCCCATCAAACAATAACGGAGCCTGAATGCATACGTAAAATATGCACTATATTGAGAGAGTCTCCAAAATCGCCAACGGCTGAATCTCAAGAAGGTGAATACCTCCCTACGCACCATCTTCAGCTCGAAATTACCACAGAAATTGCGTACCAGATTACGAAGAACAAGATCAAATGAATTATGACGATTCAAGAGACAGTAATTACGAACAGTTAAACAACAGTTTCAAAATGTTTCTTGCAGCAGCAAGCAGGAGACAAAAGGAATAAAGTGATAATGTTCTACCTAAAGACTACATGGATGATGTTAGTAATGCTAACGATGTTAGTAAGTGCAGGTGAGATATCCGTAAAGTATGGAGTGATTAATATAACTCAATTCAATACTTGCACAATAATGAACAATGGACTTAATGGAACAACTGGAATTATGAAAGGGCTATGGTTTGGATATATCGAATATGATTGTGACAATCACACTGGAACATTACTCTCTAAACTAGAGTGTAGAGACTGTGGCCTTTTCTGCTCATATAATGAGCATGTTCCAGGATGCTCCCAACCATTTCTTCCAATATTTCTTGCTATATTGTTGACAAGCATAGTGATGCTACCCATATGCATTCTCTGTGTTAGTAAATATCATAACATACTTGGGTTCAACATAAGGAAACTAACTCAACTAAGGGAGATAACAACAACTAAGAGAAGGATTAACAAAGCAAGAAAAATATCTCAATTAATAGGTGAACTAACAATAGTAAAAAAGAAAAAGAGCAATCCAGTTCTCAAGAAGAAGGATGCCGATCATGTAGAAACGAAGATCCACAAAATGATCAATAAAACCAATGGCAAGATTACCCTTGGTGACAATGATGAGCCATTGGAAGCTAAGAAAGAAATAGACGAGTAAGTAATGAGATGATAATCAAGATGGCCAATATGTCTGAGAAAAAAAAACATAGGCCTAGAGAATTGGCAAACCCTAGTGCACCAGAATACATTGAATTGATATCTCATCATTACGTTAAAGAGGAAGGAGCCCAAGAAACCAATGAAACCATTAAACCTAAGCCATCAACTAGTAGATCAGGCAATGTTGATAATGGAGTTAAGCTGTCAACTGTCTTGCTTAGCAGTGCAGCCATATTAGCTAATGTTGACATTAGTTCCTGCTGTGATATTAATATGTACATGTCTTATCATGGCACATTATGTTCGGATAAAGATTGCAAGGAAGATTATGGAGTTAATATACAGACTATGGTAGGTAAGAAAAAAATGGAAACGGCAGGCTGCCAGGTATCCGCAGAATGGCCAGGAAGAGAACTATGACTAACTGGCAGAGGAGATGGGGTAAGGAAAGTGGAGTCGCAAGTTGGACACGTCGTCTCATACAAAACATCAACGAGTGGTGCGACTGCAAACATAGGAACACAAACTACTTCTTCACTCAGTTTCTGACTGGCCATGGAACATTTGGAACATATGTTGAAAAAATAGGAAAGGCGGAATCAGACCAATGCACGAAATGTAATGAGATAGACTCCCCAGAGCATGCTATTTTCAGCTGTTCGCGATGGGGGCGACAGAGGGAATTGGCATGGCGGAAAGCTGGGATTGCACCAACCCCACAGAACATAATAAGCAGTATGCTGGAGGACAAAAAAGGTGGGTCACGTTATATGATTACATTACTCGTATAATGGAAGAAAAGGAAAAGGAGGACAGGTTGGAGCAAGAACGCATTAGGGGGCAGAGGGAAGATTGAGAGAGAGCACGGTGGTGAGAGATGATAAATCCTACTAGTAAAGGATAAAAGCATATCCAACCCTTATTTTCTGCTCTGGGAAGGGAGGAGTCATGTAGTTAAGATTCATCATTCCATTATCTATAAGTCATGTAATCTTATTTACTTATTCACTGTTTAATCAATTATCATTGTCTCAATATTTCTCTACGAATAACTATTTTCCAATTATTCCATTCCATTATTTGCTTTATAATAGAATATTTATATTTACTAATTGATCAAGACTGAACTTTCATTCTGTTATTATATTTCATTGAGATAAAACTCTATATAAAAACTAATATAAGTTTGTAACATTAAGTTAGTTCTACATTAAATCTTGTGCTGTACACTAGTTTTGTCAGATCTCTCTTCGAATTAATAAATATTATATTATCGTTAAAAGTTATTTCCACGACTGAATAACATATTACGGTATAGCACTATTATCCAAATGCGGATATTATGGTATGGCACTATTATCCAAATGGTGGATATACTGGTATTAGCCTAAAATCTAAATGCATGCCGCCATTTTGTTTTTGAGATTTATAAAATAATTTAACTCCGGTTGAAGATGTAAGCCATTATGTAATCATAATTCACAATTTTTTTTTGTCTAGTATGACAGAGTTTTTTTAAATGCACCTGGATGTGAAGGGGTTAAAAAATTCGATAAGATTCTTCCAAAAGACACAATAAGATTGACAATATACCTACTCGAACTGTTTCCATAGGAACTAGTAAACTATCCAATTTTCGCCCCAACATTAATTACTAAATTTTCGAATATATTCACATAACTGGGGCCTTCTTCTCTGATAAAGAGTATTATTAGTTTAGACCCAAAAATATAATTATTCGGCATATAATTTTAGTGTTGGTTTGAACACCAAAAATGTCATGTAATGCGATATTTCACAAATAAGCATCCAGTCCCCATGGGGATCTTGAAAAATATGAAATATTTACTCTACGCCAGTTGCATAGCTTGTGAATATTTACACAGCTGCAGCCTTCTCCTCCGATTAGACTACTATCAACTTCTGACGGCAAATTTAAATTTTCGGAAAATAATTCTGCCGTTCGTTTTGACACTAAATATACAGAATTCGATAATTCCACAAAAAATTGTAAATCTGTTGCCATATGGACTGTAAGTAGGTCAGTGTTACGATTGTATTCCATATCAGATGAAGAATGTTATAGTTATTCTATATATTATTTGTAAACTACCTGCAAGTACGATACACTTACTCTGCATGTACGTGAAGCCAAGGTCGCACGTCATTGCTATATTGTATAAACACTGATATATAAATCAGAGGTAATCTCTGATAGGATATCGTTAGACTTATATAGACTCGGACACTCGTTACGCTGTCCGAGGGTTTAGCGATACGTCCATAGTCTAATATAAATAAAGACGTAAGTATAGTATGAACCATTGTATCATTCAATAACCAGGACCAGTCATTACATGGCGATACTGCCAGTTGTATTAGTATGGTTGGAAGAAGTGTAGTTAGTTGGTAAATAAAATAAAGTAATAGAATGGTGAGAAGAAGAAGTGACCATCGCCCATAAAGATGCTGGCAACTAACCAATGTGTTACCAATGGTTGCTACACGGAACTTTCCATTTTCGAATATCGCAAAAGCAGACGATATATATACAAAATGGAAAGTTTCAAAAGAAAAATAATCGAAGGAGGACACAAATTAAACAGCTTTGTTATAAGCACTTTAACACTATTGCCAGAAGAAGATCAAAAAGCCATAACAAACAAATCATTCATGCCACTAGACAAAACTAATGGTCTATACATGATGAATGCTACATATTTATACACCAATCCACCACCCTATGGATATGGAATCCCCGCACCCTATGTAGCTGCTACCGTTTCAAGGGCTTATGAATATTCAAGAGCAGATTAAGAAGGTAAAAATTCCCTGTAGCAACCTGATGCGTCATGTCTCGCGACGGTATCTTTGTGTATGCTTACCTGCTGGTTTGTGAAGGTCGTCAGATTGGCTTCCGGACTCGTAGTAGAGTGGACTCTGAAAGCGTCAGAGTAGGCGAAATTATTGGATTTGATCCGAGACCGGAGATTTCTGAGTACTCAAAGTTTATTCACTTACGAGGGGACAAAGCCTTAAATGGATTTGTTGTCCCTGATGCTCAGCTTCTTGTGGATGCCGATGATTTTCTGTCTGGCAACCTTAACGGAATGAAAATTTCATACAACGCCAGGTTAAGGACTGAAAGGGAGAGTATCAGTAATGGAAAGAAGCATACTATCTTCTCGACTGAACGCACTGTATTTACGAAAATAGGCAATGTGAAAGATGACGATCTAAACGACATTCGACAACTGACCGGGCTTTCAGATTGGAAGCCTCCAACCCGTAAACCGAATTCGACCGCGAAGAGTCAAAAGCAAGGAACAAAAGTTGCCAATTTGACGGGCGGTAAGCCAAAAAGCGCCGCGAATTTGGCGATTAAAGACAAGAATAGCGCTGCATTACCGCATGTAAAATCGACCGCAAATTCTTCGAATCGTGGTTCCAAAATCGCGGACGTATCAATTTCAGTGACGAAGTCCGAGATAGGGACTCCGAATCCCGAGGACTTAACCATCACGCCGTGTCGCTCGACATCTCGGCGTGTTAGTGTTTCTAGTTCTGGGAAAATACGGCCAGAACTGGAGATCTATGATACCATCACATATGAAAAAGGATCTCTTTTTGACTCCGACGCTGACGTTTTAATGCACAGCGTTAGTGCTGATTACTCCTTATCTAAAGGTATAGCGAAGAAATTCAACGACAATTTCAATGATAGCGCCAAATTGCATAACGCTGGAGATGGAGATTGTCCTGATGCCATCATACTAAATCCTGATAGCGATTCTCCCTCGTACAGGTGCGTCTTAGTAACGAAAAAACTAAAGCATGAGAAATCCACATTGCTCAACGTGAGTAGATCTATGCGGTTGGCGATAAACCTTTTAAAACAAAACAATCTACATGTCATGATTGTCCGATATTGAACCGTTAATCAAGAAAAATCTGGTCAGCGAGGGGTTTGATGTCATTGTTTATGACAATGAGGATAAAGTTTCAGATCCTCCTATGAGTGTAGAGAGTGAAGACGTTCATCATTTCGATCCCTCGCTGACCAGTATGCAGGTAAGAGAGATACAAATATATCGATATTCAGATGAGGTAACAGCATCTGAGACTTTTGACAACATGAACACTCTGAGGATGAAGTTATATAACACCGACCTAGATTGTGTTTCAGCAGAGGATAACGGTAATGTTTGTGGCTACGTGAAACTTCGAGACGTCGATTGCTTGTCAGTTAATGAAAACGCTGGTAAACAGTCGACTATCTATCTATTACGTGTGTATGAAGGAGTTGACACGCCAATTATGTGCGTGCTAACTAATGAAGTGGCACCCGAGGTTATCCTTGAGTGCTCTATAGGTGCGGATGAGTATTATGAAACTGTGACTTCGGGAGTGGAGTTGATAGACAGAGCGGACTAGAGCTATTTAGGCGTAGAGATGCCGTCCTCGGTGAGCTTTAAAGTTATTACTTTTCTGACTTTAGTGGCATGATTGATTGGGAATTCATTTAATCTATATGGGTACGATGTTATTGAACCAAGTGTAGAAGACTTATCAGATTTTCCGAAAACAGGAGTTACAGGAGCTTTTCATTCTCACAGTATCCAAATATATATGAACAGATTTCTAAAGAGATTTTGTTCAGAAATAGATAAATGCACAGAAGAAACAATACACTGGTTGATGGGGAAGGGATCTGAGGAGTTAAGTAGAGGCAGACAAACTTGGGGCCCTGAGAGAGAGAAAAGTGTGACATGTCAGAAAGCATATAATAATTTCTGTTATCTATTAAAAAACAATATAAATAAAACACCAACTACTTTACTTGACGTATTATTGTATTGGATGGAGATGTATGACTTAACAAAAATTAAATACACAAAAAGAGGTGTTTACAGTTACTAAATATAGGTACAACAAAGAATTAAATATAAGAGAGGAATTTCAGAAACAATCTATCAAATGTGTATCTTGTCAAACATCTGACAATGAAGAAACAGTAAAATGGCTGAATGATCACTCACGTTGTTTCTGTAGTTACATTAAACATGCAGAGAGGGGGAAGAAAGACAGGAGAGCAATAGCATCTGCATCTATTGTTATAAGATTTTTCCTGAAAGTAGTAGAAGAATTTCCCTTGAAATTGTCTAAGCTGATACCAGGATCTACAATATCCATTGGAGGGAAGGAAAAGAAAAGGAAAATTGCAGCAGAATTGGAACAGGCTACTTTTCAAACAGTGGTAGATGACGGTGTATCTTTACAGGGAACAGAGAATGCAACAAAATAGAACGAATGCCTGAGTCCATTCTTATTCAATATAATACATGAAATATTCTTTTCTCCACAATACAGATCTATTAATCAATTAAGAAAACCAAAAGAGGACCACGAGTTATTAAAAAGAATTTGCAATTTAACTTTCTTCTACATGGCCATTAAAAGAATACATTTAAAGGCAGGTTATATATTAGTAAAGGAAGACAAATATACAAGAATGAGATGGGCAGATTTAAAGATAGAACAGCTTTCTGAACATAATAAAATTTGGTTTAAGAAGATACAAAAATTACATCTCCTGGTTTTTTGATGGGAATGTTGAATGCAGCATCAACAACAGTGGGGTTAATACCAATATTGGGCATAGAACAACCTAATACATCCATAAGATGCTTAAGATCGAGTGATGGTTCGATGACAATGTTTTCAGCTACAGATCCACATACCTTAATTAAAAGAATAAAATTCACTTATAATTTGCTCAGACTTTTTGGAATAAATCCTTCAAAAGAGAAATCGAATATAATTCCCAAAGGATACGGAGAATATACAAGTTGGTATCAGGATGGCAATTTCATAGGTCAATGTGGAGTAGAAACCAGTTCACTCAAACCAGGAGGCCAAATGTCCAACATGATGCAAACAGTGTTGCCTCTTTAACGTTAAACTTATTGCGTACTACAAAGCAAGGAAAATATCTGAATTAATAGGTAAACCAACAATAGTAAAAAAGAAAAAAAGCAATCCAGTTCTCAAGAAGAAGGATGCCGATCATGTAGAAACGAAGATCCACAAAATGATCAATAAAACCAATGGCAAGGTTACCCTTGGTGACAATGATGGGCCGTTGGAAGCTAAGAAAGAATTATATGCTGTGGTCCATCGTTATAATAATGAGGTAGACAGAGAATCTATTCTAGTTTCAGACGATAAGTATCGAATAAAATTATGATGGAATGACGTTTTGCGTGTTAAGTAGGAATTAATGACGCAGCTTAATGATTCTGGATTCTCACGATGCAGGTGCGCTGATCCTGTGGGATGAATGATTTTAGTACTTTAAAAGTGAACACAACTTTCTGGGGTGATTTCGTTAAAGTTTCGAATGACTGTGAAATTATAGAACGAAAATATTTCGGTACACCGAATGCTATAATCGATATATCGACAGATTTATCAATGTGGTTCAAAGAAAATGTCTTAAACAAAATTTTACATTATTTAGAAGAGAAGAGCTTTAAAGGTAGTGGTTGGGCTCTCTCGAAAGTTGTCTTATTGGAAGTAGCTATTAATAAATTTGAAATGGGTGCAGGCGGTTCATCTTACATCAATTTACCTCAGGAAATAATTAACAAAAAAGCTTGCGTTAACGTTGTGAACAACGATAATGCATGCTTTTTCTGGAGCGTAGTCAGTTGTCTTTATCCAGCGGCTAGAAATTCATGTCGTACGTCATCATATCCTTTATACTCTGAAGTTTTGAGAACCACAGGTTTGGAATTCCCTATGGAACTTACACAAATCACGAAATTTGAAAAAATGAATGATATTTCGGTTAATGTATATGCTTTGGAATCAACAGAGAGAGAAAATAAATCTTTTTATTCAGTGATACCCATCAGGTTGAGTCAACAACAACACCGACTTCCTAATCGTCACGTTAATTTACTATTAGTTCAAAATATATACTATCCTAAATTAAATGAATATGACCCGGTCATAGAAGATCCTGAAGATAGCGATGACGACAACGAAATCAGATATCATTATTGTTGGATAAAAAATCTCTCTAGACTCGTATCAGGTCAAATTTCCAAGAGAAACGGAAAAAAATTCATTTCTGATAGATGTTTGAATTATTTTAGCGCTCAAAGTAAATTGAATGAACATGGAGCGTTATGTCGTGATTTGAACCATTCTAAAGTTACTTTTCCGAAATATGACTATGTAGAATTCAGAAATCACTCTTTTAAGCAAAAATGTCCCTTTGTGATTTATGCAGATTTCGAAGCTATTTTAGAAAAGTGTAATGAAAAAATTAGTGCCAAGACAACTAAATATCAAGAACACAAACCCTACAGTGTAGGATATTACCTAAAATGCTCCTATGACGATAATCTCTCACGTTACGCTAGTTTTCGCGGAGAAAATTGTCTAGATTGGTTCTCCGATGAAATCGATAAAATTGGTAAATTTATTTATTCAAAAATTAAACACATTGAACCTATGACGGAGGTACCTGATGAAGTGACCACTCATTGTCATATTTGCGAAAAACCCTTCACAAATAAGGAGATAATTGTTAGAGATCACGATCATTTTTCCGGGGAATTTAGGGGGTGGGCTCATCAGAACTGTAATTTAAATTTTAAAAAACTTTTTATTGTCTCAATATGCGCCCACAACCTCTCAAATTACGATGGTCACTACATCGTAAAGTCACTTCTTCAACGAGGACCAATCAACCCCCTAGCCCTCAATAAAGAACGATACATTTCATTCACCTATTATCACAAGGAAACTAAACTTAGATTCAGATTTATAGACTCATTCAGATTTATGGGAGCCAGCTTGGACGAACTAGTGTCAACCCTGATTCTAGGTAATTTCAAAAATCTGAAAAAAGAGTACCCCGATCTAGTCGATGAGGAATTTGAGCTTCTAACCCAAAAAGGTGTCTTTCCCTACGACTATATAACCGATTTCGATAAACTTAACGATCCAACACTTCCTACCATCGAAAAATTCTACAATAAACTCACCGATTCTCATATTAGCGAGAAAAGTTACCGCCATGCTCAAAAAGTGTGGAAAACCTTTAATATTCAAACACTAGGCGAGTACAGTGACCTCTATATGAAAATCGATATAATGTTGCTCGCAGATGTAATGGAAAATTTTAGGAAAACGGCTACAAAAACCTATAATCTCGATCCAATTTGGTTCAATACTTTACCTTCATACACATGGTCCTGTATGCTTAAATATACGAAATGTCGCTTGGAACTTCTAAAAGACATAGATATGATTATGTTTATCGAGAGAGGTATACGTGGGGGTATTTCGTGTTGCATGAATAGATTTTCAGAAGCTAATAATCCTCGTATGAATGAGTTTGATCCAAGTAAACCTACAAAATATATCTTTTACATCGATATGAATAATTTATATGGGTATACCATGGGACAATTTTTACCATATGGAGGGTTCGAATGGTGTGAAAATACCGATATAGATGTAACTAAAATACCTGACGATTCTCCCGAAGGTTATATACTAGAGGTAGACATGGATTATCCCCCGAAATTACACGATCTTCATAAAGATCTACCATTTTGCTGTGAACACCTCACCCCCCAGAAGGAGGAGAACATAAAAAGCTATTGTATATCCTATTCAATAAGAGAAAATACTTGATTCACTATAGGAATCTCAAACAGGCATTAAAAGCAGGTTTGGTTCTATTAAAGGTTCACAAGGCGCTGAAATTCAAACAGAGTCCATGGCTGAAACCCTATATAGATCTGAAAACGGATCTAAGAACAAAAGCTACCACTACGTTCCAGAAAAATCAATTTAAACTTGCTAATAATGCCGTTTTTTTGGTAAAACGATGGAGAACATTCGATTACACAGGGTAATTCGGTTAGTAAATAAATATGAGGGTCGTTACGGAGCTAGAAATCTCATTTCCTCCCCCCGATTTCATAATCGACTTGTTTTTGGAGAGGATATGATGGCAATCGAAATGAAAAAGTCCGAATTACTCTTCGAT